>JAQQAC010021316.1:0-26429 GCA_029783875.1 Phataginus tricuspis
GTGTGTGTGTGTGTGTGTGTGTGTGTGTGTGTCGGGGGGAGGTGGGTCAGGCAGAGATGTGTTTTGCTTCTGTATCTTCCTTCTTATACACTGCAGTCAAGTCGTTTTCTCCTGTGAATCATGTGGCTTTCCTCCCGTTTTAAACTGGGAGGGGACCTATTTCAGGTGTCACTTTCTCAGGACATGGTCCATCTGTCTCTCTGTGGCTGATTATTCCAGTCTAACTAGCTGAGTTTTGTAAAAGAGTGAGTGAGGGCTGGCTAGTACTGTTTTCATCTGAATTCTCCCTCCCCCCCACCTGCTGTTTGGCAACTTTTGAGAAGCTTCTCCTTAATGGAAAAATGTCAGGCTGAATAGATTTCATGGGATTGTAGGAAAAAGAAACTGACATGTTTTGCACCCTCGAATGTACCAGGATATGCCCCGACATCTGTGATTTCAGTTTATCTACATGACAGCACAGTGAGGTCGATACCATTTGTCCAGTCTTTTTAAAAGGCAGGGAACTGACAGAATGTTGTCCCTCAATATCACCCAGCTGGTCAGTAGCCTGAGTTGGAGCATGTCTGAGATTTGTTAACAACAAATACTGAGTCCCAACAGTAAGCCAGGCATCTCCAGCAAGGATTACAACAGGAAAACAGGTAAAATGTTAGGCAATCTAGAGGAAAATGTACAAAAGGGCATGTTAGCTAATAACATTTTTATGGGATAAACTAATGTGGTTGTGCAACTTTTTCTGCTCAGGGAAAGGGGAGAAAGATCAAAAGAGATAGGGGTTATTTACCATCTTAAAAGGAGGATTTTGTTTTGTTTTCTTTAAGCCAAAATGTTTATTAATAAGTATATACTGAGCACCTGCATTGTGTTGCCAGGCCCTATTGCAGGTGCTACAGACCCATCAGAGAACCAGTCAAAATTCCCAACTTACATTCTAGGGGAGAAGACGGGCATGGGTAAAGCTCTAAGGGCAGTAAGTGCCATGTAGAAACATAAAACAGGGAAGGAATTTTGGTGAGGCAGTTGAGAGGCTGCTATTTTAAATGGGATAGTTCTGAAAACATCAACAGAAAGTGATATTTGAGCAGAAACTTGAAGGAGTTAGCCATGTGGATATTTTAGGGAAGAATATTCTACAGAGAGATAACAGTAAATGCAAAGGCCCTGAGGCAGAAGCTTGTCTGGTATGTTCAAGGAGCAGCCAAACAGCCAGAATGGCTGGCATGGCAAAAGTGAAGAAGAGAGTGGTCAGAGGTAGTGGTTAGATCATGTAGAGCCCTGGAGGCCTTGTAGGAACTTGAGATTTTCCTGAGTGAGAAGGGGATCCAACCTAAGTATTGTGAGTGGTGTACTGAGTGATCCAAGTTGCATTTTAAAAGGATCATCTGGCTGTTGTTTGCAAATGGATGATAACAAGAGCAAGAGCTGATGCAGCCTGAGCAGTGAGGAGGCTACTGTCATGATCTAAGCAAGAGGGCACGGTGGCTCAGACCAGGGTCTAGCTGGGCAGGTGGCTAGAAATGCTAAGGTCCTGGATATGTATTAAGGGAGAGTCAGCAGGACTAACTGATGGGTCCCACCCAGAATGTGAAAGAAAAATGAGGAATCATCAATGACTCTGAAGTGTGAAGCCTGAGCACCTGTGAAGAATACAGTCAAGGTTTAATGAGATGATTTAAGAAGAAACAGGTTGCAAGACCTGGAGTCAGTTTTAGACTTAGTAAGTTGAGAGGCAAAATAGGCAATTAGATATTTGGGTTTAGAGTTCAAGGGGGAGGCCCAGGCAGGAGGTATGATGAGGATAATTTGTCTACATTGCCTAGTATGGTGTTGGGCGCACAGTAGTGTTTAATATATGTTACTGCAGTGGCTTTAGAACTTGGCTACACATTCTCTGACTTTTCTCCCTTCAAGAGTTGGAGTCTGTGTTCCGTTACCTTGAACCTGGCCAGAATCGTGACCGCTTTGACCAATAGAGTATGACACATGTGGGTGGCACCGTGTCTCTTAAGAGGCTAGTCATAAAGGCCATGCAGCTTCCACCTTATGAGAATACTCAATCAGCCCTGAACCCCTAAGAGGTCTGGACCCTAAGGTTTTCATGCTGAAGACACCTTATGGTGATGCTCCGGCTGACAGTTCTGGCTAAGCCTAGCCTTCCTGCAAGGCAAGAAGTGGGACCCTCCAGATCAGCCCAGCCCGCAGTGAGTTACCACTGAGGGAACCCGGGGACGGGTTCATCCTGAGCTCATTAGAGCAATTGGTCTCTGAGCTGAATGTGAGAGGAGTAAGTAGCATTTCATCAGGGAATGAGGGAAACGGGGTGGGGAATAAGGCAAAGGGAACAGAGGAGGCAGAGGTGCACAGGTGAGGGATATGGTGAGGCTTCAGAAGACACACCTGTAGCTAGTTGAAGTTTCTTTATTTAAAAAAATTCAATAACTTAAAATAATTTAATTTGAAAAGATTTTTTTTTAAGAGGCCAGAATCAAATCCCAAGAAGTAAATAGGGGCCAGATACTGAAGGACCCTGAATGCCATATGTACTTCATCCTGTAGGCCGAGAGAGCCACTGAGGGGCTTCGCCTGCAAGATGGGGATGGCAGACGAAATCTGAGCATGCTCTCACCTTCTGCAACCGCAGGGCTTTGCCAGCGTTATATGTGGCTTATTTTTGACAGAGCTGAGTCTACTACCCAGGTTCTGAATGCCTATGAAATGGCTTAGCAAGCCTTCCAGAGCAATTTCAGAAGGTTCTTTTCATGAATAGGTCACAAGACAAGATACCATGTAAAAAAAAAAAAGCAGTCCAGGCAGTTGAGGGATGGTGCTGTGATGGCGGCCTGCTGTGAATGAGCTCCTGCTTAGGAGAGTGGTATGCACTCAGGATGAAGATCAGATGGTCGGGCGCGGCTTCCTGTGAGCTCCAGAAGAAATTCTGAGAAGGGGAAAAGAGAAAGATCCCCCTCATTCACATTTCTGAACAACTGGCCACATCACTTCTGTCATTGCAAAGCCCTCTTGAGCTGTACTGTTGTGTCCTTGATAGTGAAACATTATGTGATCTATACAGCTGCAGGGCTGATGGCGTGCCAACTGGTTTGTCCAACAGCGTGGACCCCAGAATTTAGCCCATTGTTACATTCGCGTTGAGTCTTTCCTTCTCCAAACTGCACCCACATTTCTCTATTGGAGAGATGACTCTAACAGGCGAATCTGATCATACCACTCTCCTGCTGAATTCTCTTTGATTGTTCTCCATTGTCTGTGGGGTAGAGCCCAAGCCCTTCAGCCTGGCTGACAAGGTCAAGGTGCTCTGGTACTCACCCTACGTGCTCCCCCTCCAGCCTCCTGGCCCCACGTCCCTGGTGCCCCAGACTGTTGTTTCTGCATGCACACTCTTCTCTCCAGAATGCTGGACTTTCACTTCATTTAAGACTCAGCTCAGACAGCACCTCCTTGAGAAACCTTCCCTAGCAACTTGGTCAAAATTGGTCTTTCCTCCCTTGCAAGACCCCAGCCCAGTGGGCAGACCAGGTCTGGACTCTGAGATAACAGAGACCAAGGACTAAGATTATCTCACAGACACAGAATGGCCTGGTGCTTAAAAGCAGGGACTCTGAGGCACCCAGACTGGTTTCAGTTTCTGGCTCTACCATTTACTAGCTTTGAGCAAGTTACTTAATCTCTTTATGCCCCAGTAACCTCATTTGTAAAAGGAGATAATAGTATTTACCTCTTAGCATTCAACTGAGGTTTAAATAAATTAATACATATAAAGAGATTGAACAGCTCACTGGGCTCGAAGGGCAGGTAATTCTACAAACTGAAATAAAAATTGATTATAGTGATAATAAATGGACTGCTAGGGGTTGAATTGTGTTCCCTTTCCCCAAACCCATATGTTGGAGTCCTAACCCCAGCAACCTCAGAAGGCGACTATTTGGAGATGGGGTCTTTACAGAGATAACCAAGTTCAAGTGGGTTATTGGGGCAGACCTAATGCAGGATGACTGGTGTCCTTAGAAAAGGAATCTGGGCAAAGAGTTCAGGCAGAGCGGAGGCAATGTGAAGCTACAGGGAGAACACTGTGCACAGGAAGAGAGCTGCCTCCAGCCAAGGAGCGAGGCCCCGCACACATCCCTCCCTCACTGTCCTCAGAAGGAACCAACCCTGCTCACGTGCTGGTCTTGGACTTCGAGCCTCCAGGACAATGAGTCGATACATTTCTGTATGAGCCAGCTGGTCTGGGGTCCCTGGTTATGGCGCACACGGACCTTCTCAGCAAAGTAATTAAGGGAATGAATGTGACTACTTGGGGTGGCGCCCTTCCCCCATCAACCCGGTGGGGGGTGGGGAGGGGGGCTCGGACCAGGTTATTTTGGCATCTCCCAAACCACAGCTGTGCTTAGCTCTCAGCGAAGAAATCTGAGAAGTGTTTATTACCACTTGGCATGGGAAACAGATGGCAGTGATCTGAGGGCCACGGTCACCCTTCCTCCCTGGTCACTGACTCTTGGATTTGGTTTTTATCGTGTGTAAGAATCTAAAGTAGCAAACTCTTGGGTGATTTTTAATGATTAATCCAACATTTTGTTAAGACATACTAAATACAGAGAAGTTACAAATAATAGGCTTCAGAAATAATAAGCAATTTTAGGGCATAATAGTGGAGAAGTTAAAAAGTTATACTTACTACTCTTCAATGTGACTGTTTTCATCTTCTCTATTTTACTGATAAGGCAGGATCAGGACTCAAACTCGAACATATTTGACCCCAGAGTCCCCTTTCTTAACCTTTACTTCTGTTCCTTTTTATCATGATCATAGTAAGAGGTTTTTAAAACTTTTAAATCAGGAGACCTGAATTTGAGTCTAGATCTGTTAATAACCCACTTGTTATGTGGCCTTGAATAAGTCAGTTACCTGCTCTGAGGTTCCATTTTCTTATGCCTAAGTCTGTCTAAAAAACCTGTTTGCTCTTTTGTCTGTGAGGATTACATAAGATAATGTATTTGAAAGTACAACTATAAGTAATAGAATCCTATACAAATATTCATAGTCAGTCTCATCAAAATTCCCCAATTCAAAATTTGAGCAGAGACATTATATAATTCAAGCCACCTTCTGAGTTCTGTGCCCCTCGCGCTTCCCCACCTTTTGTGAACCAGAAAAAAATAGTTCATCTCAAAGATGAGTGTGTGATCTTAAGTACGAAAAAATCAGTTGGGAAAGATTTTTTAACAATTTGAAATCAGTGTATACAAACAAGGAAGTGTTATTTTTTAAAGGATCCACATGAAATGCCATCTTCCATACCCTTAAAAAAAATCGCCCCAAAAGTCTCCTGAGTTTTGTTTTTCAGGAATGTTCTTTCTGAGTACATGCACAGTACTCATTTTTTCCCAGGTTGTGGTCTGCAGGCGAGAGCATTGAATTGGAATCTGGGGAACTCCGTCCGAATGGAATCCCTACCACTCATGCATGTGTGCCCATAGGCAAACATTTCACCTCTATGGGCCTCCTCACTCACTAGCAAGGATTTAATGAATGAGATGACATATTGAAAAGAAGCACCTACCTTCAAACATTCCATGCACTCTTAGTCTAACATGCTAGTAGCTTTTGAGCTGGGTGGTACACACCTTAGGAAGAATTTGGGATGTTTCTGCCTCATTCTGCCTCTCCATGTCATGGGCAAGGGACACTAATGCCTGGCTCCATAATTCTAAGAAACAAATTAATTACCAGTAGGTGTGCTAACCAGCCCTGTGCTTCTTAATTCCCCTTAGCACCCACCGCAGTGCCATGCTTAGTGACTATTTTGTTAAACTAATGTCCTGGGAAGAAAGAAAGGTAATAAGAGCGGAGCACCCGTTCTCTGCCAGTCCCTGCACCTGGATGCATTGTTTCACTCAAACCTCACAAAATCATCTGACAGAGATTGTACCCATTTAAACAAGGAAACTCAAGTTCTTGGGGTTACGTGATTTCGTCATCATTGTTATTAACAGCAGCAGCCAATCCTTACTGAGCACTTACATGCATCGGGCAAGAGTCTAAGTGCTTTATATGTATTAACTCACAGCAGCTCTAGGGTAGGCACGGCTGGAAGATGGGCACTCCCACTGAGAGACCCAGAGTGGTTGAATAACTGGTTGAAGATCACACAGCTAGTAGGTCATGGTACTGGGATTCAAACTCAGGTGCTGGAGGTTCCAAGGACACATTCTGTAAGAGTTCTCTCCCAGAAACTCTAGAATAGTGGTATCACCCTGTCGAAAGTACACAGCTAGCTGAAAATAGGAGATGCACCCCCCCACACACACACACCAGTGCTGTGAAATCCAAGGACAGACTTGCCTCTGCGTCTCTGCTTTGGAAACACAAACGCCGTTTTGACCATATACAGCCCCCAGGGAAAATGACATCATCCAAACATTTTGTTCCTCAAGTCTCTTTCAGAAAAGACATCTCTGCATGGTTTGAGTCCACAATGAAGAACAGTCATCACCCAGCAGGCCGGCAGAACCTGGCAACACCCTGCATTTAAATAGTTGTTTTAGGAAAAGTGGCTATTTGAGTACTTTCCCATTAACTCCTTAAAATGTCAATGAGTGGAGGTGTTCATCCTTATCTGGTGGGTAGAAATTTCCCATATCCTTACCAGTGCTGGAGAGGTTTAACTTTTTCAGCTTTGTAAGACTGACATAGGAGAGAAAGCCAGCTTCTAAACTCACAGTGAGAACGTTTGCCATAAAACCCTGTGTTTGCTCCAACCCAGGAGGACAGTGTGGAGCTGGGGGCTAAAAGGGATGAGAAGAAATCCCAATTACTGCCTTCTCATGTCCCGAGCACTTGGTAGTAGGGGCCGCGTTGGCCCAGAGGAAGCTGTGCAGTGCAGGTTAGGAGCATGGGCAGGAGGTGCACAAGTTCAAGTTTGAGCCCCGGCCCTTGGAACATGAACTCTCTGAACCTAGTTTTCCTCTGAAAGTGGGGATAGTAATATCTGGGTGTATCATTAAAATGGTTCAAAGATTTGTATGAAATGCACTGGTTCCATTCTCCCACTCAGGTAGGAAAAGTATTGTTTTGAGAGCCAGTCTTGGTGCCAGCGGTAAGTCTGTGTCCTTTGGGCAAGCTCAGAACCCTCATCTGTAAAACAAGTACCACCTTGAGTGCTGACTTCCAAAGATTTTATACCTGACATCAAAGGAGAGTTTCTGGCTCATGGGGAGGTTAAGAAGGTTAGTGATGGTTATTTGATTTATTGGCAAACCTACTGTTTTGCTTTGAGCACAATTTGAAACAACTCACAGCTAAACTGTCTCCATGTTTTTTTATGCTTTTCTGGCTAATGAACTCAAAATGTAGTATGATAGTCAATACTGAGCATCAAACAGCTTCAAGTCAAACATTTGGTTCAAATTCTGGCTCCATGACTCAGGCCATGTGTTGAACTGGGCAACGTCTCTAGATGGTGGGGCCCTGAGTGAGTGTGAGGAGCAGAGCTCTCTCCAATTCCTGCCTGACATTAGCGCACTGTTTCTCCTGAGGGTTTCAGCCCTGGGCAAGTTCAGCCCCAGGGAAGTTCACTCTGGATTTTGTGAAACCAAAAAATGACAACGGAATGAATGTTTGGGGGTCCAAAGGGGTTTGCTAAGCTTTAGTCTCACGGGGGCAGATCAAGCCCTAGAATCCTGTCCTCTCCCGTCTCAGCCTGTGCTCCAGGCCCGGCGCTCGACTCCGGCCTCTGCTTGCCTCCTCTCCTGCTTCCCTCTCTTGCTCTCTTCTCTAGGCTCTGCTCTCAGCACCAAAGGCACTCTTTTTATAGCAACACAGGCAATAATGGCTTACTGCCAACGGGTATACAAGCACGCGCCTATGCAGTGCTAAGTGTAACACTGTTGCATGGATATAATGGGTAGATCAGGTTAGGGTCAGGGGAGGATCCTAGTCATGGAAATTCCTTTTGCATACAAACACATACATGTGTACACACACGTGTGTGAGAGAGAGATTTAGGAGTTGCTTGGTTACAACAAAACCTATCCTGCCATTGTATAACCCAAAGTTTTCTTTTCAAAGCATGTATGTCAGTTTCCTATTGCTGCGGTAACAACTTTCCACAAATGGTGGCTTCGAGCCCCGCAAATCCATTCCTTTACCATTCTGGAGGTTAGAAATCTCAAGGTCTGCAGGGCTGCGTGCCTTCTAGAGGCTCCAGGGGAGAACTGGATCCCTTGGCCTTTCAGCTTAGAAGCCGCTTACATTCCTTGGTCTGCAGGCCCTTCCTCCAGCTTCAAAGTCAGCAGCATAGCATCATCTTTGTTCTCTGACCTCTGATTCCGTCCTTTTATCTTCTAAGACTCTGAGTTTCCTCCCTTCCTTTTATAAAGACACGTGAAATTACACTGGGTAATCTTCCCTTCTCAAGGTCTTTAACTCAATCATGTCACCAAATCTCCTTTCACCATGTAAGGTAACATGTTCACAGGGTCTGAGGATTAGGGCATAGACATCTTTGAGAGGGGGCTTTATTCAGCCTATCACAGTCTTACCCTATCCTAACCATTACTCGCCTCAAAGTTATGTGGTTTTTTTTTTTCAGGGCATGGGTCACAGTTGTAAATAATAATAATAATTGTATAAATATCTATTCAATTTCCCCCACTCTGGATTGTAAGTTCATTGGGAAGAGGCAGTACCTATTTCTTATTCACTGTTCTTTTTCCTGGTGATGTAATAGTTAAATAACAACAATGATGTTAACAGATAACATTTTGGGGGTAGGCACTGTGCGTAGTCCTTCCTCTGAATATTATAATTTAATCTACACAGAGGCTGGCAAGGATAAGCAATATAACCATTCCTGTTCGCAGATGGAGAGACTGAACTGTAGTGAGTTTTAAGTCGCCCCTATGGCCAGCTGACTACTCTGTGGTGGAGCCAGTTGAACCCAAGCCTACCTGACCCCAGAGATCTTCCATTTAACAGGCAAGGTCCCAAAGACCCATGAAATAAAACAATTTAAACCTTCCTCAAATTGCTCAGAGTTTAAAAGGGAAGATGCATAAAAATAACATAATTATAATACAGCGTGACAATTATAATTAATGCAAACAATGACATTATGTTCAAGTAGCTGAGGAAGCAGAAAGGAAGCATGTTTTAGCTCAAACTGGGTATCAGACTTTCTGAAGGGAGGGGATTTCTGAGTCCAATTTTAAAGAAAGGAAGCATTCACCAGGCAATGGGGGATGAAGATGGATGGTGTTCCAAGCATAGGGAACAGCATATATGAAAGAACTGAGGCAGGAGATGGCATACTGTTTTTGGGGAACAAGGGACAGTGGGAGAAAAGTGCAGGCTAATGTGCCTCTACTAAGGATTGCATTCTTCACACAGCACTGGGGCGAAGAGTGGGGGTACCAGCGGATACTGAATTAACTAGGCCTTCCTCTTCCTTCTCCTTAATTTGCTTATGAGCCGATGGGTATGTGATGATAGAACTGTTTAATATCAAAGTTTGAGGTAGAGCTTCATAGAATCATTATAATGACTCCTGCTTTAAGCCATTCCCCCTCTTTTTTCTCTACCCCACCCCGTGAGGTTTACTCATCCATTCATCACTTAACATGTATGGTTTTTTTTTAGTACTTCCCATGTGATTGGTGCTGTAACATTCCAAACTAGTTTGTTCCTTCTCTTTGGTAAGCCAATCCCAAACTGCTCTTTCCATCTGGAAAATCCTTCTGTGCGAAACCTACAACACTTACATGTATTTAAGATAAGTCTTGAATCTGTGTTGGATTCTATTTATTTTTTATTCTGTTCAAAGAGTCATCATATTTCATTGTATTTGATATTCATAAGAACTTCATGAGGTATTTGCACTTCAAGTATTAACAAACAAAAAAAAAGATTTTATATCTTCAATTAATCAATGAGTATTTCAGCTAACTTTCTCAGGCCATGATAAGTTCTGTGAGAAAAAATGAATTTCTATATGGTTGTACAAGATTGTGGTTAACAAATTTTAGGGGTGCATTTTCATTTGGCCAAATGAATTTATTAACTCTACTCTGTGGCCAGTGTCAAGCTAGACTCAGGGATTTCTAATCCTTACCATAAACTTTCAAAACCAGAAGGTATCCCATTCTACAGATGAACAATTGAGGCTTTGACAAACTTGAGTAACTTCTCTAAGATCAGAGTGAAATGGCAGATATTCAAACCCTGGTGGATTTCAATATTATTTCTATATATTTTTTTGGCCTCAACAAGTCTAAAGTTTACACATTCTTCTTAAGGACCCGAGGTTATTCAACTTAAAAATCAGAAAACTAGATCACCTAACTCCTAGTTTTCCTCTTCTCTCAAAGCCAAACAGTTGCCTATGATTTTTTTTACCAGCATCATATGATATTAAATCCTTAGTATTTCCTCTTATCAGTTAACACAAATAAAAATCTCAGTTAATGCTCCATGAAGCCATAAGCCATCCATTCTAGCCACTGATTGTTCACTTCAAGCTAGTGTGGCCAACTCAACTTGCAAATTTGGACCCGGCATCCACAAGATCAAGGTCACCTCCATCTAGTTGCCTTTGTCAATTTTTTTTCCTTGCTGGGGTCCCTATTGGTAATTTCCAGTCGTAGCTGACACTAAGCTATGAAAAGCCTACAGCAGGGGCTGCAGAATGGGCTTGTGGGGTGAGCCCAAGGGAAGCAGAGCTGAATGTTTGAAGGGTGAGGCCTGTGTTGCTGTCCAATGTTCTGAACTAGCGTTGTTGTCGGCCAGACTGGGGTAAAGGTAGGAAACAAGGAAATGGGGCAATTTCAAAGAGCAGTTTCACAGGATGTGTAGAACCAGGGGTAGACTGTCATGAAAGCGCCAAGAAAACCCACTGATACTTTGTCAGGGAAGGCTGAAGAAGAGGGAGGCCAAAATGGAAATATTTCTATCAAAACTAAAATGGCACCTGTCAGGATGGATACAATTTTCCCACCTGAAACCATCACATAAATTAATTGCGTACATATTTTTTGAGCATGTATTCTGTGCCACAATTAATCACTGTCAAAATCACATGATAATTGTGATCACCAACATCACTGTCCCACTCCTCATCCATCTCTCTTTCCACCTCACACCTGTCTGCATCAAAATAATCATTACAGGGGGTCTGCTTCATGCCAGGCACGGGGCCAGTGTTGCTGTCCATGGCAGTCCTGTGATGTGGGGAGTTGCATCCCCGTTTTACACATCAGGAAATGAGGGACAGAGGACTGAGACAGCTTTGCCAAGGCGACATAACCCACAGAGGTAGGGTTCCACCTATGGTGTTTCAGCCCCAAAGTCCATAGCCTTAACCCTATTGCTGCATTTAAAGTAGCTCTTCGTCCATGGAGTAAAACAATGGCAGTGTAATAAACCCTGCCACTGAGAGCAGTACAGGGTTTGTGGGAGCACACAGGGCTCACCACCTCATTGCATCCCTGATGGAAGCCTTCTTCAAGGAGTTGCAACCAAGCTGAGTCAAGATAAATATTTGTCAATAAGAAGGGAGCAGAGCATTCAGGCAGAGAGGAAATGTGTGCAAGAGCATGGAGCGATTCATACCTCAGCATGTTTACTGTATTCTCTGTTCCTGGCACTATGTTAGGAAACCCAGTAGTGAATATGAGAATGTGGGGATGAACTAAAGGAGGTAAGAATGGGAGCCTCAAGAATAATACGTATTTACTGGGGAAGATGAGAGGAAAGTAAGCTGTTAATAATATACCTCTGTTATGTTTTACAATGCATTTTCACATGCAGAGAACACTACTGAATACATAACAGACGCTTAACTAGTTATTGAGTGGATGACTGAATGAATAATCTCTGTTGACCTTTCAAACAGTCTATTTGCCTTTAAGTTCCACAAAGACATAGAACATTTGTCCACCATTATCACCACTTGTATTTGCAGTGGGGCCCCTGAGCTGCCCAATGCCAGGGGATGCTGTTCACGTGGTAGTCCATGTAAATGGCCCATGTGATCAAATGTGACTGGTGTCCCCCGAGATGTGCACATTGGTAGCTTGGGTTGGCACCTGATATGGAGGATTAACACTGTTGCTTGAATAAGCTAATAATGAAGCTAACAGTAAAGAAGGATAAGCAGAGATTACTGTTAATCAGTCTCTTTCTCATGCAAGAAGCATTGGTTAACTCTCTGCTGTAAATGTAGCACATCTGTTTCCTAGGTAGGGAAGAGATAATGCCTGCTTCAAATCACACATCTCATGAGTAGAAGAAACCAAAAGTGGAACCCAGGCCTCTCCTCAGCAGTGCTTTTCTGTTGGAGCACAGTTTCTCCATTAAGCCATCAGTTTGTGGTTTCCTCTGAGGGGCCCAGGATGCTGCTTTCCTGGGAAGCAGCCGGGCTGCAGAATGTGCTGTGAGCCCCACACACCTGGCATCATCCTGGGGTGAAGGAAATCGGGAGTTGGTGCTGGGAGCCTTTGTCAGGGTTGGTGTGTGATGAATTGCTGCTGGAAACCTTTCACAAGAGGCTCTGGCTTTGCTAGTTCTTTGAATAAAGACGATCCCAAGGTTTAGCAACTAGATTAGCAGAGTACATATTCAGAAAGCACAAAGACTGTCGGGCACTGATTTTGACAGAAGAAATTTTGTTCCAGATAAAGGGCCTTGTGAACACTCTTCAGTTGCATTTCTTGACTGTCTGCAAGCAAATATGGAGGCTGCAGTAGCATGTAGAAAGAGCTAGGGGTTGAAGTCAGAAGGTCTAGTCGGCCATTTATTAGCTCTTCAGTCTTGGGCAAGTAACTTGCACCCCCACCTCCCACCCCCATCCCAGCTTCAGTTTCTTCACCTGTAAGGTGGAGTTAATCACTTCTACTTTGAGCACTGTGGAACAGTAAACAAAATGATGTGTGAAAAGGGACTAACCCAATGCAAGAGATGAAAAGAGTTGACTTTTGGAATCAGTCCTCATTGTTAAACCCGAATTTACCTCTTAATGATGCAAACTTTAACAGTAGTAATAATAATAACTTTATTATTGTAATATAGTTAATTAAACAATTATTTAATAGTTAAATATACAATTAAATATAGAAATAACATATTATAATAATACATTATTATTATTACTATTTAGCCATTTATAGAAACTATACTGTGTATCAGGTACTGTGCTAAACAACATGGATTGTTGCAGGGAAAATGCAAGTTCTGTGGCCAGGATCCTCACATGACCCTGGTCGGCTTGCCCTCTGTGCACATGCAAACATGCCATGCTCGCAGGGGCAGACTTACACACATGTTGGCAATGGGCTGTTATTGACTCTACATGGAGAGTTGTGCCCGGTGCCCTAGAGCAGAGAGGCTCGAGGCAGAAACTGGCTTGCTGCATGCAAATTTCCCAAGAGGGAAAAGGATTTTAGCGATGGACCTGCTATTACAAGAATAAAGCTTGGTGTAAGACCTTTACCCTAAAATGTTCCATTGTCATTTTTCAGTCTCACAGAATCCAGAGTGAATTTGCCCAGGGCTAAAACCCTTTGGCAAGACAGTTGTCTACATTTACAGGCAACAATAGAGTAAGTACTATTATTGTTGCCATTTTATGGTTGAGAACTGAGGTATGAAGGTAAAGTTCAAAGTCACCTTAGCTGAAAGTGAAAGAAACTAAGTCCAAACACAGATTATCTGATTCCAAAGTCCACAGCATGGCTTTGTCGTGTCTAAAGTAAACATCATCTCCATGCCTCACTTTTCTTATCTGTAAAATGGGGATAACGTCTGCCCTGCCAGTTAATAGCACAATCTGAGGTTATATCTGAAAAACACCTATTGCAGTGATGCAAGCTCAGTAAATGGTGCGGCGTGGGTCCAGTAAGTGGTGGTGGGAGAGGATGGTAGTGGCGGAGGAGGCGGTGTTGATAGCCGTGATGGTGACTGTCACTCCAGATCTTGAAGATGACTCCCCTTGCTGCTATTGGAGAAAGAGGTACTAAGCAGACAGAAAACCACACAGGAGCTGCTCTGTCCTCTTTAAAAAACTAAACAGAAACATCTACCACCTGTAAAATCTGTCCCAATTGCATTTAGAGTGGTGTTTCTGATTTCTTTGACTATTTCTTCCTGAAGCTGGGACTCTACTATAAAAAACAGACCAAAGAAATGAAAATGTCCATGTTGGCTGAGGAGTTTATATCATAAGCTGTAGGTTGAAAGCAATAAAGTGGCTCAAAGAAGTTATTCAACCCTTTTCTTTTCAGTGTTGAGTAAATTGCACTTTAAATAAAAGTGTTGTAAACCCAAAGGACACTGGGCGACTGTTCTGTCTGGGGCATGAGAGGGCAGCGCTGAGAGCAGGAAGCCTTTTCAAATAAGGACCCTCTGTGGTCAGTTTTTCCAGTGTACTGGCAGTCAGTTTCTAGGAAGCCTCCGCAGGCTTGCCCCAAGTTGCAGGGCCAAATGCACAGGCGGGGTCATGGGGAGGCTGGTAATGCGTGGCCTGTTTGCAGAGGTCATAAATCCTGACTTCAGGTCCTTATCCCCAGTCTGCTAACTTAAGTCAAACTTGAGCCCCTTCGGTGGGAGCTGCGTTTTGAACTTGGCATCTGAGAATGTATGGTCCAGTCCTTCCTCTGAGACCCTCACCCCCACCACGACATGCAGGGAACAAGCAACATTTTAGTATCTTGAAGAAGGTACTAAACCTGTGTGGTGTGGGTTTTGTTTTTTTATTCCGATTTCCTAAAAGGCATCATAAGCCTCATTTGTTTGAAATGAATAGCTCTTGCCTTTTGCTTTTCACAGTGCTTGAGGGCTTAGTGCCTTGAGTAGGGGACATTGGAGGTTGAAAAATACCCAATTTCCAACTAACTCACCATCTCTGGCTTAGTCTGTGAAGTTATGTGAACCCTAAATATGCACATGTGTGTTGTTAAGTTTGTTTCCACTGGCTTGCAGGGCCTTTCAAGATGCAGCCCCATTTCCCACCCTCCCCATCTCACATTTCAGCCATGCTTCCACTTTGGAAAGCACACCTGGAAGGCTGTCCCAGGCCTCAGGTCTTAGAAACAGCTCCTCTACCTGTAATGCACCCTCTCCCCACACTCCCCTGTTGCAGTCAGGCTCCTATTTGCTCCTCACATCTGGGTTTCTCCAGGAAGGTCTTTGTGCTCCCCAGACATGATTAGGTTTCGCTCTACCTGCTCCTGTGCCGCCCGGTCACAGCAGTGACTGGGGGGCCCTCTCATTGTCTGGGTAGTTTTTAGTCTGTTGTTCAGTCCTGCTTTAGTCTGTCCTAAGACTGTGGACCCCATGAGTACAAGACCTATGTCTGTCTTATTTATGTTACCCATAGTAGGCATGTAAAAAGAATTGTTGGATAAGTTTGGGAAAAGACTAATGAAAACCTGTCACTAGAGAAAAGGCGTGCGATAGCAGAGTTCATCTTAAAACACCACAGGCCCTGGCATCAGGCCGGGTTCTGATCTTGGCTCAGGCACTCAGAGCTATGTGACCAGAGCAACCATCAGAAAGCTCTGATCGCTGATTTGGTCCTCATTTGGGGCACAGCTCAGAAGCCCCTTGTCAGAATCCCAGTAATTGAGAGGAAGTTCACATGTTGCTGTACATAATGGCTGGAAATGTTATAATAAGATGTAACATCAGAATTCAATGTACCTTTCCTATTCTTTTATCTAGAATTATTACTAATGTTTCCTTAGTTCCCTCCATCCATAAATACATCTGAATGCTTTCTAATCAGCTCAGTTCAACTGAAAAGTATTGTCCATTCTATCATCTCTGTGCCTAGGCATAGTGACAGAAGCACAAGTTAAAAAAATATAGCCTGATCCACGTCCATGAAGGCACCGTCTGCAGGTAAAGCAGACACATAGATGATTTTAATAAAATTAAATAAATGGAAAGAAAGGTCAGCAAAAGGTGCTATAAAGCATGGAGCAGCTGCTCTTAGCCCAACCTAAGCATTGGAAAAGGCTTCTGGGAGGGATTGATAACTCAACTAAATCTCAAAAGATGAGTAAGTTTAGTTAGGCAATTAAGTACGGAAAAGACATTTCAGGGAGCGTGAATAGCACGAACAAGTTGAGTTTTACTAGGGTGAGTTCGAGGCAGTAAGTGGTTAATCAGTGTGATGTGCCACATTAACAAAAGGAAGAATGAAAACCGTATGGTCCTCTCAATAGATGCTGAAAAAGCATTTGTCAAAATTCAGTGTCCATTCACGATAAAAAAAAAACATAAGTGGGTGTAGAGGGAACATCATAAGGGCCATATATGACAAACCCACAGCTAACATTATACTCCGTGGCAAAAAACTGAAAGATCAGTCTACTGTAGATTCTTCTAGTATGTTTTTTTTATTGTATTCTTCATCTCTGAGTAGTTTTTTTTTAGGTTTTCTCTGTTGAAGTCCTGCCTGAGCTCATCCATTCTTCTCTCAAGTCCATTGAGCATCTTTAAAACCATTGCTTTGAACTCTTTATCAGGTAAATTGGTTAACTCGGTTTTGTTTAGTTTTTTTTCCTGAAGTTTTCTTGTTCTATCATTTGGAGCATATTCCTCTGTCTTCATTTTGTTTGCCTTTCGGTAGTTGATTCTGTGTATTAGTCCAAAGGGCTCTTCCCCAGTCGTAAAGGATTAGCCTTGCGTGGGATCATCCCCTTGGGAGCCTGCAGGTGCCTGGTGGCCTTGGCTGTCCAGCTGGAGGCCGGGTTGGTGTGGACTGGGTTGTCCCATTGCTGGGGCTCCCGAGGATGGGATAGTTTTTATGTGGTCTTTTTTTTTTCCCTCATTGTTCAGGAAGTGTTCATTCAGGCCTCTCTGCTTCCTCGGGATGAATTGCTCTGTGTGTGGGTGTAGGTTCAGTGTGTACACGGGAGGAGGTGGGCTCAGGCTCTTTCTACGCTGCCATCTTGGCACTTGCCTCCCAGAGCTTATTCTAGAGCTATCAGATCACTGAAGAAATGTTTGAGTGAGGCCAGGGCACCGGTTAGAAAATAACTGCAAAAAATGTAAGTAGAAGAGGGTGACCAGCTGGACAGGAATAACTATAGTAACAGCTACTACTTATTATACTTGGATATACAATACTTGTTTTTCTTCTTCCTCCTCCTTTAAACTTTGAAAGAACTTCAGGAAATGGATAGGAACAAGTCCAAAATCCTTCCCCACAATTCCAAAATCCAGTAAGCTCTGAAAACCACTAACTTATCATCATTGTTTTGATCTCAAAATCCTGCCTGAACTGACATGAGACACCTATGGTGTTTATTTGCCCTACATTAGATGAACATTAATATTTACAGAAATAGTACCACCTTTGATCACAGCATGCTGCCTCAGGCCACACTAGGGTTACATATAATGGAATTTGTAATAGTACCTTTCTAAAATTGGAAAATTGCTGAATTCTGAAGTACATCCAGAACAAGGGTTTTGTGTAGGGATTATAGACCTGAATTAGTGTCCTGTAGGTGCTGAAACTAAACCTTAGAGAATCCAAGCAAATCCAGAGAAAGAGGAAGACATAGAGCCTGAGTTCCTGGGAAGGGGTGGGGATAAGTGGAAGGGATTTTGTAGAGTTCCGGCTAACACTCAAGTCTTCAGGTCAGACACTGGAGAGGTGACTATTTGTGTTGGTGCCAAAGTCCTGCTGGGATTCTTGGAGGAAAGATGTCATGGCTCTGTAATTAGTGGAGGCTGGACAGAAAGGCCCTCGTGAAGAGAAGGGCGTAGGCAGGTGTAGACAGGAAAGTAGCAAATAGGACATTAAATCCGCCAACAGACTCTGCACCAAAATACCTTCCCTCCTACTCCCCTTCACAGGCGACTGAAATTCCTGATTGTTTCTTTGAGTGAACGCTTTGAAGGCCTGAAATCAGCATGGCTTCCAGGATGAATAATGGCTTTCTTCTTCCCACCTCGCTCACTCTGTGATCTGCTTACTTAAAAAATGATGGACTTGCCTGCTTCCCTGCCTTTGCCTATGCTGTTCCTTTAGCCTAAACTGTCTTTATAGCCCGTCTCCCTCCAGCGGAAACTGCCTTATCCTTCCGTCTTGCCTCCTGTGGGAAGGATTCCCTAGATGGGCCAGGCCAACCAAACTGGCTAGGTAATTGTTCACATAAATGCCTTCACTAAACTGGGATCAGATGTCTTGAATTGTTCTCTTTAGCTGGCCAGCTATCAGCTGAAGACCTAATGAGGGAAAGACATAGTCTTTGCATTGGAAAAATGATGGCATTTAGTGGGAGAGACAGACCAGGGCAGAGTTGTAAGTTAGACTATGATAAGCATTGAGACTGAAGCAAGCAGAGGGGAGCACTTGACTCATATGGGAGAGGCTGAGAGGTTAGGGGAAACAGCACCCTGAGAGAGACTAGAGTAACTGGGCACTGACGAATGTGTTACTGTCTTACTCACACCTTAGGGACTTTCCAGCGCCTAGTGAAAAAAGTCCTCGTTCCTTAACTTGTACCCCACATTTCTGCATGCTCATGTCCTCAGCCTCTTCTGTGAACATGCCCTCCACCTCTCTGTTCTCACTCAAATGAGTGAAGACGCAGCTCCCCTGATGCTCTCCCAAGTGTGGCTTTTTCCTTCCGCATTCCTCTCCTCCCAGGCCAGAGGTGGGTGAAATGCTCTCTTAGCTCCTCACCACTACTTCCAGATCATTTCTTCTTCCTCAAAAACACCAACTCCCACTAACAATATACCAAATGAAACCCACAGCATACACACTGCAAGGGAGGAGCTACCACGGGTGCACTCCAGGTACAGTCAAAGAATAGGAAGAGAATTTAACCAGGGTAGACTTCTAGGCACATCTTACACTTGTATCCAGGCACAGGTACATGTGAAGTGGGAAGATGACAAGAAAGTTGATATGTTCCAGGCAGTGATCCTACCGCTCATCCATGGGATATAATCTGAATGTGTGGGGAAATGAAGACATCAGGGGACAGACAAGGAAAAGTGTTGACTAATTTGATGGGGCCAAAGATTTGCTGGAGTTGGAATGTGAGAATAGGCAAGTGGGTGAGATGGGAGGTGGTGATCCAAGCCTAGGTTACTTGAGGTTGATAGGCTGGAGATCCAGTTACTGTAATGACAAAGACTAAGGTTTATCTGTGGAAATTAGTAGCTGAATAGGGTGGAAGACAAGATCATCAGAAAGCAGGCAGAGTGTTACAAGCATTACCTAGATAGATTTTAAATTTGCTTATTGTCATGGGATCAGTGGTGGAGGGAGAGGAATGAGCCTGGTGCTAAAATTTTCAGCAAATGAAGGCCGGGAATATTGTAGGTGACTTCAATAGGGAGCAGCAGGTTTCAATTCATATGCTGTTAGTAGGAGTTAGTGTTTCCTACTGGAGGAATTTTGCTAACCACTGACTGTCAGTTCCAGAGCTTAGTGATGCGCTGGGGAGGCAAGGAAGGGTGAAAATGGGATTCGGTTGGCTTCCCTTTTGCAGCCAGTGCTGGCCTGCCTGTGGTCAAAAGGAAGTTCAGTCCCTTAATGACTTCCGATCCGAGTGAGAACCGTAAAAGGTAGTTCAAAGCACCTTCTCACCGTCACAGGGAGGTTAGTTCTTCCCCTCCTTCCAAAGAGCTGAGACAGAAGTAAAATGTTTGATCCACGCCCATCCCTAAGAATGATGAAGTACAGGTTGTGTGAGGACACTGCAAAGGTCAGAAACTGGCCAAGCAGTCCAGGTTCACAGGAAGGCGTGTGTCATGTATACCAAGCAAGTGTGGCGGGAAAAGGCAGAAGGCTCACCTGTCCACATAGACATTCGCCCCGTCAGGTGGTTATCACCAGACTCAGCTGAACAAGGACCCAAAGGAGATCATTGAACATAAACCAAATCTCACCAAATAGAAAAGGCAAAGGGCAAATATAATGAAGTTGAGATTCAGAAATAAAGAATTCTCATCACCAACTTTCAAGAAAAACTGTTAAAATGAAAAAGAAAGAAATGGAGTTTCCAGCAGGCATGTTATGGAGTTCTGTGGGAGATAAGACCTGTGTTAATGGACTAGCCTGGCTTTCTGATGATGTCCGAGGTAAACGGTTAGAAGTAAGGCAGGACGGCATGTTGTTTCAGGAGAAGATGAGCAACTGGTTAACTTCTGCCCACTTTAAAGGACTGGGGGCTCAGGCGGCTTTGATGGTAACACGGCGGGCGTCATGGTGAGAGGACCCTTTTAATGGTAACACGGCGGGCGTCATGGTGAGAGGACTCTGTGGATCCCTTTTAAAATCAGCAGTGGACAGTGCCATGGCTGGAGGAGGACAGGGTTTACAGGGAGCCTGGGGGGCTCTAGATACCTCCTTTCTACCATCCAGCATCTGAGGTGGCAGCTAGAGGACGGGCGTTGTCACCAGGAGCACAGGCCACGGCTTTGCACACACTTAATTGAAACCTATGATAGCCCCATGTGGGAAGCATTGCTGGCCCCATTTTACAGCTGCAGAGAGATTTAGTAACCTTCTCAAGGTCACACACCTGGCAGGGCTGGGATTCGTGCCCATACATAAACTAAAGGATGAAAAATACCATTTGGCCTGATAGGTAATGGGGTATGCAATTACCCATTCTTACACCTTTATGACGGAGGCTTTGAACCTTTCTACCCATGTCGGAGGGCAGGTGGGAGGATTTCCAACAGCACTTCTAGGCTCTCTTGTTCCTACCCCTTCCTTTGGGGGCTTCAGAATTAATCACTGGAACCAGGCACACAGAGTGTTTTACCATTATTATAGCTCTTGCAGTAGTGAAGGCTGGATTGAAGTCCTTTATTCATGAAGGATGACTCAGATGCTATTTTTAATGGACTTTTCTTTCTTTCCATCTTAAGTGGGATTTGACAGCTATTACTGCCTCTCTTGGCCCCTAATTTCTTAGCTTCCACGGCCTTCTCTGTGCTTTGGGCTCTGAGTTAGCATTTTCCTTGAGGGTCGTGCATGTGTTTTTTCAGAAGAATGTCAAACACATGACAAACCATTGCCAGTAATGTTGCCATTGTTTTTCCGTGGTGGAAGGCAGTATTCAGCAATTCCCAGAAATTCTGAAATGAGTTCACTTTCTTTTCACATCAAGAAACAAGCATGAAAACCGTGTCTTCTTTTGGAACTTCGCTATGTTTTCGTGCCGACTTTCACCTCCTGAGTCTCTAGGAGCGCCTCAGTCCTTGCTCAGTGCGGCCCGCAGTGTGGTGTGATGCACGCTGTTGGAGATGTAAGCCCAGCTTGCTGTGGCACAAGAGAGCTTCGCCAGCGGCCTGCCACAGCAGAGTAAACTGGGGAGAGGGTGACGCCGCTATGTGTACCGTATGTTATGAACTAGAAGTAGGGGCATGTGCTTTGGCACAGAATTTATTCTTATTTGCAGATCTGTTCAGAGAGGGTATAGTACTGAATTGTATTTTGTTATCTGGTTCTGCATTTTCTCATGACCTTTTAAATTATTTAAATCAGAGCTTTGTTGAAAATCTAAGATACATGGTCACAAGGGTCACATCATTTATTTAAAAAGAAAACCAATTACGTGAGATCCAATGTTTTGCTCTTCTCGGTATAAATAACAAAAAGTCTGAGAGGGTGTTTTAAAAGCAAATGCAGATTCGTTTCCTGGGATTTTTGTTGGTTTGTTTAAAACTGTGATTAGAGGTACATTTTTTTACATAATTTGTAAAGTAATGCACAAAAATGATTATGAAATAACTAGGAGGTAACAACAGAATTGTAAATTGGAATTAGATTTATCAGTGGGGTGTAACTCCGGGGGGAAAATCCCAGGGCAAAATACCTCTAAAACCGAAATCAGTCAAAGGGAGAAATAAAGTTAAGAAACCCTTTTATTTCTTAAGTTGCCCCCATCTCTCTCTTGACCTGGCTGCAGCAGAAGAGCTCTCCACCCATCCTCTCAGGTCCAGATAAACCCTCCTCCACCCCTGTAATTACCTATTGATATGTAGGTGGCTAATTTTCTCCACCCCTTGGAAACACCTGTTGATATGCAGATACACTAGAGCCTGAAGAGAGATTCTGGAAATATTGCAGTTTTACCCACATGAGATATAGTAGCAAGATAGAAGATGAGTCCTAGAGTCAAAGAGACCTGGATTCAAATTCCTGTACTCATTTCTGACTGTGTGAGATGAGGGAAACCTCAGTGTCTGTACATCTGTCAGCCTACCTGTAAAATGGAGAGGTAACAACACCTGCCTTGGAGGGTTATTGTGGAGACTGACATACGTAAGGGTTGGTAATGATGAGGATAGAAAAAAACACAGTTATCAATTCTCTGAAACTGGCAAAGAGTCAAAATACTTCTCAAGAAACGAATATTACGTTATTTATCCCCATTATTTGATCAAGTATTAGCTTATTTCTATTAGCCAAAAAAATGTATTGATCCCCCAATAAATTCTTGGGTGTAAGGAGTCTAGGATAGAGCATGGGTTCGGGTCCCAGACTGAGGTTGAGACCAGCTTTGATTCTTCCTTGCTGTAACCTTGCACAAGTTCCTTAGGCTCTCAGTACCTCAATCTCCTGGTCTGTGTCCTGAGAAAACACTAGGTTAGACATAGGCTCAAACAAGTGAAGTGCTCAGAACAGTGCCTGGCACACAGTAATGTCATATAGGGCACGTATAGGTCAAATGGGCATATAATGCCTGCCATTGTTATTATCATCAATATTATTCCCTAGATTTCTGTAAAATAAACATTGAGTGAAAGGTGTCTGATGGGGTACTTTCCCCCTAGTTTGGCTAAATATATTCCTGTAAATATAATAGACACTATAATACACAATATAATAAATCTAATACATTTAAAGGACTGAGACTCAGGCTTGTAGCTGTTTTCACACCGGCCTCCCTATTCTGAAATAGCACCGTCTTTGTCTCCCTGGGCTGGTTGCTACCTCCCTGGTTAATTTCCATATCAAAGAGATAAACCCCTGCTGTTCAGAGGCCACCACTGTCTTTTAGGTTGTTCACACAACATCTCTGGCATTGTTTGAGCCTTTGCTTCCCAGATGAGATGTTTGAAGCTGGCCCAGCCCAGCAGAAGTGCTCAGGCTATCTTCCAGGGCTATTCTGGGGGGTTGTCTTCTGACATTATAGCAGTTAGATCATTTGTTTCTGTGTGCATTAGAAGCTGCCCTTAGAAAAAAATTTAACATTCTCAACAATTATAGTTTATGAATTATATGATCCGCTAATTTTGCTAGATATTCATGTACTGATTCATTCACCATTTTGTAAGCCCCAGGGCTAGTACTGGGGGTACCAAGATATACAAGACATTGTCCCTTCATTAAAGGGATGCTGAAAGACTCGTAAATCAAGGATTCATTCATTCACCAAATTTTTACTGAGCACCCACTGTGGGCCAGATATTGTTTCCAGGCATTGGTGCCATGGAGTGAACAAATCCTAACACAGTACTTGTCCTCAAAAGGTGTACATTCTGATGGAGGGAGATAGACAGAATGTTGGGTGCTGATAGGTGTTATGAGGAAAAGCAAACTAGAATGAATTGGTCGGTGTTTTTTGTTGTAGACAACCAAATTTGTGGCTGCCAGATGTAGTGAAAAAGATTTATAATAGGTTATTTTAGGAATTTCTGGGGATGAGCTACAGTTAAGAGAACAGTTCAGTACCCACATGGAATTGTCTCAGTGGGAACCCACCCATGTTGTGTGGCCCAGTGCATGGCCTGGGATCCCTGGAGGTCTGCTCTCCCCCGAGTGGCTACCCCCTCATGGGTTCATTTCCCTCATTTTCCACGGATACCTGGGCTTGGCAGAATTCTAGCTGAAAGAGTTCCTGGGAAATGTAGTTCTGAACTTTTGAGGATCTGTGGTACAGGAAGATTCGCTAGAAAGAAAAGTAATTAAAATCTTTGGTTGACCCTAACTTCCCTTCTGCATCTCCCACTCTCCTTCCTTTGTCCTGCCAGCTTCCTAGAAGAAAAATTAGACATTTTGAATTTTCTCCCTTTACTCCCATTCATTCTGGAGCCCACTGCAGTTTTGCACCTGCCATGACATTCTTTGGCAATGTCCATGAGATGTTTCTGTTTTGGCCGATCCCACCAGACGCTTTTACATCTTTACCTTCCAGAACTTCGCGGCACTCGCCACTGCCGGATGCTCATTCCTGTTGGCACTGCCCACCCGTTGGCCTTCTCCCCTGAGTGACTTCAGACTCTCCCTTTCCTCTCACTTTGTTCTTGGCCTTGTATTGTCCCCTGACTTTGATCCCACCACACATCTCCTAAGTGATCTCTTCCCATCCTGTGGCCTCAACAACCACCTATAATGATAAGAGCTCGAATTTATGAGCACTAATCGTGCCTTCTAAGTGCTTTACATGTACTTATTAACTGAATCCTCTTAACAACTATGTGAGGATTCCTAGTGCTGCTTTACCAAATTGCCACTTAAAAGAACACAAAGTTATTATCTTACAATTCTGTATATAGGTCAGATGTCTAAAACCAAGGTGTTGGCAGGACAGCATCCTTTCTGGAGACTCTAGAGGAGAATTCATTGTCTTGCCTTTTCCTACTCTTGGGGCTGCCTGCCTGCCTTGAGGCCTCAGTTGGGAGGAAAAGTAACTCCCAATCTTCCTTCCTCCATCTTCAGCACCAACATGTGGCATCCTCAGCTCCCACCCCCTTACCTTTGCTTCTCTTGCCACATCTCCTTCTCTGACTCTCTTGCTTCCCTGAGGACCCCTGTGATTATATTGGGCCCACCTCGATAATCCAGGCTAACCCTCCTGCCTGAAATCCTGAACTTAATCACATCTGCAAAGGCCCTTTTGCCACGCAAGATAACATACCACAGGTTTCAGGGATTAGGATGTGGACCTCTTTGAAGGGCTATTGCCCTGCCTACCACAAGCCTTCGAGGTGGTGTGCAATTATCCCAGATAAGGCAATGCCTAAGAGAGGTTCAGTAATTTGCTTATGGTCATAAAACTAATAAATGGCAAAGCTGGAACTTGAACTTAGGCAGCTTAGTAAGAACTCCAGGGTTCTTACTCTTAAGCTCTGTGCTCACCAATAAACGAATGACTCCCAGTCTAAATGTCTAACCTCCAGAAGAGTCACATACAGAACTACTGATTAAGGTGGCTCCCCTAAAAAGGCAAAACATCACATCCAAAACTGGGCCCGTTATCCTTCCCCAACACTTTTATCTCCTGTCTGAATTTTAGTTTCAAGTACCAACATCCAGCCTCCCACCCAGTTTAGAAACCCAGGTACCATCCTGGAATCTGCCCTCCCTTCTCTTTCAGACCCACTCAGTCCCAAGGTTCCATCCCTGTTACTCCCTGCACATGTCTGTTTTCCATTCTAACCAACATTGCCCAGGTCCGGCCTCTCATCATTTTTACTTGGCCATTGTAGCAGCTTCCTGATTGGTTTCTGGTCTTTCATCTGCATGAAGTCTAAGTCTAACCATGTCATAGCCCTGGGTAAAACTTATCAGTAGCTCACTATCTACTCTGAAGATTAAGCCCAACTATGTTAAGGAAACTTGACCTTGACTTTGTTCTCTTGTTCAGAACAGTGGAGCTTCAGTAATATGGAATCCTTATTCTTCCCATCAGCGCTGTGCTGTTCCACCTTGCCTTGCCCTCTGTCCACGCTGTTCTCTCTGTTGGGACTGTCTTCCCCCCATCCTTGCTTGACCAGCTGTTTCAGCTGAGGAGTGATCTCTCTAAAGCTACCGTGGTCCCCCATTGTCACCGTGAGCTCTTAATTACAGTCTCGCAGAGACTTTGTGCCAGTACATCTGATAACATTCTCTATTATGTTAAAATGATCAATTTGTGCTGCCTCCCTCATTCTATGTGCTCTGAAAGGTTAGGGACTATATTATTCATCTTTGTAAATCTACTGCTTGGCACAAAGTGGGATACCAATGAATATTTTGAGGTGACATGAGTTGAATTTTGAACAAGTAGGAATTCGCTAGTTCAAGAAATTTGGAAAAGGGACATTCCAGGCAAAGGAAACTGCACATTCAATGGTACAGAGACATGAAGGAATGAAATAGTTTTGGGAAAATACATGTAATTCAGTGAGGCCAGAAGGAAGAAATCATGTCTAGGAAGGGTCCAAGATAATAGCAGAAAAATAAGAGTTGGCATTAGGAAGGGTCTATGTGCTAAGCAAAAAAATTGAGCTTATTTGTTTCACAGCTGAGTCCTGATGGGTAAGAGGAGTGCAGAGTGGAAGCAGAGAGAGCCAGAGGATGTCATTGCACAGCCGAGACATGGAAGCAGCCTGAGTGTCCATCAGTGGATGAGTGGGTAAAGCAGAGGTGGTACATATACCAAGGCGGGGGC
>JAQQAC010021317.1:0-26379 GCA_029783875.1 Phataginus tricuspis
GCCCCCGCCTTGGTATATGTACCACCTCTGCTTTACCCACTCATCCACTGATGGACACTCAGGCTGCTTCCATGTCTCGGCTGTGCAATGACATCCTCTGGCTCTCTCTGCTTCCACTCTGCACTCCTCTTACCCATCAGGACTCAGCTGTGAAACAAATAAGCTCAATTTTTTTGCTTAGCACATAGACCCTTCCTAATGCCAACTCTTATTTTTCTGCTATTATCTTGGACCCTTCCTAGACATGATTTCTTCCTTCTGGCCTCACTGAATTACATGTATTTTCCCAAAACTATTTCATTCCTTCATGTCTCTGTACCATTGAATGTGCAGTTTCCTTTGCCTGGAATGTCCCTTTTCCAAATTTCTTGAACTAGCGAATTCCTACTTGTTCAAAATTCAACTCATGTCACCTCAAAATATTCATTGGTATCCCACTTTGTGCCAGGCAGTAGATTTACAAAGATGAATAATATAGTCCCTAACCTTTCAGAGCACATAGAATGAGGGAGGCAGCACAAATTGATCATTTTAACATAATAGAGAATGTTATCAGATGCACTAGCACAAAGTCTCTGCAAGACTGTAATTAAGAGCTCACGGTGACAATGGGGGACCACGGTAGCTTTAGAGAGATCACTCCTCAGCTGAAACAGCTGGTCAAGCAAGGATGGGGGGAAGACAGTCCCAACAGAGAGAACAGCGTGGACAGAGGGCAAGGCAAGGTGGAACAGCACAGCGCTGATGGGAAGAATAAGGATTCCATATTACTGAAGCTCCACTGTTCTGAACAAGAGAACAAAGTCAAGGTCAAGTTTCCTTAACATAGTTGGGCTTAATCTTCAGAGTAGATAGTGAGCTACTGATAAGTTTTACCCAGGGCTATGACATGGTTAGACTTAGACTTCATGCAGATGAAAGACCAGAAACCAATCAGGAAGCTGCTACAATGGCCAAGTAAAAATGATGAGAGGCCGGACCTGGGCAATGTTGGTTAGAATGGAAAACAGACATGTGCAGGGAGTAACAGGGATGGAACCTGGGGACTGAGTGGGTCTGAAAGAGAAGGGAGGGCAGATTCCAGGATGGTACCTGGGTTTCTAAACTGGGTGGGAGGCTGGATGTTGGTACTTGAAACTAAAATTCAGACAGGAGATAAAAGTGTTGGGGAAGGATAACGGGCCCAGTTTTGGATGTGATGTTTTGCCTTTTTAGGGGAGCCACCTTAATCAGTAGTTCTGTATGTGACTCTTCTGGAGGTTAGACATTTAGACTGGGAGTCATTCGTTTATTGGTGAGCATAGAGCTTAAGAATAAGAACCCTGGAGTTCTTACTAAGCTGCCTAAGTTCAAGTTCCAGCTTTGCCATTTATTAGTTTTATGACCATAAGCAAATTACTGAACCTCTCTTAGGCATTGCCTTATCTGGGATAATTGCACACCACCTCGAAGGCTTGTGGTAGGCAGGGCAATAGCCCTTCAAAGAGGTCCACGTCCTAATCCCTGAAACCTGTGGTATGTTATCTTGCGTGGCAAAAGGGCCTTTGCAGATGTGATTAAGTTCAGGATTTCAGGCAGGAGGGTTAGCCTGGATTATCGAGGTGGGCCCAATATAATCACAGGGGTCCTCAGGGAAGCAAGAGAGTCAGAGAAGGAGATGTGGCAAGAGAAGTAAAGGTAAGGGGGTGGGAGCTGAGGATGCCACATGTTGGTGCTGAAGATGGAGGAAGGAAGATTGGGAGTTACTTTTCCTCCCAACTGAGGGCTCAAGGCAGGCAGGCAGCCCCAAGAGTAGGAAAAGGCAAGACAATGGATTCTCCTCTAGAGTCTCCAGAAAGGATGCTGTCCTGCCAACACCTTGGTTTTAGACATCTGACCTATATACAGAATTGTAAGATAATAACTTTGTGTTCTTTTAAGTGGCAATTTGGTAAAGCAGCACTAGGAATCCTCACATAGTTGTTAAGAGGATTCAGTTAATAAGTACATGTAAAGCACTTAGAAGGCACGATCAATGCTCATAAATTCGAGCTCTTATCATTATAGGTGGTTGTTGAGGCCACAGGATGGGAAGAGATCACTTAGGAGATGTGTGGTGGGATCAAAGCCAGGGGACAATACAAGGCCAAGAACAAAGTGAGAGGAAAGGGAGAGTCTGAAGTCACTCAGGGGAGAAGGCCAACGGGTGGGCAGTGCCAACAGGAATGAGCATCCGGCAGTGGCGAGTGCCGCGAAGTTCTGGAAGGTAAAGATGTAAAAGCGTCTGGTGGGATCGGCCAAAACAGAAACATCTCATGGACATTGCCAAAGAATGTCATGGCAGGTGCAAAACTGCAGTGGGCTCCAGAATGAATGGGAGTAAAGGGAGAAAATTCAAAATGTCTAATTTTTCTTCTAGGAAGCTGGCAGGACAAAGGAAGGAGAGTGGGAGATGCAGAAGGGAAGTTAGGGTCAACCAAAGATTTTAATTACTTTTCTTTCTAGCGAATCTTCTTGTACCACAGATCCTCAAAAGTTCAGAACTACATTTCCCAGGAACTCTTTCAGCTAGAATTCTGCCAAGCCCAGGTATCCGTGGAAAATGAGGGAAATGAACCCATGAGGGGGTAGCCACTCGGGGGAGAGCAGACCCCCAGGGATCCCAGGCCATGCACTGGGCCACACAACATGCGTGGGTTCCCACTGAGACAATTCCATGTGGGTACTGAACTGTTCTCTTAACTGTAGCTCATCCCCAGAAATTCCTAAAATAACCTATTATAAATCTTTTTCACTATATCTGGCAGCCACAAATTTGGTTGTCTACAACAAAAAACACTGACCAATTCATTCTAGTTTGCTTTTCCTCATAACACCTATCAGCACCCAACATTCTGTCTATCTCCCTCCATCAGAATGTACACCTTTTGAGGACAAGTACTGTGTTAGGATTTGTTCACTCCATGGCACCAATGCCTGGAAACAATATCTGGCCCACAGTGGGTGCTCAGTAAAAATTTGGTGAATGAATGAATCCTTGATTTACGAGTCTTTCAGCATCCCTTTAATGAAGGGACAATGTCTTGTATATCTTGGTACCCCCAGTACTAGCCCTGGGGCTTACAAAATGGTGAATGAATCAGTACATGAATATCTAGCAAAATTAGCGGATCATATAATTCATAAACTATAATTGTTGAGAATGTTAAATTTTTTCTAAGGGTAGCTTCTAATGCACACAGAAACAAATGATCTAACTGCTATAATGTCAGAAGACAACCCCCCAGAATAGCCCTGGAAGATAGCCTGAGCACTTCTGCTGGGCTGGGCCAGCTTCAAACATCTCATCTGGGAAGCAAAGGCCCAAACAATGCCAGAGATGTTGTGTGAACAACCTAAAAGACAGTGGTGGCCTCTGAACAGCAGGGGTTTATCTCTTTGATATGGAAATTAACCAGGGAGGTAGCAACCAGCCAAGGGAGACAAAGACGGTGCTATTTCAGAATAGGGAGGCCGGTGTGAAAACAGCTACAAGCCTGAGTCTCAGTCCTTTAAATGTATTAGATTTATTATATTGTGTATTATAGTGTCTATTATATTTACAGGAATATATTTAGCCAAACTAGGGGGAAAGTACCCCATCAGACACCTTTCACTCAATGTTTATTTTACAGAAATCTAGGGAATAATATTGATAATAACAATGGCAGGCATTATATGCCCATTTGACCTATACGTGCCCTATATGACATTACTGTGTGCCAGGCACTGTTCTGAGCACTTCACTTGTTTGAGCCTATGTCTAACCCAGTGTTTTCTCAGGACACAGACCAGGAGATTGAGGTACTGAGAGCCTAAGGAACTTGTGCAAGGTTACAGCAAGGAAGAATCAAAGCTGGTCTCAACCTCAGTCTGGGACCCGAACCCATGCTCTATCCTAGACTCCTTACACCCAAGAATTTATTGGGGGATCAATACATTTTTTTGGCTAATAGAAATAAGCTAATACTTGATCAAATAATGGGGATAAATAACGTAATATTCGTTTCTTGAGAAGTATTTTGACTCTTTGCCAGTTTCAGAGAATTGATAACTGTGTTTTTTTCTATCCTCATCATTACCAACCCTTACGTATGTCCGTCTCCACAATAACCCTCCAAGGCAGGTGTTGTTACCTCTCCATTTTACAGGTAGGCTGACAGATGTACAGACACTGAGGTTTCCCTCATCTCACACAGTCAGAAATGAGTACAGGAATTTGAATCCAGGTCTCTTTGACTCTAGGACTCATCTTCTATCTTGCTACTATATCTCATGTGGGTAAAACTGCAATATTTCCAGAATCTCTCTTCAGGCTCTAGTGTATCTGCATATCAACAGGTGTTTCCAAGGGGTGGAGAAAATTAGCCACCTACATATCAATAGGTAATTACAGGGGTGGAGGAGGGTTTATCTGGACCTGAGAGGATGGGTGGAGAGCTCTTCTGCTGCAGCCAGGTCAAGAGAGAGATGGGGGCAACTTAAGAAATAAAAGGGTTTCTTAACTTTATTTCTCCCTTTGACTGATTTCGGTTTTAGAGGTATTTTGCCCTGGGATTTTCCCCCCGGAGTTACACGCCACTGATAAATCTAATTCCAATTTACAATTCTGTTGTTACCTCCTAGTTATTTCATAATCATTTTTGTGCATTACTTTACAAATTATGTAAAAAAATGTACCTCTAATCACAGTTTTAAACAAACCAACAAAAATCCCAGGAAACGAATCTGCATTTGCTTTTAAAACACCCTCTCAGACTTTTTGTTATTTATACCGAGAAGAGCAAAACATTGGATCTCACGTAATTGGTTTTCTTTTTAAATAAATGATGTGACCCTTGTGACCATGTATCTTAGATTTTCAACAAAGCTCTGATTTAAATAATTTAAAAGGTCATGAGAAAATGCAGAACCAGATAACAAAATACAATTCAGTACTATACCCTCTCTGAACAGATCTGCAAATAAGAATAAATTCTGTGCCAAAGCACATGCCCCTACTTCTAGTTCATAACATACGGTACACATAGCGGCGTCACCCTCTCCCCAGTTTACTCTGCTGTGGCAGGCCGCTGGCGAAGCTCTCTTGTGCCACAGCGAGCTGGGCTTACATCTCCCAACAGCGTGCATCACACCACACTGCGGGCCGCACTGAGCAAGGACTGAGGCGCTCCTAGAGACTCAGGAGGTGAAAGTCGGCACGAAAACATGGCGAAGTTCCAAAAGAAGACACGGTTTTCATGCTTGTTTCTTGATGTGAAAAGAAAGTGAACTCATTTCAGAATTTCTGGGAATTGCTGAATACTGCCTTCCACCACGGAAAAACAATGGCAACATTACTGGCAATGGTTTATCATGTGTTTGACATTCTTCTGAAAAAACACATGCACGACCCTCAAGGAAAATGCTGACTCAGAGCCCAAAGCACAGAGAAGGCCGTGGAAGCTAAGAAATTAGGGGCCAAGAGAGGCAGTAATAGCTGTCAAATCCCACTTAAGATGGAAAGAAAGAAAAGTCCATTAAAAATAGCATCTGAGTCATCCTTCATGAATAAAGGACTTCAATCCAGCCTTCACTACTGCAAGAGCTATAATAATGGTAAAACACTCTGTGTGCCTGGTTCCAGTGATTAATTCTGAAGCCCCCAAAGGAAGGGGTAGGAACAAGAGAGCCTAGAAGTGCTGTTGGAAATCCTCCCACCTGCCCTCCGACATGGGTAGAAAGGTTCAAAGCCTCCGTCATAAAGGTGTAAGAATGGGTAATTGCATACCCCATTACCTATCAGGCCAAATGGTATTTTTCATCCTTTAGTTTATGTATGGGCACGAATCCCAGCCCTGCCAGGTGTGTGACCTTGAGAAGGTTACTAAATCTCTCTGCAGCTGTAAAATGGGGCCAGCAATGCTTCCCACATGGGGCTATCATAGGTTTCAATTAAGTGTGTGCAAAGCCGTGGCCTGTGCTCCTGGTGACAACGCCCGTCCTCTAGCTGCCACCTCAGATGCTGGATGGTAGAAAGGAGGTGTCTAGAGCCCCCCAGGCTCCCTGTAAACCCTGTCCTCCTCCAGCCATGGCACTGTCCACTGCTGATTTTAAAAGGGTCCTCTCACCATGATGCCCACCATGTTACCATCAAAGCCGCCTGAGCCCCCAGTCCTTTAAAGTGGGCAGAAGTTAACCAGTTGCTCATCTTCTCCTGAAACAACATGCCGTCCTGCCTTACTTCTAACCGTTTACCTCGGACATCATCAGAAAGCCAGGCTAGTCCATTAACACAGGTCTTATCTCCCACAGAACTCCATAACATGCCTGCTGGAAACTCCATTTCTTTCTTTTTCATTTTAACAGTTTTTCTTGAAAGTTGGTGATGAGAATTCTTTATTTCTGAATCTCAACTTCATTATATTTGCCCTTTGCCTTTTCTATTTGGTGAGATTTGGTTTATGTTCAATGATCTCCTTTGGGTCCTTGTTCAGCTGAGTCTGGTGATAACCACCTGACGGGGCGAATGTCTATGTGGACAGGTGAGCCTTCTGCCTTTTCCCGCCACACTTGCTTGGTATACATGACACACGCCTTCCTGTGAACCTGGACTGCTTGGCCAGTTTCTGACCTTTGCAGTGTCCTCACACAACCTGTACTTCATCATTCTTAGGGATGGGCGTGGATCAAACATTTTACTTCTGTCTCAGCTCTTTGGAAGGAGGGGAAGAACTAACCTCCCTGTGACAGTGAGAAGGTGCTTTGAACTACCTTTTACGGTTCTCACTCGGGTCGGAAGTCATTAAGGGACTGAACTTCCTTTTGACCACAGGCAGGCCAGCACTGGCTGCAAAAGGGAAGCCAACCGAATCCCATTTTCACCCTTCCTTGCCTCCCCAGCGCATCACTAAGCTCTGGAACTGACAGTCAGTGGTTAGCAAAATTCCTCCAGTAGGAAACACTAACTCCTACTAACAGCATATGAATTGAAACCTGCTGCTCCCTATTGAAGTCACCTACAATATTCCCGGCCTTCATTTGCTGAAAATTTTAGCACCAGGCTCATTCCTCTCCCTCCACCACTGATCCCATGACAATAAGCAAATTTAAAATCTATCTAGGTAATGCTTGTAACACTCTGCCTGCTTTCTGATGATCTTGTCTTCCACCCTATTCAGCTACTAATTTCCACAGATAAACCTTAGTCTTTGTCATTACAGTAACTGGATCTCCAGCCTATCAACCTCAAGTAACCTAGGCTTGGATCACCACCTCCCATCTCACCCACTTGCCTATTCTCACATTCCAACTCCAGCAAATCTTTGGTCCCATCAAATTAGTCAACACTTTTCCTTGTCTGTCCCCTGATGTCTTCATTTCCCCACACATTCAGATTATATCCCATGGATGAGCGGTAGGATCACTGCCTGGAACATATCAACTTTCTTGTCATCTTCCCACTTCACATGTAACTGTGCCTGGATACAAGTGTAAGATGTGCCTAGAAGTCTACCCTGGTTAAATTCTCTTCCTATTCTTTGACTGTACCTGGAGTGCACCCGTGGTAGCTCCTCCCTTGCAGTGTGTATGCTGTGGGTTTCATTTGGTATATTGTTAGTGGGAGTTGGTGTTTTTGAGGAAGAAGAAATGATCTGGAAGTAGTGGTGAGGAGCTAAGAGAGCATTTCACCCACCTCTGGCCTGGGAGGAGAGGAATGCGGAAGGAAAAAGCCACACTTGGGAGAGCATCAGGGGAGCTGCGTCTTCACTCATTTGAGTGAGAACAGAGAGGTGGAGGGCATGTTCACAGAAGAGGCTGAGGACATGAGCATGCAGAAATGTGGGGTACAAGTTAAGGAACGAGGACTTTTTTCACTAGGCGCTGGAAAGTCCCTAAGGTGTGAGTAAGACAGTAACACATTCGTCAGTGCCCAGTTACTCTAGTCTCTCTCAGGGTGCTGTTTCCCCTAACCTCTCAGCCTCTCCCATCTGAGTCAAGTGCTCCCCTCTGCTTGCTTCAGTCTCAATGCTTATCATAGTCTAACTTACAACTCTGCCCTGGTCTGTCTCTCCCACTAAATGCCATCATTTTTCCAATGCAAAGACTATGTCTTTCCCTCACTAGGTCTTCAGCTGATAGCTGGCCAGCTAAAGAGAACAATTCAAGACATCTGATCCCAGTTTAGTGAAGGCATTTATGTGAACAATTACCTAGCCAGTTTGGTTGGCCTGGCCCATCTAGGGAATCCTTCCCACAGGAGGCAAGACGGAAGGATAAGGCAGTTTCCGCTGGAGGGAGACAGGGGCTATAAAGACAGTTTAGGCTAAAGGAACAGCATAGGCAAAGGCAGGGAAGCAGGCAAGTCCATCATTTTTTAAGTAACCAGATCACAGAGTGAGCGAGGTGGGAAGAAGAAAGCCATTATTCATCCTGGAAGCCATGCTGATTTCAGGCCTTCAAAGCGTTCACTCAAAGAAACAATCAGGAATTTCAGTCGCCTGTGAAGGGGAGTAGGAGGGAAGGTATTTTGGTGCAGAGTCTGTTGGCGGATTTAATGTCCTATTTGCTACTTTCCTGTCTACACCTGCCTACGCCCTTCTCTTCACGAGGGCCTTTCTGTCCAGCCTCCACTAATTACAGAGCCATGACATCTTTCCTCCAAGAATCCCAGCAGGACTTTGGCACCAACACAAATAGTCACCTCTCCAGTGTCTGACCTGAAGACTTGAGTGTTAGCCGGAACTCTACAAAATCCCTTCCACTTATCCCCACCCCTTCCCAGGAACTCAGGCTCTATGTCTTCCTCTTTCTCTGGATTTGCTTGGATTCTCTAAGGTTTAGTTTCAGCACCTACAGGACACTAATTCAGGTCTATAATCCCTACACAAAACCCTTGTTCTGGATGTACTTCAGAATTCAGCAATTTTCCAATTTTAGAAAGGTACTATTACAAATTCCGTTATATGTAACCCTAGTGTGGCCTGAGGCAGCATGCTGTGATCAAATGTGGTACTATTTCTGTAAATATTAATGTTCATCTAATGTAGGGCAAATAAACACCATAGGTGTCTCATGTCAGTTCAGGCAGGATTTTGAGATCAAAACAATGATGATAAGTTAGTGGTTTTCAGAGCTTACTGGATTTTGGAATTGTGGGGAAGGATTTTGGACTTGTTCCTATCCATTTCCTGAAGTTCTTTCAAAGTTTAAAGGAGGAGGAAGAAGAAAAACAAGTATTGTATATCCAAGTATAATAAGTAGTAGCTGTTACTATAGTTATTCCTGTCCAGCTGGTCACCCTCTTCTACTTACATTTTTTGCAGTTATTTTCTAACCGGTGCCCTGGCCTCACTCAAACATTTCTTCAGTGATCTGATAGCTCTAGAATAAGCTCTGGGAGGCAAGTGCCAAGATGGCAGCGTAGAAAGAGCCTGAGCCCACCTCCTCCCGTGTACACACTGAACCTACACCCACACACAGAGCAATTCATCCCGAGGAAGCAGAGAGGCCTGAATGAACACTTCCTGAACAATGAGGGAAAAAAAAAAAGACCACATAAAAACTATCCCATCCTCGGGAGCCCCAGCAATGGGACAACCCAGTCCACACCAACCCGGCCTCCAGCTGGACAGCCAAGGCCACCAGGCACCTGCAGGCTCCCAAGGGGATGATCCCACGCAAGGCTAATCCTTTACGACTGGGGAAGAGCCCTTTGGACTAATACACAGAATCAACTACCGAAAGGCAAACAAAATGAAGACAGAGGAATATGCTCCAAATGATAGAACAAGAAAACTTCAGGAAAAAAAACTAAACAAAACCGAGTTAACCAATTTACCTGATAAAGAGTTCAAAGCAATGGTTTTAAAGATGCTCAATGGACTTGAGAGAAGAATGGATGAGCTCAGGCAGGACTTCAACAGAGAAAACCTAAAAAAAACTACTCAGAGATGAAGAATACAATAAAAAAAACATACTAGAAGAATCTACAGTAGACTGATCTTTCAGTTTTTTGCCACGGAGTATAATGTTAGCTGTGGGTTTGTCATATATGGCCCTTATGATGTTCCCTCTACACCCACTTATGTTTTTTTTTTATCGTGAATGGACACTGAATTTTGACAAATGCTTTTTCAGCATCTATTGAGAGGACCATACGGTTTTCATTCTTCCTTTTGTTAATGTGGCACATCACACTGATTAACCACTTACTGCCTCGAACTCACCCTAGTAAAACTCAACTTGTTCGTGCTATTCACGCTCCCTGAAATGTCTTTTCCGTACTTAATTGCCTAACTAAACTTACTCATCTTTTGAGATTTAGTTGAGTTATCAATCCCTCCCAGAAGCCTTTTCCAATGCTTAGGTTGGGCTAAGAGCAGCTGCTCCATGCTTTATAGCACCTTTTGCTGACCTTTCTTTCCATTTATTTAATTTTATTAAAATCATCTATGTGTCTGCTTTACCTGCAGACGGTGCCTTCATGGACGTGGATCAGGCTATATTTTTTTAACTTGTGCTTCTGTCACTATGCCTAGGCACAGAGATGATAGAATGGACAATACTTTTCAGTTGAACTGAGCTGATTAGAAAGCATTCAGATGTATTTATGGATGGAGGGAACTAAGGAAACATTAGTAATAATTCTAGATAAAAGAATAGAAAAGGTACATTGAATTCTGATGTTACATCTTATTATAACATTTCCAGCCATTATGTACAGCAACATGTGAACTTCCTCTCAATTACTGGGATTCTGACAAGGGGCTTCTGAGCTGTGCCCCAAATGAGGACCAAATCAGCGATCAGAGCTTTCTGATGGTTGCTCTGGTCACATAGCTCTGAGTGCCTGAGCCAAGATCAGAACCCGGCCTGATGCCAGGGCCTGTGGTGTTTTAAGATGAACTCTGCTATCGCACGCCTTTTCTCTAGTGACAGGTTTTCATTAGTCTTTTCCCAAACTTATCCAACAATTCTTTTTACATGCCTACTATGGGTAACATAAATAAGACAGACATAGGTCTTGTACTCATGGGGTCCACAGTCTTAGGACAGACTAAAGCAGGACTGAACAACAGACTAAAAACTACCCAGACAATGAGAGGGCCCCCCAGTCACTGCTGTGACCGGGCGGCACAGGAGCAGGTAGAGCGAAACCTAATCATGTCTGGGGAGCACAAAGACCTTCCTGGAGAAACCCAGATGTGAGGAGCAAATAGGAGCCTGACTGCAACAGGGGAGTGTGGGGAGAGGGTGCATTACAGGTAGAGGAGCTGTTTCTAAGACCTGAGGCCTGGGACAGCCTTCCAGGTGTGCTTTCCAAAGTGGAAGCATGGCTGAAATGTGAGATGGGGAGGGTGGGAAATGGGGCTGCATCTTGAAAGGCCCTGCAAGCCAGTGGAAACAAACTTAACAACACACATGTGCATATTTAGGGTTCACATAACTTCACAGACTAAGCCAGAGATGGTGAGTTAGTTGGAAATTGGGTATTTTTCAACCTCCAATGTCCCCTACTCAAGGCACTAAGCCCTCAAGCACTGTGAAAAGCAAAAGGCAAGAGCTATTCATTTCAAACAAATGAGGCTTATGATGCCTTTTAGGAAATCGGAATAAAAAAACAAAACCCACACCACACAGGTTTAGTACCTTCTTCAAGATACTAAAATGTTGCTTGTTCCCTGCATGTCGTGGTGGGGGTGAGGGTCTCAGAGGAAGGACTGGACCATACATTCTCAGATGCCAAGTTCAAAACGCAGCTCCCACCGAAGGGGCTCAAGTTTGACTTAAGTTAGCAGACTGGGGATAAGGACCTGAAGTCAGGATTTATGACCTCTGCAAACAGGCCACGCATTACCAGCCTCCCCATGACCCCGCCTGTGCATTTGGCCCTGCAACTTGGGGCAAGCCTGCGGAGGCTTCCTAGAAACTGACTGCCAGTACACTGGAAAAACTGACCACAGAGGGTCCTTATTTGAAAAGGCTTCCTGCTCTCAGCGCTGCCCTCTCATGCCCCAGACAGAACAGTCGCCCAGTGTCCTTTGGGTTTACAACACTTTTATTTAAAGTGCAATTTACTCAACACTGAAAAGAAAAGGGTTGAATAACTTCTTTGAGCCACTTTATTGCTTTCAACCTACAGCTTATGATATAAACTCCTCAGCCAACATGGACATTTTCATTTCTTTGGTCTGTTTTTTATAGTAGAGTCCCAGCTTCAGGAAGAAATAGTCAAAGAAATCAGAAACACCACTCTAAATGCAATTGGGACAGATTTTACAGGTGGTAGATGTTTCTGTTTAGTTTTTTAAAGAGGACAGAGCAGCTCCTGTGTGGTTTTCTGTCTGCTTAGTACCTCTTTCTCCAATAGCAGCAAGGGGAGTCATCTTCAAGATCTGGAGTGACAGTCACCATCACGGCTATCAACACCGCCTCCTCCGCCACTACCATCCTCTCCCACCACCACTTACTGGACCCACGCCGCACCATTTACTGAGCTTGCATCACTGCAATAGGTGTTTTTCAGATATAACCTCAGATTGTGCTATTAACTGGCAGGGCAGACGTTATCCCCATTTTACAGATAAGAAAAGTGAGGCATGGAGATGATGTTTACTTTAGACACGACAAAGCCATGCTGTGGACTTTGGAATCAGATAATCTGTGTTTGGACTTAGTTTCTTTCACTTTCAGCTAAGGTGACTTTGAACTTTACCTTCATACCTCAGTTCTCAACCATAAAATGGCAACAATAATAGTACTTACTCTATTGTTGCCTGTAAATGTAGACAACTGTCTTGCCAAAGGGTTTTAGCCCTGGGCAAATTCACTCTGGATTCTGTGAGACTGAAAAATGACAATGGAACATTTTAGGGTAAAGGTCTTACACCAAGCTTTATTCTTGTAATAGCAGGTCCATCGCTAAAATCCTTTTCCCTCTTGGGAAATTTGCATGCAGCAAGCCAGTTTCTGCCTCGAGCCTCTCTGCTCTAGGGCACCGGGCACAACTCTCCATGTAGAGTCAATAACAGCCCATTGCCAACATGTGTGTAAGTCTGCCCCTGCGAGCATGGCATGTTTGCATGTGCACAGAGGGCAAGCCGACCAGGGTCATGTGAGGATCCTGGCCACAGAACTTGCATTTTCCCTGCAACAATCCATGTTGTTTAGCACAGTACCTGATACACAGTATAGTTTCTATAAATGGCTAAATAGTAATAATAATAATGTATTATTATAATATGTTATTTCTATATTTAATTGTATATTTAACTATTAAATAATTGTTTAATTAACTATATTACAATAATAAAGTTATTATTATTACTACTGTTAAAGTTTGCATCATTAAGAGGTAAATTCGGGTTTAACAATGAGGACTGATTCCAAAAGTCAACTCTTTTCATCTCTTGCATTGGGTTAGTCCCTTTTCACACATCATTTTGTTTACTGTTCCACAGTGCTCAAAGTAGAAGTGATTAACTCCACCTTACAGGTGAAGAAACTGAAGCTGGGATGGGGGTGGGAGGTGGGGGTGCAAGTTACTTGCCCAAGACTGAAGAGCTAATAAATGGCCGACTAGACCTTCTGACTTCAACCCCTAGCTCTTTCTACATGCTACTGCAGCCTCCATATTTGCTTGCAGACAGTCAAGAAATGCAACTGAAGAGTGTTCACAAGGCCCTTTATCTGGAACAAAATTTCTTCTGTCAAAATCAGTGCCCGACAGTCTTTGTGCTTTCTGAATATGTACTCTGCTAATCTAGTTGCTAAACCTTGGGATCGTCTTTATTCAAAGAACTAGCAAAGCCAGAGCCTCTTGTGAAAGGTTTCCAGCAGCAATTCATCACACACCAACCCTGACAAAGGCTCCCAGCACCAACTCCCGATTTCCTTCACCCCAGGATGATGCCAGGTGTGTGGGGCTCACAGCACATTCTGCAGCCCGGCTGCTTCCCAGGAAAGCAGCATCCTGGGCCCCTCAGAGGAAACCACAAACTGATGGCTTAATGGAGAAACTGTGCTCCAACAGAAAAGCACTGCTGAGGAGAGGCCTGGGTTCCACTTTTGGTTTCTTCTACTCATGAGATGTGTGATTTGAAGCAGGCATTATCTCTTCCCTACCTAGGAAACAGATGTGCTACATTTACAGCAGAGAGTTAACCAATGCTTCTTGCATGAGAAAGAGACTGATTAACAGTAATCTCTGCTTATCCTTCTTTACTGTTAGCTTCATTATTAGCTTATTCAAGCAACAGTGTTAATCCTCCATATCAGGTGCCAACCCAAGCTACCAATGTGCACATCTCGGGGGACACCAGTCACATTTGATCACATGGGCCATTTACATGGACTACCACGTGAACAGCATCCCCTGGCATTGGGCAGCTCAGGGGCCCCACTGCAAATACAAGTGGTGATAATGGTGGACAAATGTTCTATGTCTTTGTGGAACTTAAAGGCAAATAGACTGTTTGAAAGGTCAACAGAGATTATTCATTCAGTCATCCACTCAATAACTAGTTAAGCGTCTGTTATGTATTCAGTAGTGTTCTCTGCATGTGAAAATGCATTGTAAAACATAACAGAGGTATATTATTAACAGCTTACTTTCCTCTCATCTTCCCCAGTAAATACGTATTATTCTTGAGGCTCCCATTCTTACCTCCTTTAGTTCATCCCCACATTCTCATATTCACTACTGGGTTTCCTAACATAGTGCCAGGAACAGAGAATACAGTAAACATGCTGAGGTATGAATCGCTCCATGCTCTTGCACACATTTCCTCTCTGCCTGAATGCTCTGCTCCCTTCTTATTGACAAATATTTATCTTGACTCAGCTTGGTTGCAACTCCTTGAAGAAGGCTTCCATCAGGGATGCAATGAGGTGGTGAGCCCTGTGTGCTCCCACAAACCCTGTACTGCTCTCAGTGGCAGGGTTTATTACACTGCCATTGTTTTACTCCATGGACGAAGAGCTACTTTAAATGCAGCAATAGGGTTAAGGCTATGGACTTTGGGGCTGAAACACCATAGGTGGAACCCTACCTCTGTGGGTTATGTCGCCTTGGCAAAGCTGTCTCAGTCCTCTGTCCCTCATTTCCTGATGTGTAAAACGGGGATGCAACTCCCCACATCACAGGACTGCCATGGACAGCAACACTGGCCCCGTGCCTGGCATGAAGCAGACCCCCTGTAATGATTATTTTGATGCAGACAGGTGTGAGGTGGAAAGAGAGATGGATGAGGAGTGGGACAGTGATGTTGGTGATCACAATTATCATGTGATTTTGACAGTGATTAATTGTGGCACAGAATACATGCTCAAAAAATATGTACGCAATTAATTTATGTGATGGTTTCAGGTGGGAAAATTGTATCCATCCTGACAGGTGCCATTTTAGTTTTGATAGAAATATTTCCATTTTGGCCTCCCTCTTCTTCAGCCTTCCCTGACAAAGTATCAGTGGGTTTTCTTGGCGCTTTCATGACAGTCTACCCCTGGTTCTACACATCCTGTGAAACTGCTCTTTGAAATTGCCCCATTTCCTTGTTTCCTACCTTTACCCCAGTCTGGCCGACAACAACGCTAGTTCAGAACATTGGACAGCAACACAGGCCTCACCCTTCAAACATTCAGCTCTGCTTCCCTTGGGCTCACCCCACAAGCCCATTCTGCAGCCCCTGCTGTAGGCTTTTCATAGCTTAGTGTCAGCTACGACTGGAAATTACCAATAGGGACCCCAGCAAGGAAAAAAAAATTGACAAAGGCAACTAGATGGAGGTGACCTTGATCTTGTGGATGCCGGGTCCAAATTTGCAAGTTGAGTTGGCCACACTAGCTTGAAGTGAACAATCAGTGGCTAGAATGGATGGCTTATGGCTTCATGGAGCATTAACTGAGATTTTTATTTGTGTTAACTGATAAGAGGAAATACTAAGGATTTAATATCATATGATGCTGGTAAAAAAAATCATAGGCAACTGTTTGGCTTTGAGAGAAGAGGAAAACTAGGAGTTAGGTGATCTAGTTTTCTGATTTTTAAGTTGAATAACCTCGGGTCCTTAAGAAGAATGTGTAAACTTTAGACTTGTTGAGGCCAAAAAAATATATAGAAATAATATTGAAATCCACCAGGGTTTGAATATCTGCCATTTCACTCTGATCTTAGAGAAGTTACTCAAGTTTGTCAAAGCCTCAATTGTTCATCTGTAGAATGGGATACCTTCTGGTTTTGAAAGTTTATGGTAAGGATTAGAAATCCCTGAGTCTAGCTTGACACTGGCCACAGAGTAGAGTTAATAAATTCATTTGGCCAAATGAAAATGCACCCCTAAAATTTGTTAACCACAATCTTGTACAACCATATAGAAATTCATTTTTTCTCACAGAACTTATCATGGCCTGAGAAAGTTAGCTGAAATACTCATTGATTAATTGAAGATATAAAATCTTTTTTTTTGTTTGTTAATACTTGAAGTGCAAATACCTCATGAAGTTCTTATGAATATCAAATACAATGAAATATGATGACTCTTTGAACAGAATAAAAAATAAATAGAATCCAACACAGATTCAAGACTTATCTTAAATACATGTAAGTGTTGTAGGTTTCGCACAGAAGGATTTTCCAGATGGAAAGAGCAGTTTGGGATTGGCTTACCAAAGAGAAGGAACAAACTAGTTTGGAATGTTACAGCACCAATCACATGGGAAGTACTAAAAAAAAACCATACATGTTAAGTGATGAATGGATGAGTAAACCTCACGGGGTGGGGTAGAGAAAAAAGAGGGGGAATGGCTTAAAGCAGGAGTCATTATAATGATTCTATGAAGCTCTACCTCAAACTTTGATATTAAACAGTTCTATCATCACATACCCATCGGCTCATAAGCAAATTAAGGAGAAGGAAGAGGAAGGCCTAGTTAATTCAGTATCCGCTGGTACCCCCACTCTTCGCCCCAGTGCTGTGTGAAGAATGCAATCCTTAGTAGAGGCACATTAGCCTGCACTTTTCTCCCACTGTCCCTTGATCCCCAAAAACAGTATGCCATCTCCTGCCTCAGTTCTTTCATATATGCTGTTCCCTATGCTTGGAACACCATCCATCTTCATCCCCCATTGCCTGGTGAATGCTTCCTTTCTTTAAAATTGGACTCAGATATCCCCTCCCTTCAGAAAGTCTGATACCCAGTTTGAGCTAAAACATGCTTCCTTTCTGCTTCCTCAGCTACTTGAACATAATGTCATTGTTTGCATTAATTATAATTGTCACGCTGTATTATAATTATGTTATTTTTATGCATCTTCCCTTTTAAACTCTGAGCAATTTGAGGAAGGTTTAAATTGTTTTATTTCATGGGTCTTTGGGACCTTGCCTGTTAAATGGAAGATCTCTGGGGTCAGGTAGGCTTGGGTTCAACTGGCTCCACCACAGAGTAGTCAGCTGGCCATAGGGGCGACTTAAAACTCACTACAGTTCAGTCTCTCCATCTGCGAACAGGAATGGTTATATTGCTTATCCTTGCCAGCCTCTGTGTAGATTAAATTATAATATTCAGAGGAAGGACTACGCACAGTGCCTACCCCCAAAATGTTATCTGTTAACATCATTGTTGTTATTTAACTATTACATCACCAGGAAAAAGAACAGTGAATAAGAAATAGGTACTGCCTCTTCCCAATGAACTTACAATCCAGAGTGGGGGAAATTGAATAGATATTTATACAATTATTATTATTATTTACAACTGTGACCCATGCCCTGAAAAAAAAAAACCACATAACTTTGAGGCGAGTAATGGTTAGGATAGGGTAAGACTGTGATAGGCTGAATAAAGCCCCCTCTCAAAGATGTCTATGCCCTAATCCTCAGACCCTGTGAACATGTTACCTTACATGGTGAAAGGAGATTTGGTGACATGATTGAGTTAAAGACCTTGAGAAGGGAAGATTACCCAGTGTAATTTCACGTGTCTTTATAAAAGGAAGGGAGGAAACTCAGAGTCTTAGAAGATAAAAGGACGGAATCAGAGGTCAGAGAACAAAGATGATGCTATGCTGCTGACTTTGAAGCTGGAGGAAGGGCCTGCAGACCAAGGAATGTAAGCGGCTTCTAAGCTGAAAGGCCAAGGGACCCAGTTCTCCCCTGGAGCCTCTAGAAGGCACGCAGCCCTGCAGACCTTGAGATTTCTAACCTCCAGAATGGTAAAGGAATGGATTTGCGGGGCTCGAAGCCACCATTTGTGGAAAGTTGTTACCGCAGCAATAGGAAACTGACATACATGCTTTGAAAAGAAAACTTTGGGTTATACAATGGCAGGATAGGTTTTGTTGTAACCAAGCAACTCCTAAATCTCTCTCTCACACACGTGTGTGTACACATGTATGTGTTTGTATGCAAAAGGAATTTCCATGACTAGGATCCTCCCCTGACCCTAACCTGATCTACCCATTATATCCATGCAACAGTGTTACACTTAGCACTGCATAGGCGCGTGCTTGTATACCCGTTGGCAGTAAGCCATTATTGCCTGTGTTGCTATAAAAAGAGTGCCTTTGGTGCTGAGAGCAGAGCCTAGAGAAGAGAGCAAGAGAGGGAAGCAGGAGAGGAGGCAAGCAGAGGCCGGAGTCGAGCGCCGGGCCTGGAGCACAGGCTGAGACGGGAGAGGACAGGATTCTAGGGCTTGATCTGCCCCCGTGAGACTAAAGCTTAGCAAACCCCTTTGGACCCCCAAACATTCATTCCGTTGTCATTTTTTGGTTTCACAAAATCCAGAGTGAACTTCCCTGGGGCTGAACTTGCCCAGGGCTGAAACCCTCAGGAGAAACAGTGCGCTAATGTCAGGCAGGAATTGGAGAGAGCTCTGCTCCTCACACTCACTCAGGGCCCCACCATCTAGAGACGTTGCCCAGTTCAACACATGGCCTGAGTCATGGAGCCAGAATTTGAACCAAATGTTTGACTTGAAGCTGTTTGATGCTCAGTATTGACTATCATACTACATTTTGAGTTCATTAGCCAGAAAAGCATAAAAAAACATGGAGACAGTTTAGCTGTGAGTTGTTTCAAATTGTGCTCAAAGCAAAACAGTAGGTTTGCCAATAAATCAAATAACCATCACTAACCTTCTTAACCTCCCCATGAGCCAGAAACTCTCCTTTGATGTCAGGTATAAAATCTTTGGAAGTCAGCACTCAAGGTGGTACTTGTTTTACAGATGAGGGTTCTGAGCTTGCCCAAAGGACACAGACTTACCGCTGGCACCAAGACTGGCTCTCAAAACAATACTTTTCCTACCTGAGTGGGAGAATGGAACCAGTGCATTTCATACAAATCTTTGAACCATTTTAATGATACACCCAGATATTACTATCCCCACTTTCAGAGGAAAACTAGGTTCAGAGAGTTCATGTTCCAAGGGCCGGGGCTCAAACTTGAACTTGTGCACCTCCTGCCCATGCTCCTAACCTGCACTGCACAGCTTCCTCTGGGCCAACGCGGCCCCTACTACCAAGTGCTCGGGACATGAGAAGGCAGTAATTGGGATTTCTTCTCATCCCTTTTAGCCCCCAGCTCCACACTGTCCTCCTGGGTTGGAGCAAACACAGGGTTTTATGGCAAACGTTCTCACTGTGAGTTTAGAAGCTGGCTTTCTCTCCTATGTCAGTCTTACAAAGCTGAAAAAGTTAAACCTCTCCAGCACTGGTAAGGATATGGGAAATTTCTACCCACCAGATAAGGATGAACACCTCCACTCATTGACATTTTAAGGAGTTAATGGGAAAGTACTCAAATAGCCACTTTTCCTAAAACAACTATTTAAATGCAGGGTGTTGCCAGGTTCTGCCGGCCTGCTGGGTGATGACTGTTCTTCATTGTGGACTCAAACCATGCAGAGATGTCTTTTCTGAAAGAGACTTGAGGAACAAAATGTTTGGATGATGTCATTTTCCCTGGGGGCTGTATATGGTCAAAACGGCGTTTGTGTTTCCAAAGCAGAGACGCAGAGGCAAGTCTGTCCTTGGATTTCACAGCACTGGTGTGTGTGTGTGGGGGGGTGCATCTCCTATTTTCAGCTAGCTGTGTACTTTCGACAGGGTGATACCACTATTCTAGAGTTTCTGGGAGAGAACTCTTACAGAATGTGTCCTTGGAACCTCCAGCACCTGAGTTTGAATCCCAGTACCATGACCTACTAGCTGTGTGATCTTCAACCAGTTATTCAACCACTCTGGGTCTCTCAGTGGGAGTGCCCATCTTCCAGCCGTGCCTACCCTAGAGCTGCTGTGAGTTAATACATATAAAGCACTTAGACTCTTGCCCGATGCATGTAAGTGCTCAGTAAGGATTGGCTGCTGCTGTTAATAACAATGATGACGAAATCACGTAACCCCAAGAACTTGAGTTTCCTTGTTTAAATGGGTACAATCTCTGTCAGATGATTTTGTGAGGTTTGAGTGAAACAATGCATCCAGGTGCAGGGACTGGCAGAGAACGGGTGCTCCGCTCTTATTACCTTTCTTTCTTCCCAGGACATTAGTTTAACAAAATAGTCACTAAGCATGGCACTGCGGTGGGTGCTAAGGGGAATTAAGAAGCACAGGGCTGGTTAGCACACCTACTGGTAATTAATTTGTTTCTTAGAATTATGGAGCCAGGCATTAGTGTCCCTTGCCCATGACATGGAGAGGCAGAATGAGGCAGAAACATCCCAAATTCTTCCTAAGGTGTGTACCACCCAGCTCAAAAGCTACTAGCATGTTAGACTAAGAGTGCATGGAATGTTTGAAGGTAGGTGCTTCTTTTCAATATGTCATCTCATTCATTAAATCCTTGCTAGTGAGTGAGGAGGCCCATAGAGGTGAAATGTTTGCCTATGGGCACACATGCATGAGTGGTAGGGATTCCATTCGGACGGAGTTCCCCAGATTCCAATTCAATGCTCTCGCCTGCAGACCACAACCTGGGAAAAAATGAGTACTGTGCATGTACTCAGAAAGAACATTCCTGAAAAACAAAACTCAGGAGACTTTTGGGGCGATTTTTTTTAAGGGTATGGAAGATGGCATTTCATGTGGATCCTTTAAAAAATAACACTTCCTTGTTTGTATACACTGATTTCAAATTGTTAAAAAATCTTTCCCAACTGATTTTTTCGTACTTAAGATCACACACTCATCTTTGAGATGAACTATTTTTTTCTGGTTCACAAAAGGTGGGGAAGCGCGAGGGGCACAGAACTCAGAAGGTGGCTTGAATTATATAATGTCTCTGCTCAAATTTTGAATTGGGGAATTTTGATGAGACTGACTATGAATATTTGTATAGGATTCTATTACTTATAGTTGTACTTTCAAATACATTATCTTATGTAATCCTCACAGACAAAAGAGCAAACAGGTTTTTTAGACAGACTTAGGCATAAGAAAATGGAACCTCAGAGCAGGTAACTGACTTATTCAAGGCCACATAACAAGTGGGTTATTAACAGATCTAGACTCAAATTCAGGTCTCCTGATTTAAAAGTTTTAAAAACCTCTTACTATGATCATGATAAAAAGGAACAGAAGTAAAGGTTAAGAAAGGGGACTCTGGGGTCAAATATGTTCGAGTTTGAGTCCTGATCCTGCCTTATCAGTAAAATAGAGAAGATGAAAACAGTCACATTGAAGAGTAGTAAGTATAACTTTTTAACTTCTCCACTATTATGCCCTAAAATTGCTTATTATTTCTGAAGCCTATTATTTGTAACTTCTCTGTATTTAGTATGTCTTAACAAAATGTTGGATTAATCATTAAAAATCACCCAAGAGTTTGCTACTTTAGATTCTTACACACGATAAAAACCAAATCCAAGAGTCAGTGACCAGGGAGGAAGGGTGACCGTGGCCCTCAGATCACTGCCATCTGTTTCCCATGCCAAGTGGTAATAAACACTTCTCAGATTTCTTCGCTGAGAGCTAAGCACAGCTGTGGTTTGGGAGATGCCAAAATAACCTGGTCCGAGCCCCCCTCCCCACCCCCCACCGGGTTGATGGGGGAAGGGCGCCACCCCAAGTAGTCACATTCATTCCCTTAATTACTTTGCTGAGAAGGTCCGTGTGCGCCATAACCAGGGACCCCAGACCAGCTGGCTCATACAGAAATGTATCGACTCATTGTCCTGGAGGCTCGAAGTCCAAGACCAGCACGTGAGCAGGGTTGGTTCCTTCTGAGGACAGTGAGGGAGGGATGTGTGCGGGGCCTCGCTCCTTGGCTGGAGGCAGCTCTCTTCCTGTGCACAGTGTTCTCCCTGTAGCTTCACATTGCCTCCGCTCTGCCTGAACTCTTTGCCCAGATTCCTTTTCTAAGGACACCAGTCATCCTGCATTAGGTCTGCCCCAATAACCCACTTGAACTTGGTTATCTCTGTAAAGACCCCATCTCCAAATAGTCGCCTTCTGAGGTTGCTGGGGTTAGGACTCCAACATATGGGTTTGGGGAAAGGGAACACAATTCAACCCCTAGCAGTCCATTTATTATCACTATAATCAATTTTTATTTCAGTTTGTAGAATTACCTGCCCTTCGAGCCCAGTGAGCTGTTCAATCTCTTTATATGTATTAATTTATTTAAACCTCAGTTGAATGCTAAGAGGTAAATACTATTATCTCCTTTTACAAATGAGGTTACTGGGGCATAAAGAGATTAAGTAACTTGCTCAAAGCTAGTAAATGGTAGAGCCAGAAACTGAAACCAGTCTGGGTGCCTCAGAGTCCCTGCTTTTAAGCACCAGGCCATTCTGTGTCTGTGAGATAATCTTAGTCCTTGGTCTCTGTTATCTCAGAGTCCAGACCTGGTCTGCCCACTGGGCTGGGGTCTTGCAAGGGAGGAAAGACCAATTTTGACCAAGTTGCTAGGGAAGGTTTCTCAAGGAGGTGCTGTCTGAGCTGAGTCTTAAATGAAGTGAAAGTCCAGCATTCTGGAGAGAAGAGTGTGCATGCAGAAACAACAGTCTGGGGCACCAGGGACGTGGGGCCAGGAGGCTGGAGGGGGAGCACGTAGGGTGAGTACCAGAGCACCTTGACCTTGTCAGCCAGGCTGAAGGGCTTGGGCTCTACCCCACAGACAATGGAGAACAATCAAAGAGAATTCAGCAGGAGAGTGGTATGATCAGATTCGCCTGTTAGAGTCATCTCTCCAATAGAGAAATGTGGGTGCAGTTTGGAGAAGGAAAGACTCAACGCGAATGTAACAATGGGCTAAATTCTGGGGTCCACGCTGTTGGACAAACCAGTTGGCACGCCATCAGCCCTGCAGCTGTATAGATCACATAATGTTTCACTATCAAGGACACAACAGTACAGCTCAAGAGGGCTTTGCAATGACAGAAGTGATGTGGCCAGTTGTTCAGAAATGTGAATGAGGGGGATCTTTCTCTTTTCCCCTTCTCAGAATTTCTTCTGGAGCTCACAGGAAGCCGCGCCCGACCATCTGATCTTCATCCTGAGTGCATACCACTCTCCTAAGCAGGAGCTCATTCACAGCAGGCCGCCATCACAGCACCATCCCTCAACTGCCTGGACTGCTTTTTTTTTTTTACATGGTATCTTGTCTTGTGACCTATTCATGAAAAGAACCTTCTGAAATTGCTCTGGAAGGCTTGCTAAGCCATTTCATAGGCATTCAGAACCTGGGTAGTAGACTCAGCTCTGTCAAAAATAAGCCACATATAACGCTGGCAAAGCCCTGCGGTTGCAGAAGGTGAGAGCATGCTCAGATTTCGTCTGCCATCCCCATCTTGCAGGCGAAGCCCCTCAGTGGCTCTCTCGGCCTACAGGATGAAGTACATATGGCATTCAGGGTCCTTCAGTATCTGGCCCCTATTTACTTCTTGGGATTTGATTCTGGCCTCTTAAAAAAAAATCTTTTCAAATTAAATTATTTTAAGTTATTGAATTTTTTTAAATAAAGAAACTTCAACTAGCTACAGGTGTGTCTTCTGAAGCCTCACCATATCCCTCACCTGTGCACCTCTGCCTCCTCTGTTCCCTTTGCCTTATTCCCCACCCCGTTTCCCTCATTCCCTGATGAAATGCTACTTACTCCTCTCACATTCAGCTCAGAGACCAATTGCTCTAATGAGCTCAGGATGAACCCGTCCCCGGGTTCCCTCAGTGGTAACTCACTGCGGGCTGGGCTGATCTGGAGGGTCCCACTTCTTGCCTTGCAGGAAGGCTAGGCTTAGCCAGAACTGTCAGCCGGAGCATCACCATAAGGTGTCTTCAGCATGAAAACCTTAGGGTCCAGACCTCTTAGGGGTTCAGGGCTGATTGAGTATTCTCATAAGGTGGAAGCTGCATGGCCTTTATGACTAGCCTCTTAAGAGACACGGTGCCACCCACATGTGTCATACTCTATTGGTCAAAGCGGTCACGATTCTGGCCAGGTTCAAGGTAACGGAACACAGACTCCAACTCTTGAAGGGAGAAAAGTCAGAGAATGTGTAGCCAAGTTCTAAAGCCACTGCAGTAACATATATTAAACACTACTGTGCGCCCAACACCATACTAGGCAATGTAGACAAATTATCCTCATCATACCTCCTGCCTGGGCCTCCCCCTTGAACTCTAAACCCAAATATCTAATTGCCTATTTTGCCTCTCAACTTACTAAGTCTAAAACTGACTCCAGGTCTTGCAACCTGTTTCTTCTTAAATCATCTCATTAAACCTTGACTATATTCTTCACAGGTGCTCAGGCTTCACACTTCAGAGTCATTGATGATTCCTCATTTTTCTTTCACATTCTGGGTGGGACCCATCAGTTAGTCCTGCTGACTCTCCCTTAATACATATCCAGGACCTTAGCATTTCTAGCCACCTGCCCAGCTAGACCCTGGTCTGAGCCACCGTGCCCTCTTGCTTAGATCATGACAGTAGCCTCCTCACTGCTCAGGCTGCATCAGCTCTTGCTCTTGTTATCATCCATTTGCAAACAACAGCCAGATGATCCTTTTAAAATGCAACTTGGATCACTCAGTACACCACTCACAATACTTAGGTTGGATCCCCTTCTCACTCAGGAAAATCTCAAGTTCCTACAAGGCCTCCAGGGCTCTACATGATCTAACCACTACCTCTGACCACTCTCTTCTTCACTTTTGCCATGCCAGCCATTCTGGCTGTTTGGCTGCTCCTTGAACATACCAGACAAGCTTCTGCCTCAGGGCCTTTGCATTTACTGTTATCTCTCTGTAGAATATTCTTCCCTAAAATATCCACATGGCTAACTCCTTCAAGTTTCTGCTCAAATATCACTTTCTGTTGATGTTTTCAGAACTATCCCATTTAAAATAGCAGCCTCTCAACTGCCTCACCAAAATTCCTTCCCTGTTTTATGTTTCTACATGGCACTTACTGCCCTTAGAGCTTTACCCATGCCCGTCTTCTCCCCTAGAATGTAAGTTGGGAATTTTGACTGGTTCTCTGATGGGTCTGTAGCACCTGCAATAGGGCCTGGCAACACAATGCAGGTGCTCAGTATATACTTATTAATAAACATTTTGGCTTAAAGAAAACAAAACAAAATCCTCCTTTTAAGATGGTAAATAACCCCTATCTCTTTTGATCTTTCTCCCCTTTCCCTGAGCAGAAAAAGTTGCACAACCACATTAGTTTATCCCATAAAAATGTTATTAGCTAACATGCCCTTTTGTACATTTTCCTCTAGATTGCCTAACATTTTACCTGTTTTCCTGTTGTAATCCTTGCTGGAGATGCCTGGCTTACTGTTGGGACTCAGTATTTGTTGTTAACAAATCTCAGACATGCTCCAACTCAGGCTACTGACCAGCTGGGTGATATTGAGGGACAACATTCTGTCAGTTCCCTGCCTTTTAAAAAGACTGGACAAATGGTATCGACCTCACTGTGCTGTCATGTAGATAAACTGAAATCACAGATGTCGGGGCATATCCTGGTACATTCGAGGGTGCAAAACATGTCAGTTTCTTTTTCCTACAATCCCATGAAATCTATTCAGCCTGACATTTTTCCATTAAGGAGAAGCTTCTCAAAAGTTGCCAAACAGCAGGTGGGGGGGAGGGAGAATTCAGATGAAAACAGTACTAGCCAGCCCTCACTCACTCTTTTACAAAACTCAGCTAGTTAGACTGGAATAATCAGCCACAGAGAGACAGATGGACCATGTCCTGAGAAAGTGACACCTGAAATAGGTCCCCTCCCAGTTTAAAACGGGAGGAAAGCCACATGATTCACAGGAGAAAACGACTTGACTGCAGTGTATAAGAAGGAAGATACAGAAGCAAAACACATCTCTGCCTGACCCACCTCCCCCCGACACACACACACACACACACACACACACACAC
>JAQQAC010021340.1:0-25023 GCA_029783875.1 Phataginus tricuspis
GCCCTCCAGGAGGAGGGAGTGGGCTGGGAGGAGGTGGGCTCACACAGGAGCTCAGAAGTGTCCCTGAATTTAATGCTGACTAGGGACAGGCCACACAGATGGGGGGCAGGGGTCATGGTGCTGCTTCATGTAACGCACTTGTTTAATCTTCCTTTTTTTCCTGGTGCATTTTTAAAAAGGTTAAAGGAAGGATATGGTCAATAGTTCTATAACACTTTCCTCTGTTGACAGATAGTAACTATACTAGTTGGGGTGAGGATTTAATAGCGTATATAAAACTGTTGAATCACAATGTTGTATATCTGAAGCCAGTACACTGTATATTGTGTATCAACAATACTTCAGTAAAAAAATCAAAGAAAATAAATAATTTTAAACATTTGTTTAAGAAGGGTTAAAGGACCTTCACTCCTAGGTTACTTGCTATTTGAGGTGCTACTGCACTCATTTGAACAAACGCTCATTTGTTGCATTTCTTCCACAAGCTGATGAATGACAGTAGACTGTGACCCACATAAGAAAGGGAGCCCGACTCTGGAGCCACTTCCTGTCTTTATTTGTTCATGTAAATGGAGGTGTGTTTTACAAAGGATTTTAGGAGGCTTAACAGACTTAAAGTGCACCTGAGGAAAAAAGAGAATGCACAGGGATGAGAGGAGAGAAAAATGAAATAGAAAACACCTGGGAAATATACAGGGAGGAGGTGTGCTGTGTACTGATAGGCTGTGACTTCAAATCCATGTTTTGAAACCTTGTTTTGGACAAAGCTCTTTGTGGTTCCAACTTGTTTTGAATAACTTGTTTTGATGAAGCTGTTTTAAGTTGGATATTAGGACTTTCTTACCCAACTCTGGAACCTGGAGTGGAGAGGACCACAGGGTCACTGACACCATGGTAACAGCATGGTGTCCCTCATGTGATGGACTATTAAACTGTAAAAACCAAGAGGTTTGACCAGCAATTTGAGAGTGTTCGGTCTGGGCAAGACTACTCTTTGCTGATCTAAACAGCTCTCCAGAGAGCCTAAGACCCTTGCTCCTGCTGTGCCCAGGCCACTCTTGACTGGCAGTGCTGTGAAACTGAGCAGCGGTCTCATGAACAGAAGGGACATCCGCCTCTGCCTTGGCTACTCCTCGTAGACAGGGGCAGAACCATGGAGCGGCCCCTGAAGTAATGACCTGCAGGGCAGCCCCCCTGCCTGCCAACACTACCGCCATCACCTGCCGGCTATGTGCCCCAGCAGCAAGGGACTGACATTGGCAGCTAATATCCAGCTTTCAGCTGGAAGGACCGACTACCTAGAAACAGCTCGTACAAAGGTAGACCTCAGCTAAATTTGGACTTCATTTCTTTCATCACCTCCCTGCCTGAAACAATAGTGTCATTAATCTTTCACCGGTTCAGAAAATTTTATTTCTTTATTGACTTACGAACAGCCATTATCCTGTATGCTATTGGCTTGGGAAATATAATTACTATAAAGTATAATTCCTGCAGTGAACCTATGTTAAACTAATTATTTGTGAAGACAATCTTGGTCTCAGAGCATGACTTGCCCCAAACACGAGACTTAAGAGAGCCTGGAAGGAGGCTGAGAATTGGAGTCAATACGACCCAGAGGCTTTTCCAGCAGGCGCAGGGGAGGAAGGGGCCAGGCCCTTGGCTGGAGGTGAGGGCTCCTGTCAGGAGGCGCCTGCAAAAGCACGTGGCTGACAGGAGTGACCATCCCCCCGCCCCCCTTGACACCTTAACCTTAACTCTAAGGTTAGCATCCAGGCTTGAGGGGGTTTAATAAGTTAACATCCAATTCGTTCCCCGGCCCCAGACTCACTGTGAATCACTTTTAACCTTGGGAGCAGATAAGACACAGTGTTGAAAAACTCCAAAGCCCCAAGTGGTCCGGGCTGGTGGGTTAGTGATATGGTGATTATACTGTGCATCTCAAGTCCCCACGCTCCTGGACTTTTTCATTACCTCATGGTCCAAATTGACCCCTTGAATTAAAAATTAAAGCCAACTCTTTCTCTAGCTAGCATTTGGTAAGCAAAGCATTTCAGTAACTTACTGGGTGGTGAAATTATGCAGACAAAAACTAAGTATCCCAGGTCATGAAAAATAATCCTTTCTTTCCTAAAATAGGGTGGCACGAGGCAGACAGAAAGCCAAGAGTATTTCTAAGGGTTTAGGAGCTAGAACAGTCTCTGTCCCCACATTTTATACCCCCACAGATTAAACTGAATTGCTTTCATCTTGCCAGCTTGGTCAAAGCTGATGGGAAATTCCCCGACGGTAAAAGAACAAAGGAAATGAGAACAGAAGCTGACCATGAAAGGCCATCCCGGCCAGGGGCACCTGTGGCCACTGAATGCTCCTGGCAGGGCGGAAAGGAGAACCATTAAATTAGATTTGAACATGTGTGAGAGTCAGGTTGGCTGCAGGGTCTCTATACAAAGAACGCAGAGAGAGGAGAGGTTCTGTCGAGGCAGGACTTGGCTTTGTCTTCAGGGATTCTGGACCTGACCTCTGGGATGGAGACAGCTCCCTCAAAAGACCAGAGCTAGACCTTCAAAGGAATGCAACATTTTTCAGGCTATACACTAATTTGAGCTTCTTATGAAAAATGATCCGAAAATGCATAAGGAAAGAAAAAATCTGTAATTCACTTGTCAGCCATAACCATTGATAACATATTAGGGCATTTTGTTCCAAACTTGTTTACATACAAGTATTCTTCATTAAATTACGGTCATGCACTCTCTATAGCTTTATATTGCTTAATTTTTCATTCAGTCTTCCATATTGTTTACTCATTTTTAAAACATTTTTGAGGGCTAGATAGTATTCCATAATATGTTATAGCTGAAGTGATTTCATCAAACTCCTAGTGAAGGACACTTAGACCATGTCTAATTTTAAATAATGCTGTAATGGAAATATTTTAAAACTTCACATATAGTGATGATTATTTCCTTAACATAACATTCTAGGAATGGACCTACTGGGCCAAGGAGCAGGAACATTTTTAAAGCACCTAATGCATATTGACAAATTGCCCTGTACGATCTACCTCGGCTCGCTGCACTCATGCCATGGGATGTGTGGGTTTTTTCCCACACCAATTCATTCTCCAAATCTCTAAATACTGATCCAGCATCCAATGTTTAATCCAATTCTGATGCTAACTACTCAGTTAGCACAGACCTCACAGTTAAGTCCCACAAAACTGCCCTCACTTCAGACACGAGTCACAAGTCTAGGCTACCTGCACTTCTGATGAACTGGCTGTAAAGTTAGAAGTTCCCACAACTCCTCCTCGGATTCAATAATTTGCTAGAACAGCTCACGGGATTCAGAAATGCTCTTTACTTACATTTACTGGTTTATTATAAGGGATACAAGTCAGGAACAGTCAATGGAAGAGATGCATAGGGCAAGGTATGGGAGGAGGGGTTCATGGCGCTTCCATACCCTTTCTGGGCACACCACCCTTCCGGCACCTTGATGTGTGCGCCGACTCAGAAGCTGTGTGAACCCTGTAACTAGAGTTTTTATGGAGGTTTCATCATGGGTGACTAAATCACTGGCCATTGGTGATTAACTCAATCTCCAGCCCCTCTCCCCACCCAGAGATCAGGGAGTGCGGCTTAGAGTTCCAACCCCTAAACACACCTGAGTCTTTCTGGTGACCAGCCCCCATCCTGAGGGGATTTCCCCAAGTCCTTTCATCAGCATGCACAAGACACTCTTGGCATTCCAGAGATTCCAAGGGTTTTAGGAGCTTGGGCCAGAAACCAGGAAAAAAGACCAAATATATATTTCTTATGATATTGCAATATCACAGTCTCCAAAAAGACAGTTATCAGTCATCACCCTCCTCCATTTCACAGCCTTTTTATGCACAGAAAACCAGTCTCCTATGAGATATACCTTTTGTCCAGCTATCATTGATGTTCAAGATCCATAAAGGGAGGCTTCAAGGAAAGGTGGGCAATTCAGATATCGTCTGAAAAAAACCTGCAGGGTAATCTTGGGACTGTGAATAGACCTTACTGTGAGCACAGGGCCTGGCCCAAAGGAGGTGCCCAGGAAACGCCCACCCCCAGGGCTAAAAGGAAGGAGCTGAGGCTCAGAGTGGTGACAAAGGCTCCCTAAGTAAGGGAAGAGGAGGAGAGAGTAGGGAGAGAGCCGCTGTCCGACCCAGGCTGGGACTGCTTCCAGAGCAGGATGCTGGGCGATCTGTGCAGGGGGAGATGGGCCACCTCCCAGGGTCCAGCAAACTGGTCAGCATCATGGATGGGGACAAGCCTGATGCTTCTCCACAAAAGGAGCCATTCTCACACAGCCCACAAGCACCTTCTCAGGGAAAAGGAGACAAACAGCCCAAGACAGAAAGTAGGCGTCGTATCACTTGGCACATGACACAGTACTGCATGTATCTGCAAGCAGCAAACCGAGTGGAATTTATCTGTGAACAACATGATAATAATCAATACCATTAATTTTTCATTAAGTCCCACTTTCCTAATGTCCTGTTAATGTTCTATCCTGAGATCAGAGACTAATGGACACCTGAGAAAACAAAATCCGTTTGTTGATTTAGCACCAGCGTGGAGGCCAGAAGAACAAGACCCAAGTTCTAGAAAAAGAAACAGAGGCAAACTGAATGGAGAGAAGGAGAAGCCCCCTCCCTCTCCTGCCCAGGGTCTTGGGAATCCTCTGAAAAAGCTAAATTTCTCCTGGGATTAATCGATTCAGTTCAATCCAACAAACGTTCTTAAGAACCTACTGTGTGCCAGGCAACATTGTAGGTGCTGGGGAAAAGGTCCCAAAAGCTCAAGGTATAATAGCAAACAAGACACCTGTTTGGGAAGGGGGAGCCCACACTGAGCCCCAAACAGGAAGGGACAGTGGAGGTCAGCTTCGTGGCTGGAATGCAGATTCTTTCTCTGACCCTTGCAGAGTACTCGTCTAGAAGCCTTTTTATTTGCATAACCTTTCCTAGGCTGGAAACAGAAAATAATTTTTTAACCAAAGACCAACAACCAAGTCCAAGAAAACATGAGGGGCTCTTTTGGGTTTTGTTTTTTAATGAGGAACAAAATATTTTTAAAGGTAAATAGCTTCATTTTGAATCTAGCAGTCTATGTGAAGGCAGGAGGCTCCGGGCAGTCCTGGCAGAGGGCTTAGAAAGGAGGCCCGGGCTACCCGTGAGGTGGGCTCAGGACCCACTATGCAGCCTACCCTTGGTAAGGGGGATCCAGGAGGCCCGGCACCTCAGTTCATCTTTAACTGACAGTAGAAGAGAGCTGGCCAAAGAACAGAAGCCCTAGGACAAGGTCACACTCAGCGCCACTATCCACGCCCTCACCAGCGAAGTCAGGACAGCACACAGCCTTTCCTTCCAACCACAGTTAAGAAATGCTTTGCACATCATAACAGATGCATCATGAAGTTATAATATACATAGCGGGTGTGTGTGTGGAATCAGTTGAATATATAAAATTGCTTCCATATAGTAAAAAATGGTCAAATACCAGCAATTTCTTCTGGTTCCAACTACCATGTAATAGCTAACATTTATTGTGTGCTCAGCTCGCACCAGGCTGACTAAAGCACTCCTCTGCATTAGCTCATTTACTCCTCACAACCCATGAGGCAGGGTCTGTCGACCCCTTCTCCTGAGGCTCTGTGCTTATACACGTCAGGGCAGTGACCTGAACCCAGGCCTTCCCACCCCAGGGTCTGTGCTCCTAAATGCTGTACTCCCCCTTGGCAAACACACACTTCCTGAAACAGTACACACTCCTTCTCTATGTGACACTTCCTGATTCTTTCTATGTCTTTCTTCTTTGTTTTTAATACCAATTCACTAAATTGAGCTCACTACACATGAACAGTTTGGGACCCACACTTTGAGAAGCCCTGCCTGGCCTGGCCCATATCTTGGCTTCCCCAGGGAGGCCTCTCTGCCACTATCACTCGCTGGCACACGTCCTTCTCATAACCACTTTGGATACTCCCCCAGCAGCCTCCCAGGCTTATGCTAGGATGCCCCAGCATCTGTCTCCCCCAGGCAATGCCCTCCTCCGTCACTGCTCCTGAGGTGGGACCTTCTTGTTTCCTATGCCGCACTGAGCTATTAGCCCTCATTCACTACCATCAGAGCAGCACATGCTACCCACTTCTGTACCACTGTCTGCCTAACAAGAGGGATGTTATATTCTGGAAAGAGAGAGAGACTCTTTGTTTTTGTAACCCCCTCAGGGCTAGCAATCTTAAGACACCTGTTGAGGGACAGATTAGGTCCTTGCAGGTCTAAAAACCTCCCGGCTGCATCTCCAGCCTGAATCCACTGCCTGCCTTAGGGAGGGGGCAAAAGCAGGTAGAGTCTGTCAGCCGTGCAGACCCCAAAGGAACAGGAGGAGAGCGACGGTCTCACGCGTTTAGTTTGACTTTTCCGCTCCTAATTCATCCATTTTGCAACATCTTACACCGAGGCAGTTCCAGTACCTAAAACAGGGCCCAAAATACTTCTAGCTGCCCCTGGTGAGCAGGAAGCTTTGCCTGGGCAGCTCAGACCATGAAAGAAAAGTTCTCATAAAGTTATGTTCCAAATAATTCATGGCACTGAGACTCAGGGCAAAATGACAAATGGTAGGAGTTGAAGGAATTGGCTCTAATCCATAAAATCATTCCCCTTCTGTCGTATAATTTTTCAATTTCAGCTCATCAATCCCGTCCTTCCTTTTCTCACATGCAAGGGCGCACGTAAATATGGCCCAAGTCTTGTTGCTAATGGCCTTGCAAACAGAATCGTCCCTGGAGCTGCTGCCTATGGAAAGGCAGCCAGATGAAATTTGAGACAGCGTGAGCACAAGGCCCCCCCCACTGGTAAACTGAGCAAAAGAAAATGCACAGGTTTGGACTGACTCACAACCGCACAGGGAAGCCCACGGAGCAACTCCATCCTTTAGCTCACCAAATTCCTGCAGGCCAGCCTCCCATCTGGTCCCTGCCACATTACTTCCTTCTCCATTTTGCCTTCCTGATAATTGATAACGGGCCAGGATATGAAAGAAATTGTTCTCCATCACAGGCTGCATAAATAGCCCATTATCAATAGGAAGCAATTTATTTGCTTAAAATTGCCAACTCTCATTTTGTTTTAACATGCTGGTTCTCTATTAAAATAAATCTGCACCTATGGAAAGACCATTTTTTTTCAAAGCCTCGCATTGGCTCCAACTTGAGAAATAAAACTGAAATCAGTGAGGCAGACTGACCCCATCCCAGCCCTCCCATATTAAAAAGGCAGCTGAGAAAAGGGAGGGAATTGCTTCAGGAATTCTCTCCAGAATCTCAGTCCTAAGTGAGTCACAAAAAAGTAAGCCGATTATTTCAAAGCTCACAAGGGCGCACACATGCACACACACACACAATCATTCCAGACTTCTTCTAAAGAGAAGGCAACCTGACTGGGCATCAAAAAGGAAGTTGAAGGGTCATGCATGTCCATGTGGATTTGGGATCAAGGAAGTGAAGAGCATGATAAAGGCAATATTTCAATCCATAGAGAAAAGGATTTGCTTAGTTTATGGGGCTGCAATCATCAGTTGAGAACTCGGAAAATATTAACTTACATCGCACATCATATACCCAAATCTACTTTTGAGAAATTTAAAAACAGAGTGAATTGAAACAATAATAATTAGATGACAAAAGAAGTTCTTTCTAAAGAATTGAAGGCAGATTTATATATTAAAAAAATAACCATGAAGACAAAGAAACAACCTGGAAAAAGAAAGATGGGTGGCCAACAAAAGGATAATCTTTAACATGGAGAAGATTTTGCCAGAATATCCCAACAGAACAATGGAGAAAGACACAGGCTTTCTCCACAAGGAAAAACACAGATAGTCAAAAATCACATAAAATAGAATTCCATCTCACTATTAATTTTTTCGTTCATAGTATTTTTACTATTAATTTCTAGTGCAATTGAGGAGAGCCCTAATATATCATGTTTTGCCTGTGAGACTCATATTCAGTCAGTAAATATTTGCTTGTGTCTACTATGTGCCAGGCACTGACCTCAGGACGAGGCTATGATGCAGGCTGTGGTGACCAAGATCCCTGACCCTGTATGCTTCTGAATATCCCATGAGGGAAAGACAGACAGTAGACAGTAGGCCTTTGTAAAGTGAATAACGTGGCAGGTAGGAGAGTGCCGAGTACAAAGGAAAAGACAAAACAGAGTAGAGCAGACACACTGCAGAGATGTGGGGGCCAAGGCAGGTCACAGTGTAAACCCAGATGTCAGGACAGTGGAACTGCAATGAGAAGACATCCGAGCAAAGTTTTGAAGGAAAGGGTGGTAGCCAGGAGCTATATGGAGAACAGTGTTCCAGACAGAGGGAACAGCAATGCTAAATCCCTAGGTTGGCATGTGCCTGGTGTGCTGGAGGAATGACAAGGGGGCCGAGTGACAGGGGTGGGGTGGAGTGAGGAGGGGAGAGAAGTAGGTGGGAATATCAGAGAGAGAAAGGTGGGTGGGAAGGAGATCACGTAGGGCCTTCTAGGCCATCTTCAACACTTTGGATTTTACTTTGAGGAGGTGGGAGCTCTGGCAGGTTGCTGAGCAAAGGAGTGACATGCTCTCATATGTGTGTTAAAGGGATGCTTCAGTCCAAAGAGGGCATACAGAGGCCAACAGGTACATTTAAAAGGCTCAACGTCACTCATCTGCAGGGAAGTGCAAATCAAAACCACAACGAGGTATCACTGCACACCTATTAGATGGCCATCAGCAACAAGACAAGAGGTAATAAGTGCCAGTGAGGCTGTGGAGAAAAGGGAACCCTGTGCACTGTTGGAATGAAATTTGGTGCAGCTCCTTGGAAAACAGTATGGTGGTTCCTTAAAAAACTAAAAAAAAAAAAAAAAACTAGCATAAGATCTAGCAATCCCACTTGGGGATATTTATCTGAAGAAAGCAAAAACACTAACTCAGAAAGATATATGCACCCATATGTTCATTGCAGCATTATTTACAATAGCCAAAACATGGAAATAACCCAAGTGTTCATCAATGGACAAATGGATAAAATGTGGTGTGTATATATATACAATGGAATATTACTCAGCCATAAAAAAGGACATCTTGCCATTTGTGACACGGGTGGACCTCAAGGGCATTATGATAAGTGAAATAAGTCAAACAGAGAAAGACAAATACCCCTAAAATTTCACTTATATGCAGAATCTAAAACCAAACAAGCAAATAAAACTCAGTCTTGTCAATACAGATGACAAATTGGTGGTTGCCAGAGGCAGGAGACAGGGGTTGGGCAACATAGGTAAAGGTGGTCAAAAGTACAAACTTCCAGTTATAAGATAAATAAATCATGAGATGTAATGTATGGCATGCTGACTATGGTTAATAATGATATATTGCATATCTGAAAGTTGCTTGGAGATTAGATCTTGAAAGTACTCATCATACAAAAAAAATTTGTGACTATGTATGGTGATGGATATTGACTAGACTTACTGTAATATATACAAACTTTGTAATATATGTAAATAAATTATGCTCTATGGGACTCTAATATAATAATATTATATGTCAATCATACTTTAATAAAAATGTTTTAAAAAGGATGCTTCTGGCTGCTGGGTTGATAACAGCCTGTAGGGATAATGTGGGAGCCAGGAAAGGCTGCTGGGTGGTCCAGTGGAGAGAGAATGATAGCAATAGAGGAGGGGGAAATGGCCGGGCTCTGGATGGAGTTGGAGGTCCAACCAGCAGGGGATATCCTGAAAGATAGGGTATAAGATGTGAAAGAAGGCGGGGACCGAAAAGGGTTCCAAGGTTTCTCGCTGCAGCAGTGGAAGATCAACAGGGCTTGTTTTATGATGTGCCCAGAACTGTCAAGGATGCGGTAACCGCACCTCTTGCCCCAGCAGAGGGAATGTAAACTGGCACACATGGTCTGCAGAGCAATCGAGCTGTACCAAACGTCTTAAAAATATGGACCTTGTTGGGCCCTGATTAGAGGAAATCTTAAATGGGCACTTTTAAGATAATCAAAGAGAGAAAGGTGTTGATGTTGATTTAAGTTAAAGAAATATACTGATGTGATCATGGATGAAATGATATGATGTCTGGCTTTGCTTTGAAATACTCCAGGGAAAAATGCATGCGAGCAGAAGTGACAGATGCAATATAATTGTTGAAAATTATCTAAGCTCAGAGCGGCTCCTCAGGGGATTATACTCTCTGCTTTTCCGGATGTTTAACTAATAAAAATATCTTAAGGTGTGCATACCTTTAGACCCAGCAATTCCATTTGTAGGAATTTACTCTAAAAATAAGAGGGATGTACAAAGACTTATTTGCAAAGATAGCACAACATTAAAAGTGGGAAACCACAAACCGCAAAAATATAAGAGATTAGCTAAATAAATGACAATAAGTCACTCATTTGAAAATAGTAGAAAGATCAGAAATTGGGCTGGATTAACACAGAAATTTAGTATATGACAAGAGTGACATTTCAAGTATTGGGAAAAAATGGATTCAATAAATGATGTTGGGAGAGCTAAGTAGACATGTGAAAAAAATGAAGAATGAAACTATATTCCACCTTTATACCAAAATAAATTCCAGAAGAACCAAGGATTATATATATGAAATCTGTCAGTCATCATTATAATAGAAAAAATCATTAAGAAAAGTTTTTTATAATCTCAGAGTAGATTAATAGCTGTACTAAGTAGGGAACAAACACCAAAAGCCATAAAATAAAAGGTTGACAATTCTACAAGATTTTTAAAAGCTTTTCTTGGCAATAAATCACAGTAAGTTAAGTCGAAAATCAAAAACAAAATAAAAATATTTGCAACTTATATTACATATGAGGAGCTGACTTCCCTAATACTTAAAAAGGTCCTACATATCAATAAGAAAAAGGCCAATAGACCAAAATAAAAATGTTCAAAGAATATGAGTTCCCAGCAAAGGAATTACAAATGGTTCTTAAACTTTTAAAACAATGTTCAACCCAACTCATAAGAAAAATGCAAATTAAAATGACATTTGTTTAATATACTTCACCTGGTGAAGTTTGATAACACATTGCACTTTGAAACTGTGAAGAAGTAGGCCCTCTAAACACTGGGGGTAGGGCTGTCTATGAGGATAACCTTTGAAGTGCACTATGACAAGCTCTATCCTATTAAAAATGTACACATTAACTCAACAATTCCTCTTCTAGAAATATATTCTCCAGATATACTCACTCACATGGGGAATGAAGTCTGAACCAGGCTATCGGTGTAGCATTGTTTACATATTTTATAAAAAGATCAGATTTAATGATATTAAAGAATGACTGTTAGTTGTATTAGGTACGATAATGATACTTTTTAAAGTCCTTACTTTTTTATGCATATCTATACTAAAATAATCAGTAAAATAATAAAATGATATAATGTCTGGAATTTGCTTTAAAATAATACAGAGAGGAGGAGGGTTGGCAGGTGAGGTACAGATAAAACATGCCAGGTCTCAAGTTAAAGCTGGGTGATGGGCCCACGGGTGTTCAGTACACTTGAATTTTCCATAATTAAAAATTAGAAACCTAAAAGATCTGAATCATTAAATGCCCATTAACGGAAAACTGGCAAAAATAAATTATAGGATACCCAAACAATGGAAGGGTAGGCAGCTGTAAAAAGAATAAGAATGATTCGAAACACATATTGTTAAATGAAAATAACAAGATGCAGAAAGTTGTCCATCAAATGCTACCATTTGTGTAAAAAGAAGGAAAAAAGGCTGCACAAACCCGCCTGTAAATGTACACCTGGCTCCCTGGGGAAGGAAACCAGGTGGGGAGGAAGGACAGGAATAAAAAGATACTTTATATATTTTTTCTATCCTTTGAAACATGTGCCATTAACATGTTATCTATTCAAATAAAAAAACGCAACTTAAGATTGTAAAAATATACACTAAATCATTCATAGTGGTTATTGCTGACGGTTAGGGTTGGGGTGATTATTGTTATTTTCCAAATATTCTACAAGGAAGATGCATCTCTTAAGTAACTGGAGAGAGAAGAGAGAAGGTTGCATTTGAAAAGTCAAAACCCAGGGAAAGACTTAATCAAAGGGCTTGTCTCAACCATCAAACAGAAGGTGCCCCACGGAATCCCAGTTGCCTGATGCCGTCCCAGTGCTACACCTTACAGCATGCTGAGGAGCCTCGGGTCATGAGGGCTGGGCGAGGACCTGGTGCTGGGTGAGGTCTGGCCCTGCCCTTGAAGTGTTTGTGATGGGGCAGGTGGGGAGAGTGGCAGAAACCCAAACGGGCAATCACAGCACCATGGAATAAGGGCTATAATATCCACAGCTTAAGAAAGTTGAGTGTGGGCTGGCAGGGGTATCATGAGAGGAAACTTCTTGTTCAGTTGGAAAATGTGCAAGAGCCTTGAAGGTGGATGGTAATTGGATTCAAGATTACATGGTGATGATACACTTTAGCATCAACGATAAAATGGCTGAGCCCATTTGTTAACTGGCACCCTTTGGTGACTCAGCACTGTAACAGTTCCTAATCATTTGCACTGGTCCAGTGCAAAGCTGAGCTAAACTGACCTGTCGTTCCTCTTCGTGCCTTTAAACTGCTGCCATGTGTAAGAATAACCATCTTGCTCCATTTCTAGACTCCTGCTACTATTCTAAGGGACCTCAATATCCTTAACCACTGCTATTAGCTCTACCACAAGAAACCCCACAGATGGCCACCTTCTGGTCCTTGTCCTCCCCCAGCATTGCTTCAACTCCGAAATCTTAAGCTCTGAATTTGTACTCTCACACCACAACCACATATTTTTCCAACTCTCACCCCCACCTGGCTGCTTTTCAAGCTTCCAAGACCTTCACTCTTCAGCATTTCTCCAGACCGTCAGCCTCCATAGTCTTATTTCCTATTTGGCCCAACTAGATAAGTGACCTGGAGCCCAATTCAATTCAACCACTCTCTTTCCAATTCCCTTACTAGCTTCCTGCTGGGCCTGCTCTCTGGACCCCAGGGATCCTTCCCACTTCTATAGCCAGACACAATACTTTCCCTGTAGTCCTAGTCAAGATCTTCATGATTCTTCCTAAATTCCCAATCCCACCTCCAAATCCATCCCCAAACTCTCAGTGAAAACATAGTCATCCAATTGCCCTACAGAAAAGAAAGAGGGTATCAGTCCAAAATGGTTTTAATTTTTCACCCCTTTTCCCCTGTAAACGTACCTATTGTGAAATTCATTCTCATTTCCTCTCTTGTTTTAGACAAAAGAGGTATCCCATTCCATGTCTATCAGAGCCATTTCATGGGATTCCTCAGATTCTCTCGGCCGCGTCCATCTCCTGTACGTTTGGCCTTTTGCTTTGCTGGAGCTGTTGCCAGTGTGGAGACTCAAATCAGACTGCTTGAGGGCAAGTGGCTGCAAGGCCTCAGGCCATTGCCAGGGTGTCTCACTCCTTCTAAACTTGGATGAAACACCCCAGTGTACATGCAGTTAGGCCTCCCTGGTGGTGGCCAAATAGGCTAGATGACACACTCCAGAAGCACAGGAGTATTAACTTCCTGAAAATTCAATTTTGACCAGTAAGAAAAAGAAGAAAGAGATAGCTAGGAAATAAATTCCCTCTCCATTCTTCCCTCCAATGGACTATCCCAAAACAGAGTTTCTATATAGCCTATCTGGACACATCTGCTGAGCTGAGACCTCATGAACAGTGACCAACCTAACAATGCATCACTTGGTGCTTACTTTCCATCCTTCTCTCTCTTGTTCTCTTTTCACTCATTTTTGCTGCCCTGAGTTTGCACCTCCCCAAAGGCATTAGCACTTAATCCTTGCCTCAGGCTCTGCTTTCCAAAGCTAACATGCTATGCATGCTATGAATTTTATTACTTCCTTCCTGTCCAGAGACTCTGAACCTTATTCTCTCTCTTCTGTAGCATAGGTTTTTTGTAGATGCAGACAAGTCTAAAGAATGTTGTTAACTGAACCTCTGTAAACCCACAACCAAGCTGTATCAAATCTTAACATTTTGCCATTTTGATTTAACTTTCTTAGAAAAAGGAAAAAAATTAGGCATAACAAATGCAAGTTAAACTCCCTTATTTCTCTCCTTCATCTCATTTCTCTTACTCCCCACATACAATCACGATCTTAAATTTGGTATTTATCATTCTCACTTTTTAAAATCCTTATTTTTTATAAAATATTTCAAACATATGAGTCCAGAAAAGAGAATAATATAGTAAACATGTATTTATCTAAACCATCCCCTTACCAGGCCTACGCATTACACTGTATTTACTTCAGATCCTTTTAAAAATACATTCATGAAAGTATCATTTATCTACAATAGTTTGAAGTCCCTGATGGATCACTTCCCTATTTTATTCCTCTCCTTCCATGCAAAAGTAACCACTATCATGATTTCAGTACTGATTGTTGCCTTGAACACTTTTTTCCTTACTCTGAATATACACACATTTGTGTGTGTGTGGTGGGCATGCATATATGATATAACGATACACATACATACACACATACACATATACATGTTTACCCATATAACTACTATATAACGTTCCATCTCCAGTTGATGGGTATATAGTTTACTGAATGTTTTTTATATAAAAGTTCCCACAATTAATATTCTTGCATCCTGTGTAGACAGTGTCTCCCTGTAACAGCTGATTAGTCAGTTACAAGCTGGGGACCAGGATAAGCTGGACTTCTCCTGCTTTGTGTGCTAACTCTGTTTCCGATAACATTCTGTGCCCCTGGCCGACAAGGGCCTTAGCATGTAAGTGGGACTCTCTCGGGCCATCTCACCCACCAGGAAAACTGAAGCATTAAGTGCATTTGGTGGGCACTATACGATTACTAAAAATAATGCTGTAGAGTATTAATAACATAAAAAATTGTTCATTATTTACTTTCAAGTGGAAAAATAAATGTCTAAGCATTATGTGTTGTGAGATCATCATTTTGAATGATGAGATTATATATACCAAAAAGATCCAGGAGCCAGCCTGGAGGGGCTACTGCTAGTATCAAAATAAATAATGACAGGAAGAGCTTATGATCTGTTGAATAAAATGGGAACTGATGAGCCAATACTGATACAAATGAATGAATGAATGAGGATAAGCAAAAGCTGTTGCCCACAGCATAATAAATGTAGAAGGAATGACAGGCTTAGGAAAACCATCATCTGGTAACCACCACAGTAATAACTGATTCAGCAAGAATCACTAATGGACACTCACACTAGCAGGTGAGAGTCTGATGGGGATCTCATATTTCTACAGTTTCAAAGGGTTTCCCCACAGAACGATTACTAATTATGAAGGGGGAAAGAGTGATTTTACAATGAGAAGGCTGGCAGATTGTATCTAAATTAAGTGATCAAAGTTAATACCACCAGTAATGGGACAAATCAACATATGTGTCACCTGGTCAGATGCCATGAGGACACTTCATCCTCACTCCCGCAGCAATTCTGTGAAAGCTGTAAAACTTAAATCTGATCACAGGAAAACATCAGACAAACTCAAAATAAGGGGCATGTTACAAAATAACTGGCCTGTAACTTCAAAAATGTCCAGGTGGCAAAAGTAAAAAACAAAAAACAAAAAAACAAACAAAAAACAAGGAACCTTTTGAGGTTAGAGGAAACTGGAGATATCACAGACAGATGCTAAATGTGACCTCGGATTGGATGACGGAGCTAGAAAGAGCAGTCCCGGGACAGCAGGGGACATTTGAATGGAGACCGTGGATTCGGCAGCGGTTTGGTTCGACATTAGTTCCTGGTTCTGATGATTGTATCGTGGTGATGCAGGAGAATGTCTTTGTGGAAAATACACACAGAGTGTTCAAGAGTAGCAGGTTACCATATTGCTGCTTATTCTATGAAGTTCAGAAAATAAATGATACATATTTGAGAGGGAGAAAGAAGGATAAAGTACATGCGGCCAGATGTCACCAATCTGAGAATCTGTGTGAGGGATGAATAGGAGTTCATTGTGCTTTCTTGAAAGTTTCCTTTATATTTGAAATGATTGAAAATGAAATAGCAAAAACAAAAAAGCCTAGGTGATATCAACTTAATAACATCCATATGGCGGACTAGAATGTACAACTAAAAGCCGCATTTACTAAATGACATGAGGAAATCTATTTTCTTTAAAAATCAGAGTAAAAAATTTATATTAGCAATATGATTTTAACTGCAAAAACACATGCCTAGGGAAAAAAAGAGAAAGGAAATACAACCTAATGTAAAGGTGAATTGTCACAGAAAGACGATACTCCAGATGACCGCAGGCAGGTGGTGGTGGTCAGTATAATTGTCTTCATTTACAAACGTGTCCATGCGTCTTTTAAAGAAGAACCAAATGTTATTTTTAAAAACAACCAAATCAGTTCATGAAGATTTACCGACTGCTCTCTTCAATCTGGGGTCCATTTTTCTGAGACCATCTTAAGTCTCAGAGTGGAACTATTTTGCCTGTCTCAAGGCACCTGTTCTTATGCCCGATTCTTCTGGAAGCTCTTTTTTTCCCAACTCATATTAATCAGTTCAGCTGTGAGGAGAAAGCCAATCACAGACTCTACCCTTAGATGGGTTTACAAGGTATGTATTTTAGCACAGGCTGAGAACTGAGGTAGCTAAGCTTCAAAGAGGGTGCTTGCCATCCCATTCAACAACATAAAAAGCAATTTGACTGGGGGGAGAAAAGCCATTTCAACATGAAAATTGGTTCACAACAATATGCCTGATAAAAACAGCGCATAAAGGAACTGTTGGCAGGCCCATCTCCCCGCCCGCACCTCCCTCTCTCACTCATTACCCTCTCTCATGGGCATGCCACTCGAATGGAAAATGAAGTTCTCTCAATGGAAAAACAAGTTGGGGCACCTTTTTTTTTTTTAACTCTGAAGCAGTGAACCAGGACTGTTCACACATTCTATGAAGAAAAAAAGAGAAGAAAAACACAAAGCGTTTAGTCATTCTGCTCTTTCTACCTGAACACATTCCAAAGATTTCAATGTCACTACCAAAAATTCACCCTTGACCCCCCTTCTTGATCACGCTACCTCCAGCATCCGCGGCCATGGGTCTAAAACAGCGCATCTGTCTACAGTTCACTTCAGCATCGAATTCCTCACTGGCTCCCAGACTCATTAATTCTGCAAGCAGTTGTGGGGCTGCTGTTCAATGGCAGGCCTGCCGCAACGGGCAAGATCAGCCCCTCTCTAGGGTGCTGGGCTCTTCCCAACCTGAGCCACCCAATCCCGTAGCCACCCCGACTCCAGCTGCACGGCAGACACCAGCTTCTTACTGAATGAGGAGCACACCTTCTCTTCCAGGACTACAGGCTGTTTTGCTACCCAGACCACCCTCCTCCCTTTGTCTTGTGCAAATGACAAAAGCCTATCGACTCTTTAAGATTTACAGCCCAAGTCAGGTTTCTCACATAAGCTCTTTGGGAGGGGAGGAGGAGGAGAAGAGCTCCCCATCTCCTCTGGAATCCTGTCAGAATATCCCACCAGGGGGAACCGCGCTCCGAGGGCAGGGCCAGAGCCCCACCTCACCTGCCTGAACTGCCCAAACGCTTCCACCACGTGCAGCAATACCGGGAGGACCCCTCAGGGGAAGTCTTGGCGAGCACATTTCCTTCCCAATCGTGCAAGGACAGTGGACAACAGATGAAGCCCCCGCGGGGGTTATACCCAGCCCTGCAGGCAGGACGTGGTCACTCTGGGGCTAAGCGCTCCAAATGCCAACCACTTTCCAGAAGGTACTTCACTCCATGACACACGTGTCAATGAAATACTCTGTGTAATAACTGTTCCTATAGCTCCGGGCCCACCGTCTGTCGCCCCCACACAGTGGTGCTGAATAAATGTCCACTGAACGGCAGGACAAGTGGGTGAACCGAGGCAGGGCTGGTAGGTCTTGAGAGGTGTGAGCTGGCCTTGCACAAGTATAGAGGGGCGGCCTCAGCAGGGCCCCAGAAACTGCATGGGGCATCCCAGGAGGAATATGCTGGCGTTGCTTTAGACAGGACAGAATGTGGCTCTGTCTCTCTCCAAACACCGTTCGGGCTTCCTCGCCAACTGGGGAGTGGGGGGAAAACAGGAAGGTGCCCCAGGGCTTTGCACGGCTGCCCATCCCGGGCCACAACGCCTCCAGGCGGGAGGAGGCAGGCAGCACGACTGTGAATCTCCCTGCAAGGGAGGGTAGAGGTCACCCACCTCCCAGGACGGGCCAAGGAAGACTCAGACCGCAGCAGCTCCGTGAGCCAAGGCCGCACTCGCTGGCTCCAGACTCTCAGCCTCCTGGGAGCATCAACAGGCGCCCCATGGGAAAGTCCGTTTCCCTACCTCTCCCCTCCAGTTACAGACCTGGAGGACAGTGGGGAAAGGCCCAGCATGAAGTCCTCCTCCAGTTCCGGTTCCTAGGCGCTGGGAAAGGGCCAGAAGGGCACACAGCAGCTGACTCTTGTTTATCAGAAAATGTCATGAATCTGTTGCTGATACAAGATGGAGCAAGCCCAAGGTGGGAAGGCCCAAAATATTTGACTAAGTAAGAGGAACAGAGTTACTGAACACTTTTTCTGCTTTAGGGTCTGATCCAGTGTCTGGGACAGAAGATCGAAGAAGCCAAACAAGGTCTCTGTTGCCATAAAACTGAATTTCTAGCGGGCTGGGATAGATGACTCGCAAATACACAAGACGGATCTTTCAGATATGGGCAAAGGCTGTTAAAATAAACAAAACACGCAGTACACTGAGAGGACAGAGGGCAGGAGGCTCTCCCCAGAGAAGGAGACTCAGGGCTGAGACCCAAACAGAACAAGGTGCCAGCCAAGCGGAGATCTAGCAGGAAAGCGCCCTCGGCACAGGGGAGCCAACACAAAGACCCTGAGCGAGAGAAGGAGGGGGCCTGCCGCACCGTGGGTGGCTGGGGTGGCTGTGCTCAGGCTGCCCCCGCATCGGCTGGTTGCTCCTTTATTGTGCCTCGGTTTCCTCCTTTGTAAAATGAGAGTGATATTAACATCAACCTTGTAGGTTGAAAGGACTCAGTGATATAAGACATGCTCAGTATGTATCTCATGCTCAGAGTAGATACCCAGTCAACGTTCGCTGTGATGACAACGACAGCGAGGAAGATGGTGGTGGTGATGATGTCGCAGGCTGCCGTGAGACAGCAACAGGCGCATTAGGCACCCCGCCAGCTCCCCCAGCCCACACTGCCGTCTGGTCCTTGGCATCTTCTTGGCTGGATCCCCTCAAGCTCGGCACTGCCTGTAAGACCCTGCGCCCTTTTGCGAGGGCTGCCGTAACCAGCCAGACAGGGTGACTTAACTGGAAGTTTATTGTCTCACGGTTCCAGCAGCTGGAAGTCTGAGGTCAAGGCCTGAGCGGCACTGCTTCCTTCTGAGGACAGTGACGGGGACTCTATTCCCGCCTCTTCTCTGGCTGGTGTGCTGACGACCTTCAGGGTGTTTCTCGGCTTGGAGATCTCCGCCTGCGTCTTCACATGGCGTTCTTCCTGCGTGAGTCTGTGTTCGAATTTCCCCTTTTCACAAGGACACCAGTCAGACTGGATCAGGGCCCCCACTTCTGACCTCATTTTGACTTGATAACCTCTGTAAAGACCCTATCCCAAGATAAGATCACATTCAGTAGTACTGGGGATGAGGACACCAACAAATCTTTTTTGGGGGGACACAATTCAACCTGTGACGGACGCCTACCTCTCCTTTGGGATTCTGCCCCCAGCACTGCTTCACACTTGCTGGTCCCCCATCCAGGGCCAGCCCTACTCCCATGTTCTGTTCCCAGACATGTTTCAGGCCAGCCGGAGAACAGTCTGAGTGTGACTGAAAGACCACCAAGTGTCTGGGCCTGTGTTCCTGCCCAGCAGATAGTCTTTCCAAACCCAGAGCTGCAGTGGGAATTTTCAGTCTCACTGCCTCCCCTAGGGGGCCCAGTACTCCTTGTAAAGAAAAACAAGATGTTCTGCTCCTGCCAAGACAACTGTGGCTTCAGGCCTCACCATCGTATTTGCCACCCGCTTCTGTAGATGTCTGATTCATTATGGGAGCCATTGAGCCACTGTCTTCATGAAGCTGGGCCTCCCGTGGTCCAAGAGAGAAACAAGTAGAAGACAACCTTCCCAGGACATTTCAGTCCATCCAAGGTCCCCACCAACTCCCAGTGGCTAATGACAGGGTTTGATACAACTCAGGAACCACTCAAGAACCGCTCAGGAACCTCAGGCCACAGCATCCAGGAGCCCCACAATTGGGACAACTCTGAGAAATCCATGGTTACGTTCCCAGAAGCAGAGATCTGAGGAGCCACCGAGGCCAGCACAAGAAGCTGCTCTCTAGGAGGCAGAAGGGCCCAGGGAAATCCTGGTCCTTCAGATTCATCTCCCTACCACCAGCCAGGGGAGAGGGGCCCGGGCAGGACTGGAGTCTCTGCTTGTTTTTCTGAGGGTTCTGAAGTTGATGGGCACTTCGCTGGCCTATGGACAAGGTCCCTCAGGCTGTGTGTAAGCCAGCTCAGGTGTCCCCAAGTTGGGGGAGGTTATCTGAGGTTACCCCATGGGGAGAGGTATAGAAAGAATAAACAACTCCAAATATGGCATTGTTTGTCCCCAAACTGTCCCTGGCCAGTTGAACAAATAAACCCAAATCCACAGCTATTGCCTGTGCCTGAAGCTTCGTCCCTTCCTGGCTGAGTATAAACCAGACGCCCCCCAGAGCAGGATAAGAACCCAGTGCTCACATTGGGCTCCGCAGGCTGGCAGGATGGAGCCCCTTTCCTTGTAAATCGGTCTCAGACGGTGAATGTTAAGACTGGCACTTCTTGCCTGCAGATCCGAATTCTGTTCCAAGAAGTGTATTTAGGGATCTGCCTCTGACATCTCTGAGCCACACCTGCCAGTGTGACGGCATTGCAAGTCCACTGCACTCGGTGTGGGCTCCTCCACCGGGAAATAAGCCCACTGTTCTGACAGGAGAGGCCCTGCCTGAACTCTGCCCTTTGGGAACCTCTGGGCTGGGGGTGGCGGTGGCTGGATCTTGGTCAGGAATTGTCTGTCTGCTGCCAGTGCTGCGATTTCCAGAAAGTCATCAGACAAGAAGCTCTCTTAGGGTAGGGAGGCCTCTGCGGTCCCCTGGGCCTGTGACTCCAGCACGGGACATCAGCTGCTTCAGCACACCCTGCCTGGTGTCAGTCTGGGAGCTGGTCCTGGCTGAGCCAGGCCTGGTGTCCAAAATCTACATTCACAGTGTCTGTGTCTGGCTCTCCTGAAATGAGGCATTCATGTTTCCCAGGCGGCCTGAACCACTAACCGATCACATCCCAGCACAGTGGAAGGAACTTTGGCCCGAAGTAACTTTTTCATGAGTTAGATGCTAGGATGGGATTGCTAGGTCTGGGTCCCGGGAGGCTCTCCTGCAATGGGATTGGAAGTATCCTTTGAACAGCACAGCATCAAGCTGGATCGGAGAAGATGAGGGTTAGGAAGATAGAACATGGTTTTAACTCCTGGAAAGATGAAATCATGGCTAGAGACCAGACAATATGCTTCCTTACTAAGGAGAGCAATGAAGAAACAGGGAGAGAAGCACGCCACCAAAGTGCTGTCACCTTGCCCGGCATCACGAGAAATGCCCTGTGCTCTGGCTCCCGATGCTCTCAGGGTACATTCTGATGCCTGGAGGAACCACCCTTGCCATCAGAAGGACTGCCCAGACAAGCTTGGTGACAGGCCCTCAAATACCCGAATTAGTCTGTGATGCTCTGGATGACAGGTGCAGGGGACAAGCTCCCGGGGTCACTGGCTTTGGACACTGCCCCGCTGGCACCCAGATCGTACACTGTTCTCACATGCAAAGAGCACCGGGTTCCTGGGATGGGAGCGGCCTGAAGAGCCGTTGCCCCTTCTGCATGCACAGGACTGCGGCGGCCCGCGTTATGGGCTGAACTACACTCTCCCAGATTCATAAGTTGGAACCCCCACATAACTCTATTTAGAGATGGGGCCTTTGAGGAGTAATTAAGGTGAAATGAGGTCATTAGATGGGGCCCTAATCTGAAAGAACTGATGTTCTGTAAGAAGGGGAAGAGCCCCCAGCGTTTGCTCCGCACTCACGGGCGGAAAGGCCACGTGAGGACACGGTGACAAGACAGCCATCTGCAAGCCAGGAAGAGCTCTCACCAGAAATCTACCCTGCCGCCACCCTGATCTTGGACTTTCAGCCTCCAAAACTTTGAGAAAATTGATTTCTGTTGTTTAAGCCACCCAGTCTGTGGTGCTTTGCTATGGCAGCTCAAGCTGACTAATTAGGTTCAAGAACCAAACGTTCCCACTTGACCAGCACAAAGCCTCTGTGCCGGGGCACCTGCGATACCAGGTAAGATGACCTATCAGCTTCCCACTTATGTTGGGATGAATCATCACAGATGGAGTGGCTGAAAGCAACACAAATTTATCCTCTTATAGTTCTGGAGGTCAGAGGTTTGACAGGAGTCTTACGGGGCTGAAATCAAGGTGTTGGCAGGGATGGTCCCTTCTGGAGGCTTCGGGGGGAATCCGTGCCTTTTCCAGCTGCTAGAGGCTGCTCCCGGCCCCTTCCCCACCTTCAAAACCATCAGTGAAGCATCTGCTCCTCTCTCTGAGCAAATGCCTCCCTCTTCCAGGGGCCCTCGTGATTGACTGCACTCGGCCACCCAGCAGTGCAAGAGACTCTCTTGCTCTCATCTGCAGCTATGCAGTTTCCAGGGTTAGGATGCACTTTGGGGGACCATTATTTAGCCTACCACAGGCAATGGTTAGTCTGCAGCACTTTCTAGGATCCTCCAGAAGGGGCCAAAGCCTGTGAAGCCATCTTCAAACGGTCTCTGTTTATGCATGGGTTTCCCTGGCGATGGCAGACCACTTCCCGGGGAAACCAGGAGCCGGGGCACAGCACTGTGGACAGGACAGGACCAGCTGCAGAGAGAGAACCCTGTGCATGGGATGCTGGAAAGACCCTGTGTATCCTCAGGCCACACTGCAGGAGGCACTCCTCAGGACCAGGACCCAGGCCACGGAGTTCAGCTAATACCCCACACACATATGCCTGGGACAGCACCTCGGACACTGGAAGCCAGCAGAAAGCAACCTGTAGAACAGACCCGGGTGGTTCCATTTCTACTGCAGTGGTGACCTTCTGGAAGAGGGTTTGGTACAGCTCAAGCCAGGTATCCCATCAGGACATGCCCAGCACCACACAGACACAGAGAGCTGTCTCTGTGTCAGGCCTGCCTCACTCAGTGGGAGGGGCCACCCTTGGTGGGAGTCCTCTGGATGGCAGAGGCTCAGAAGTCACCAATTCCTATGAAAATGCCTCAGGGTGGTGGAGCTAAACATCACAGCCCCATGTGACACACTGGCCTGGTCCCTGATGCTGAGGGCCTCAGAACCTCTTCCAGTCACAAAGCATTTCATGAACTCCTAAGTCTGTGTAATGGGTCGATCAGGGCCTTGAGAGGACACCGTCGTTAGAGGCACTGCCTCTGCCACAGAGAGGGTTGGTTATCGTGGATGAGACAGATATTTACGGCATGCTGATGGGAAGTGCTAAAATTGTGTACTAATTTGTTAGTAAACACTGGCAGAATGAACAAATGAACCGAGCACCTGTCCCAGTGGGAGAACTTGATTGATGACATGGGAATGAGTAGTCATAGCTAATTCATTCACTCATTCACCCATTCCGCAAATGCTTGTGGAATGCACGGCATGACAAGTACTGTACCCAACACACATATACAAAGATGAATCACGCCTAGCTCTTGTCCTCGAGAAAATCCTAATCTAGGAAGATAGACAAGTACATAAAAAACATCAATGCAGGATGATAAAAACAGCAAAAAATACATGAAAAAATGTAGTAATTATACAGGAGAGGGGATTGGCTTTGGGAGTGGCTAAATTTTCAATGATCCAATAAGACAGTCATTCAACAAATATTTCTTGAGCACCAACGATATGCCAGGCTCTCTGCTGGGCACTGGGAATCCATAGTAACAGGACCAACACAACTGCTGACCACATGGAGGTTAAATTCCACCCCATGAAATGTCCAGAACTGGCACATCCATAGTGACAGAAGGTAGACTGGTAGCTGCCAAGGGCTCAGGGATTGGGAGGAAAGAAGGTGATGAAAATGCTCTGGAAGTGAGCCCGGTGATAGTTGCACAAGTCTGTGAATATATTAGAAACATTTAAATTGTACACTTTAAATAGGCCAATGTATGGAATGTAAATTGTCAGTCTATAAAGCTGACTTTTTAAAAAGTCTTGGTGGTAGAGAAACCCAATAAGCAGTCACAACTGCATGTGCTGGAGAAGCCCAGGGTGCTTTGGGGCTTCCCACAATGCCTGATGGGAGAAACGTCTGGAATTTCCCAGAAGAGGTGACACTTAAACTGAAGTTCACTTCTAGAGAAGGACTTAGTCAGGCAAAGTGAGGAGCTACAACACTGCTAGGTGGTTGGAGGGAAGCATGCGGAAGGAAGAAAACACATGATCTATTTGGGGGAAAAAAATGAAGACAGTTCTGGAAAAGAGTGGAGAAGAATGGAGGAGGGGAGAGAGGTGAAAATGTAGGCACAGACCATTTCAACAGATGTTATGAACAATTTCCCGAAGACATGACTTTATTTGAGAGGCAAAGGGAAACAATTTCAAGGTTTGAAGAGGGGACTGACAGAGTCAAACTTGCACTTCCTTCATTCAACCAGCCAACAAAGAGCTAATGCCTACCTTTGACATGTGAGGCCCTGTTCTAGGGGACAAAGCTGTGAACAGGACAGAAAAGGTTTCAGCCCTCATGCACTCTGCAAAATTATAAGAAATATTAATAATAAA
>JAQQAC010021341.1:0-25018 GCA_029783875.1 Phataginus tricuspis
GCCCTCCAGGAGGAGGGAGTGGGCTGGGAGGAGGTGGGCTCACACAGGAGCTCAGAAGTGTCCCTGAATTTAATGCTGACTAGGGACAGGCCACACAGATGGGGGGCAGGGGTCATGGTGCTGCTTCATGTAACGCACTTGTTTAATCTTCCTTTTTTTCTTGGTGCATTTTTAAAAAGGTTAAAGGAAGGATATGGTCAATAGTTCTATAACACTTTCCTATGTTGACAGATAGTAACTATACTAGTTGGGGTGAGGACTTAATAGCGTATATAAAACTGTTGAATCACAATGTTGTATATCTGAAGCCAGTACACTGTATATTGTGTATCAACAATACTTCAGTAAAAAAATCAAAGAAAATAAATAATTTTAAACATTTGTTTAAGAAGGGTTAAAGGACCTTCACTCCTAGGCTACTTGCTATTTGAGGTGCTACTGCACTCATTTGAACAAACGCTCATTTGTTGCATTTCTTCCACAAGCTGATGAATGACAGTAGACTGCGACCCACATAAGAAAGGGAGCCCAACTCTGGAGCCACTTCCTGTCTTTATTTGTTCATGTAAATGGAGGTGTGTTTTACAAAGGATTTTAGGAGGCTTAACAGACTTAAAGTGCACCTGAGGAAAAAAGAGAATGCACAGGGATGAGAGGAGAGAAAAATGAAATAGAAAACACCTGGGAAATATACAGGGAGGAGGTGTGCTGTGTACTGATTTGCTGTGACTTCGAATCCATGTTTTGAAACCTTGTTTTGGACAAAGCTCTTTGTGGTTCCAACTTGTTTTGAATAACTTGTTTTGATGAAGCTGTTTTAAGTTGGATATTAGGACTTTCTTACCCAACTCTGGAACCTGGAGTGGACAGGACCACAGGGTCACTGACACCATGGTAACAGCATGGTGTCCCTCATGTGATGGACTATTAAACTGTAAAAACCAAGAGGTTTGACCAGCAATTTGAGAGTGTTCGGTCTGGGCAAGACTATTTGCTGATCTAAACAGCTCTCCAGAGAGCCTAAGACCCTTGCTCCTGCTGTGCCCAGGCCACTCTTGACTGGCAGTGCTGTGAAACTGAGCAGCGGTCTCATGAACAGAAGGGACATCCGCCTCTGCCTTGGCTACTCCTCGTAGACAGGGGCAGAACCATGGAGCGGCCCCTGAAGTAATGACCTGCAGGGCAGCCCCCCTGCCTGCCAACACTACCGCCATCACCTGCCGGCTATGTGCCCCAGCAGCAAGGGACTGACATTGGCAGCTAATATCCAGCTTTCAGCTGGAAGGACCGACTACCTAGAAACAGCTCGTACAAAGGTAGACCTCAGCTAAATTTGGACTTCATTTCTTTCATCACCTCTCTGCCTGAAACAATAGTGTCATTAATCTTTCACCGGTTCAGAAAATTTTATTTCTTTATTGACTTACGAACAGTCATTATCCTGTATGCTATTGGCTTGGGAAATATAATTACTATAAAGTATAATTCCTGCAGTGAACCTGTGTTAAACTAATTATTTGTGAAGACAATCTTGGTCTCAGAGCATGACTTGCCCCAAACACGAGACTTAAGAGAGCCTGGAAGGAGGCTGAGAATTGGAGTCAATAGGACCCAGAGGCTTTTCCAGCAGGCGCAGGGGAGGAAGGGGCCAGGTCCTTGGCTGGAGGTGAGGGCTCCTGTCAGGAGGCGCCTGCAAAAGCACGTGGCTGACAGGAGTGACCATCCCCCCGCCCCCCTTGACACCTTAACCTTAACTCTAAGGTTAGCATCCAGGCTTGAGGGGGTTTAATAAGTTAACATCCAATTCGTTCCCCGGCCCCAGACTCACTGTGAATCACTTTTAACCTTGGGAGCAGATAAGACACAGTGTTGAAAAACTCCAAAGCCCCAAGTGGTCCGGGCTGGTGGGTTAGTGATATGGTGATTATACTGTGCATCTCAAGTCCCCACGCTCCTGGACTTTTTCATTACCTCATGGTCCAAATTGACCCCTTGAATTAAAAATTAAAGCCAACTCTTTCTCTAGCTAGCATTTGGTAAGCAAAGCATTTCAGTAACTTACTGGGTGGTGAAATTATGCAGACAAAAACTAAGTATCCCAGGTCATGAAAAATAATCCTTTCTTTCCTAAAATAGGGTGGCACGAGGCAGACAGAAAGCCAAGAGTATTTCTAAGGGTTTAGGAGCTAGAACAGTCTCTGTCCCCACATTTTATACCCCCACAGATTAAACTGAATTGCTTTCATCTTGCCAGCTTGGTCAAAGCTGATGGGAAATTCCCCGACGGTAAAAGAACAAAGGAAATGAGAACAGAAGCTGACCATGAAAGGCCATCCCGGCCAGGGGCACCTGTGGCCACTGAATGCTCCTGGCAGGGCGGAAAGGAGAACCATTAAATTAGATTTGAACATGTGTGAGAGTCAGGTTGGCTGCAGGGTCTCTATACAAAGAACGCAGAGAGAGGAGAGGTTCTGTCGAGGCAGGACTTGGCTTTGTCTTCAGGGATTCTGGACCTGACCTCTGGGATGGAGACAGCTCCCTCAAAAGACCAGAGCTAGACCTTCACAGGAATGCAACATTTTTCAGGCTATACACTAATTTGAGCTTCTTATGAAAAATGATCCGAAAATGCATAAGGAAAGAAAAAATCTGTAATTCACTTGTCAGCCATAACCATTGATAACATATTAGGGCATTTTGTTCCAAACTTGTTTACATACAAGTATTCTTCATTAAATTACGGTCATGCACTCTCTATAGCTTTATATTGCTTAATTTTTCATTCAGTCTTCCATATTGTTTACTCATTTTTAAAACATTTTTGAGGGCTAGATAGTATTCCATAATATGTTATAGCTGAAGTGATTTCATCAAACTCCTAGTGAAGGACACTTAGACCATGTCTAATTTTAAATAATGCTGTAATGGAAATATTTTAAAACTTCACATATAGTGATGATTATTTCCTTAACATAACATTCTAGGAATGGACCTACTGGGCCAAGGAGCAGGAACATTTTTAAAGCACCTAATGCATATTGACAAATTGCCCTGTACGATCTACCTCGGCTCGCTGCACTCATGCCATGGGATGTGTGGGTTTTTTCCCACACCAATTCATTCTCCAAATCTCTAAATACTGATCCAGCATCCAATGTTTAATCCAATTCTGATGCTAACTACTCAGTTAGCACAGACCTCACAGTTAAGTCCCACAAAACTGCCCTCACTTCAGACACGAGTCACAAGTCTAGGCTACCTGCACTTCTGATGAACTGGCTGTAAAGTTAGAAGTTCCCACAACTCCTCTTCGGATTCAATAATTTGCTAGAACAGCTCACGGGATTCAGAAATGCTCTTTACTTACATTTACTGGTTTATTATAAGGGATACAAGTCAGGAACAGTCAATGGAAGAGATGCATAGGGCAAGGTATGGGAGGAGGGGTTCATGGCGCTTCCATACCCTTTCTGGGCACACCACCCTTCCGGCACCTTGATGTGTGCGCCGACTCAGAAGCTGTGTGAACCCTGTAACTAGAGTTTTTATGGAGGTTTCATCATGGGTGACTAAATCACTGGCCATTGGTGATTAACTCAATCTCCAGCCCCTCTCCCCACCCAGAGATCAGGGAGTGCGGCTTAGAGTTCCAACCCCTAAACACACCTGAGTCTTTCTGGTGACCAGCCCCCATCCTGAGGGGATTTCCCCAAGTCCTTTCATCAGCATGCACAAGACACTCTTGGCATTCCAGAGATTCCAAGGGTTTTAGGAGCTTGGGCCAGAAACCAGGAAAAAAGACCAAATATATATTTCTTATGATATTGCAATATCACAGTCTCCAAAAAGACAGTTATCAGTCATCACCCTCCTCCATTTCACAGCCTTTTTATGCACAGAAAACCAGTCTCCTATGAGATATACCTTTTGTCCAGCTATCATTGATGTTCAAGATCCATAAAGGGAGGCTTCAAGGAAAGGTGGGCAATTCAGATATCATCTGAAAAAAACCTGCAGGGTAATCTTGGGACTGTGAATAGACCTTACTGTGAGCACAGGGCCTGGCCCAAAGGAGGTGCCCAGGAAACGCCCACCCCCAGGGCTAAAAGGAAGGAGCTGAGGCTCAGAGTGGTGACAAAGGCTCCCTAAGTAAGGGAAGAGGAGGAGAGAGTAGGGAGAGAGCCGCTGTCCGACCCAGGCTGGGACTGCTTCCAGAGCAGGATGCTGGGCGATCTGTGCAGGGGGAGATGGGCCACCTCCCAGGGTCCAGCAAACTGGTCAGCATCATGGATGGGGACAAGCCTGATGCTTCTCCACAAAAGGAGCCATTCTCACACAGCCCACAAGCACCTTCTCAGGGAAAAGGAGACAAACAGCCCAAGACAGAAAGTAGGCGTCGTATCACTTGGCACATGACACAGTACTGCATGTATCTGCAAGCAGCAAACCGAGTGGAATTTATCTGTGAACAACATGATAATAATCAATACCATTAATTTTTCATTAAGTCCCACTTTCCTAATGTCCTGTTAATGTTCTATCCTGAGATCAGAGACTAATGGACACCTGAGAAAACAAAATCCGTTTGTTGATTTAGCACCAGCGTGGAGGCCAGAAGAACAAGACCCAAGTTCTAGAAAAAGAAACAGAGGCAAACTGAATGGAGAGAAGGAGAAGCCCCCTCCCTCTCCTGCCCAGGGTCTTGGGAATCCTCTGAAAAAGCTAAATTTCTCCTGGGATTAATCGATTCAGTTCAATCCAACAAACGTTCTTAAGAACCTACTGTGTGCCAGGCACCATTGTAGGTGCTGGGGAAAAGGTCCCAAAAGCTCAAGGTATAATAGCAAACAAGACACCTGTTTGGGAAGGGGGAGCCCACACTGAGCCCCAAACAGGAAGGGACAGTGGGGGTCAGCTTCGTGGCTGGAATGCAGATTCTTTCTCTGACCCTTGCAGAGTACTCGTCTAGAAGCCTTTTTATTTGCATAACCTTTCCTAGGCTGGAAACAGAAAATAATTTTTTAACCAAAGACCAACAACCAAGTCCAAGAAAACATGAGGGGCTCTTTTGGGTTTTGTTTTTTAATGAGGAACAAAATATTTTTAAAGGTAAATAGCTTCATTTTGAATCTAGCAGTCTATGTGAAGGCAGGAGGCTCCGGGCAGTCCTGGCAGAGGGCTTAGAAAGGAGGCCCGGGCTACCCGTGAGGTGAGCTCAGGACCCACTATGCAGCCTACCCTTGGTAAGGGGGATCCAGGAGGCCCGGCACCTCAGTTCATCTTTAACTGACAGTAGAAGAGAGCTGGCCAAAGAACAGAAGCCCTAGGACAAGGTCACACTCAGCGCCACTATCCACGCCCTCACCAGCGAAGTCAGGACAGCACACAGCCTTTCCTTCCAACCACAGTTAAGAAATGCTTTGCACATCATAACAGATGCATCATGAAGTTATAATATACATAGCGGGTGTGTGTGTGGAATCAGTTGAATATATAAAATTGCTTCCATATAGTAAAAAATGGTCAAATACCAGCAATTTCTTCTGGTTCCAACTACCATGTAATAGCTAACATTTATTGTGTGCTCAGCTCGCACCAGGCTGACTAAAGCGCTCCTCTGCATTAGCTCATTTACTCCTCACAACCCATGAGGCAGGGTCTGTCGACCCCTTCTCCTGAGGCTCTGTGCTTATACACGTCAGGGCAGTGACCTGAACCCAGGCCTTCCCACCCCAGGGTCTGTGCTCCTAAATGCTGTACTCCCCCTTGGCAAACACACACTTCCTGAAACAGTACACACTCCTTCTCTATGTGACACTTCCTGATTCTTTCTATGTCTTTCTTCTTTGTTTTTAATACCAATTCACTAAATTGAGCTCACTACACATGAACAGTTTGGGACCCACACTTTGAGAAGCCCTGCCTGGCCTGGCCCATATCTTGGCTTCCCCAGGGAGGCCTCTCTGCCACTATCACTCGCTGGCACACGTCCTTCTCATAACCACTTTGGATACTCCCCCAGCAGCCTCCCAGGCTTATGCTAGGATGCCCCAGCATCTGTCTCCCCCAGGCAATGCCCTCCTCCGTCACTGCTCCTGAGGTGGGACCTTCTTGTTTCCTATGCCGCACTGAGCTATTAGCCCTCATTCACTACCATCAGAGCAGCACATGCTACCCACTTCTGTACCACTGTCTGCCTAACAAGAGGGATGTTATATTCTGGAAAGAGAGAGAGACTCTTTGTTTTTGTAACCCCCTCAGGGCTAGCAATCTTAAGACACCTGTTGAGGGACAGATTAGGTCCTTGCAGGTCTAAAAACCTCCCGGCTGCATCTCCAGCCTGAATCCACTGCCTGCCTTAGGGAGGGGGCAAAAGCAGGTAGAGTCTGTCAGCCGTGCAGACCCCAAAGGAACAGGAGGAGAGCGACGGTCTCACGCGTTTAGTTTGACTTTTCCGCTCCTAATTCATCCATTTTGCAACATCTTACACCGAGGCAGTTCCAGTACCTAAAACAGGGCCCAAAATACTTCTAGCTGCCCCTGGTGAGCAGGAAGCTTTGCCTGGGCAGCTCAGACCATGAAAGAAAAGTTCTCATAAAGTTATGTTCCAAATAATTCATGGCACTGAGACTCAGGGCAAAATGACAAATGGTAGGAGTTGAAGGAATTGGCTCTAATCCATAAAATCATTCCCCTTCTGTCGTATAATTTTTCAATTTCAGCTCATCAATCCCGTCCTTCCTTTTCTCACATGCAAGGGCGCACGTAAATATGGCCCAAGTCTTGTTGCTAATGGCCTTGCAAACAGAATCGTCCCTGGAGCTGCTGCCTATGGAAAGGCAGCCAGATGAAATTTGAGACAGCGTGAGCACAAGGCCCCCCCCACTGGTAAACTGAGCAAAAGAAAATGCACAGGTTTGGACTGACTCACAACCGCACAGGGAAGCCCACGGAGCAACTCCATCCTTTAGCTCACCAAATTCCTGCAGGCCAGCCTCCCATCTGGTCCCTGCCACATTACTTCCTTCTCCATTTTGCCTTCCTGATAATTGATAACGGGCCAGGATATGAAAGAAATTGTTCTCCATCACAGGCTGCATAAATAGCCCATTATCAATAGGAAGCAATTTATTTGCTTAAAATTGCCAACTCTCATTTTGTTTTAACATGCTGGTTCTCTATTAAAATAAATCTGCACCTATGGAAAGACCATTTTTTTTCAAAGCCTCGCATTGGCTCCAACTTGAGAAATAAAACTGAAATCAGTGAGGCAGACTGACCCCATCCCAGCCCTCCCATATTAAAAAGGCAGCTGAGAAAAGGGAGGGAATTGCTTCAGGAATTCTCTCCAGAATCTCAGTCCTAAGTGAGTCACAAAAAAGTAAGCCGATTATTTCAAAGCTCACAAGGGCGCACACATGCACACACACACACAATCATTCCAGACTTCTTCTAAAGAGAAGGCAACCTGACTGGGCATCAAAAAGGAAGTTGAAGGGTCATGCATGTCCATGTGGATTTGGGATCAAGGAAGTGAAGAGCATGATAAAGGCAATATTTCAATCCATAGAGAAAAGGATTTGCTTAGTTTATGGGGCTGCAATCATCAGTTGAGAACTCGGAAAATATTAACTTACATCGCACATCATATACCCAAATCTACTTTTGAGAAATTTAAAAACAGAGTGAATTGAAACAATAATAATTAGATGACAAAAGAAGTTCTTTCTAAAGAATTGAAGGCAGATTTATATATTAAAAAAATAACCATGAAGACAAAGAAACAACCTGGAAAAAGAAAGATGGGTGGCCAACAAAAGGATAATCTTTAACATGGAGAAGATTTTGCCAGAATATCCCAACAGAACAATGGAGAAAGACACAGGCTTTCTCCACAAGGAAAAACACAGATAGTCAAAAATCACATAAAATAGAATTCCATCTCACTATTAATTTTTTCGTTCATAGTATTTTTACTATTAATTTCTAGTGCAATTGAGGAGAGCCCTAATATATCATGTTTTGCCTGTGAGACTCATATTCAGTCAGTAAATATTTGCTTGTGTCTACTATGTGCCAGGCACTGACCTCAGGACGAGGCTATGATGCAGGCTGTGGTGACCAAGATCCCTGACCCTGTATGCTTCTGAATATCCCATGAGGGAAAGACAGACAGTAGACAGTAGGCCTTTGTAAAGTGAATAACGTGGCAGGTAGGAGAGTGCCGAGTACAAAGGAAAAGACAAAACAGAGTAGAGCAGACACACTGCAGAGATGTGGGGGCCAAGGCAGGTCACAGTGTAAACCCAGATGTCAGGACAGTGGAACTGCAATGAGAAGACATCCGAGCAAAGTTTTGAAGGAAAGGGTGGTAGCCAGGAGCTATATGGAGAACAGTGTTCCAGACAGAGGGAACAGCAATGCTAAATCCCTAGGTTGGCATGTGCCTGGTGTGCTGGAGGAATGACAAGGGGGCCGAGTGACAGGGGTGGGGTGGAGTGAGGAGGGGAGAGAAGTAGGTGGGAATATCAGAGAGAGAAAGGTGGGTGGGAAGGAGATCACGTAGGGCCTTCTAGGCCATCTTCAACACTTTGGATTTTACTTTGAGGAGGTGGGAGCTCTGGCAGGTTGCTGAGCAAAGGAGTGACATGCTCTCATATGTGTGTTAAAGGGATGCTTCAGTCCAAAGAGGGCATACAGAGGCCAACAGGTACATTTAAAAGGCTCAACGTCACTCATCTGCAGGGAAGTGCAAATCAAAACCACAACGAGGTATCACTGCACACCTATTAGATGGCCATCAGCAACAAGACAAGAGGTAATAAGTGCCAGTGAGGCTGTGGAGAAAAGGGAACCCTGTGCACTGTTGGAATGAAATTTGGTGCAGCTCCTTGGAAAACAGTATGGTGGTTCCTTAAAAAACTAAAAAAAAAAAAAAAAACTAGCATAAGATCTAGCAATCCCACTTGGGGATATTTATCTGAAGAAAGCAAAAACACTAACTCAGAAAGATATATGCACCCATATGTTCATTGCAGCATTATTTACAATAGCCAAAACATGGAAATAACCCAAGTGTTCATCAATGGACAAATGGATAAAATGTGGTGTGTATATATATACAATGGAATATTACTCAGCCATAAAAAAGGACATCTTGCCATTTGTGACACGGGTGGACCTCAAGGGCATTATGATAAGTGAAATAAGTCAAACAGAGAAAGACAAATACCCCTAAAATTTCACTTATATGCAGAATCTAAAACCAAACAAGCAAATAAAACTCAGTCTTGTCAATACAGATGACAAATTGGTGGTTGCCAGAGGCAGGAGACAGGGGTTGGGCAACATAGGTAAAGGTGGTCAAAAGTACAAACTTCCAGTTATAAGATAAATAAATCATGAGATGTAATGTATGGCATGCTGACTATGGTTAATAATGATATATTGCATATCTGAAAGTTGCTTGGAGATTAGATCTTGAAAGTACTCATCATACAAAAAAATTTGTGACTATGTATGGTGATGGATATTGACTAGACTTACTGTAATATATACAAACTTTGTAATATATGTAAATAAATTATGCTCTATGGGACTCTAATATAATAATATTATATGTCAATCATACTTTAATAAAAATGTTTTAAAAAGGATGCTTCTGGCTGCTGGGTTGATAACAGCCTGTAGGGATAATGTGGGAGCCAGGAAAGGCTGCTGGGTGGTCCAGTGGAGAGAGAATGATAGCAATAGAGGAGGGGGAAATGGCCGGGCTCTGGATGGAGTTGGAGGTCCAACCAGCAGGGGATATCCTGAAAGATAGGGTATAAGATGTGAAAGAAGGCGGGGACCGAAAAGGGTTCCAAGGTTTCTCGCTGCAGCAGTGGAAGATCAACAGGGCTTGTTTTATGATGTGCCCAGAACTGTCAAGGATGCGGTAACCGCACCTCTTGCCCCAGCAGAGGGAATGTAAACTGGCACACATGGTCTGCAGAGCAATCGAGCTGTACCAAACGTCTTAAAAATATGGACCTTGTTGGGCCCTGATTAGAGGAAATCTTAAATGGGCACTTTTAAGATAATCAAAGAGAGAAAGGTGTTGATGTTGATTTAAGTTAAAGAAATATACTGATGTGATCATGGATGAAATGATATGATGTCTGGCTTTGCTTTGAAATACTCCAGGGAAAAATGCATGCGAGCAGAAGTGACAGATGCAATATAATTGTTGAAAATTATCTAAGCTCAGAGCGGCTCCTCAGGGGATTATACTCTCTGCTTTTCCGGATGTTTAACTAATAAAAATATCTTAAGGTGTGCATACCTTTAGACCCAGCAATTCCATTTGTAGGAATTTACTCTAAAAATAAGAGGGATGTACAAAGACTTATTTGCAAAGATAGCACAACATTAAAAGTGGGAAACCACAAACCGCAAAAATATAAGAGATTAGCTAAATAAATGACAATAAGTCACTCATTTGAAAATAGTAGAAAGATCAGAAATTGGGCTGGATTAACACAGAAATTTAGTATATGACAAGAGTGACATTTCAAGTATTGGGAAAAAATGGATTCAATAAATGATGTTGGGAGAGCTAAGTAGACATGTGAAAAAAATGAAGAATGAAACTATATTCCACCTTTATACCAAAATAAATTCCAGAAGAACCAAGGATTATATATATGAAATCTGTCAGTCATCATTATAATAGAAAAAATCATTAAGAAAAGTTTTTTATAATCTCAGAGTAGATTAATAGCTGTACTAAGTAGGGAACAAACACCAAAAGCCATAAAATAAAAGGTTGACAATTCTACAAGATTTTTAAAAGCTTTTCTTGGCAATAAATCACAGTAAGTTAAGTCGAAAATCAAAAACAAAATAAAAATATTTGCAACTTATATTACATATGAGGAGCTGACTTCCCTAATACTTAAAAAGGTCCTACATATCAATAAGAAAAAGGCCAATAGACCAAAATAAAAATGTTCAAAGAATATGAGTTCCCAGCAAAGGAATTACAAATGGTTCTTAAACTTTTAAAACAATGTTCAACCCAACTCATAAGAAAAATGCAAATTAAAATGACATTTGTTTAATATACTTCACCTGGTGAAGTTTGATAACACATTGCACTTTGAAACTGTGAAGAAGTAGGCCCTCTAAACACTGGGGGTAGGGCTGTCTATGAGGATAACCTTTGAAGTGCACTATGACAAGCTCTATCCTATTAAAAATGTACACATTAACTCAACAATTCCTCTTCTAGAAATATATTCTCCAGATATACTCACTCACATGGGGAATGAAGTCTGAACCAGGCTATCGGTGTAGCATTGTTTACATATTTTATAAAAAGATCAGATTTAATGATATTAAAGAATGACTGTTAGTTGTATTAGGTACGATAATGATACTTTTTAAAGTCCTTACTTTTTTATGCATATCTATACTAAAATAATCAGTAAAATAATAAAATGATATAATGTCTGGAATTTGCTTTAAAATAATACAGAGAGGAGGAGGGTTGGCAGGTGAGGTACAGATAAAACATGCCAGGTCTCAAGTTAAAGCTGGGTGATGGGCCCACGGGTGTTCAGTACACTTGAATTTTCCATAATTAAAAATTAGAAACCTAAAAGATCTGAATCATTAAATGCCCATTAACGGAAAACTGGCAAAAATAAATTATAGGATACCCAAACAATGGAAGGGTAGGCAGCTGTAAAAAGAATAAGAATGATTCGAAACACATATTGTTAAATGAAAATAACAAGATGCAGAAAGTTGTCCATCAAATGCTACCATTTGTGTAAAAAGAAGGAAAAAAGGCTGCACAAACCCGCCTGTAAATGTACACCTGGCTCCCTGGGGAAGGAAACCAGGTGGGGAGGAAGGACAGGAATAAAAAGATACTTTATATATTTTTTCTATCCTTTGAAACATGTGCCATTAACATGTTATCTATTCAAATAAAAAAACGCAACTTAAGATTGTAAAAATATACACTAAATCATTCATAGTGGTTATTGCTGACGGTTAGGGTTGGGGTGATTATTGTTATTTTCCAAATATTCTACAAGGAAGATGCATCTCTTAAGTAACTGGAGAGAGAAGAGAGAAGGTTGCATTTGAAAAGTCAAAACCCAGGGAAAGACTTAATCAAAGGGCTTGTCTCAACCATCAAACAGAAGGTGCCCCACGGAATCCCAGTTGCCTGATGCCGTCCCAGTGCTACACCTTACAGCATGCTGAGGAGCCTCGGGTCATGAGGGCTGGGCGAGGACCTGGTGCTGGGTGAGGTCTGGCCCTGCCCTTGAAGTGTTTGTGATGGGGCAGGTGGGGAGAGTGGCAGAAACCCAAACGGGCAATCACAGCACCATGGAATAAGGGCTATAATATCCACAGCTTAAGAAAGTTGAGTGTGGGCTGGCAGGGGTATCATGAGAGGAAACTTCTTGTTCAGTTGGAAAATGTGCAAGAGCCTTGAAGGTGGATGGTAATTGGATTCAAGATTACATGGTGATGATACACTTTAGCATCAACGATAAAATGGCTGAGCCCATTTGTTAACTGGCACCCTTTGGTGACTCAGCACTGTAACAGTTCCTAATCATTTGCACTGGTCCAGTGCAAAGCTGAGCTAAACTGACCTGTCGTTCCTCTTCGTGCCTTTAAACTGCTGCCATGTGTAAGAATAACCATCTTGCTCCATTTCTAGACTCCTGCTACTATTCTAAGGGACCTCAATATCCTTAACCACTGCTATTAGCTCTACCACAAGAAACCCCACAGATGGCCACCTTCTGGTCCTTGTCCTCCCCCAGCATTGCTTCAACTCCGAAATCTTAAGCTCTGAATTTGTACTCTCACACCACAACCACATATTTTTCCAACTCTCACCCCCACCTGGCTGCTTTTCAAGCTTCCAAGACCTTCACTCTTCAGCATTTCTCCAGACCGTCAGCCTCCATAGTCTTATTTCCTATTTGGCCCAACTAGATAAGTGACCTGGAGCCCAATTCAATTCAACCGCTCTCTTTCCAATTCCCTTACTAGCTTCCTGCTGGGCCTGCTCTCTGGACCCCAGGGATCCTTCCCACTTCTATAGCCAGACACAATACTTTCCCTGTAGTCCTAGTCAAGATCTTCATGATTCTTCCTAAATTCCCAATCCCACCTCCAAATCCATCCCCAAACTCTCAGTGAAAACATAGTCATCCAATTGCCCTACAGAAAAGAAAGAGGGTATCAGTCCAAAATGGTTTTAATTTTTCACCCCTTTTCCCCTGTAAACGTACCTATTGTGAAATTCATTCTCATTTCCTCTCTTGTTTTAGACAAAAGAGGTATCCCATTCCATGTCTATCAGAGCCATTTCATGGGATTCCTCAGATTCTCTCGGCCGCGTCCATCTCCTGTACGTTTGGCCTTTTGCTTTGCTGGAGCTGTTGCCAGTGTGGAGACTCAAATCAGACTGCTTGAGGGCAAGTGGCTGCAAGGCCTCAGGCCATTGCCAGGGTGTCTCACTCCTTCTAAACTTGGATGAAACACCCCAGTGTACATGCAGTTAGGCCTCCCTGGTGGTGGCCAAATAGGCTAGATGACACACTCCAGAAGCACAGGAGTATTAACTTCCTGAAAATTCAATTTTGACCAGTAAGAAAAAGAAGAAAGAGATAGCTAGGAAATAAATTCCCTCTCCATTCTTCCCTCCAATGGACTATCCCAAAACAGAGTTTCTATATAGCCTATCTGGACACATCTGCTGAGCTGAGACCTCATGAACAGTGACCAACCTAACAATGCATCACTTGGTGCTTACTTTCCATCCTTCTCTCTCTTGTTCTCTTTTCACTCATTTTTGCTGCCCTGAGTTTGCACCTCCCCAAAGGCATTAGCACTTAATCCTTGCCTCAGGCTCTGCTTTCCAAAGCTAACATGCTATGCATGCTATGAATTTTATTACTTCCTTCCTGTCCAGAGACTCTGAACCTTATTCTCTCTCTTCTGTAGCATAGGTTTTTTGTAGATGCAGACAAGTCTAAAGAATGTTGTTAACTGAACCCCTGTAAACCCACAACCAAGCTGTATCAAATCTTAACATTTTGCCATTTTGATTTAACTTTCTTAGAAAAAGGAAAAAAATTAGGCATAACAAATGCAAGTTAAACTCCCTTATTTCTCTCCTTCATCTCATTTCTCTTACTCCCCACATACAATCACGATCTTAAATTTGGTATTTATCATTCTCACTTTTTAAAATCCTTATTTTTTATAAAATATTTCAAACATATGAGTCCAGAAAAGAGAATAATATAGTAAACATGTATTTATCTAAACCATCCCCTTACCAGGCCTACGCATTACACTGTATTTACTTCAGATCCTTTTAAAAATACATTCATGAAAGTATCATTTATCTACAATAGTTTGAAGTCCCTGATGGATCACTTCCCTATTTTATTCCTCTCCTTCCATGCAAAAGTAACCACTATCATGATTTCAGTACTGATTGTTGCCTTGAACACTTTTTTCCTTACTCTGAATATACACACATTTGTGTGTGTGTGGTGGGCATGCATATATGATATAACGATACACATACATACACACATACACATATACATGTTTACCCATATAACTACTATATAACGTTCCATCTCCAGTTGATGGGTATATAGTTTACTGAATGTTTTTTATATAAAAGTTCCCACAATTAATATTCTTGCATCCTGTGTAGACAGTGTCTCCCTGTAACAGCTGATTAGTCAGTTACAAGCTGGGGACCAGGATAAGCTGGACTTCTCCTGCTTTGTGTGCTAACTCTGTTTCCGATAACATTCTGTGCCCCTGGCCGACAAGGGCCTTAGCATGTAAGTGGGACTCTCTCGGGCCATCTCACCCACCAGGAAAACTGAAGCATTAAGTGCATTTGGTGGGCACTATACGATTACTAAAAATAATGCTGTAGAGTATTAATAACATAAAAAATTGTTCATTATTTACTTTCAAGTGGAAAAATAAATGTCTAAGCATTATGTGTTGTGAGATCATCATTTTGAATGATGAGATTATATATACCAAAAAGATCCAGGAGCCAGCCTGGAGGGGCTACTGCTAGTATCAAAATAAATAATGACAGGAAGAGCTTATGATCTGTTGAATAAAATGGGAACTGATGAGCCAATACTGATACAAATGAATGAATGAATGAGGATAAGCAAAAGCTGTTGCCCACAGCATAATAAATGTAGAAGGAATGACAGGCTTAGGAAAACCATCATCTGGTAACCACCACAGTAATAACTGATTCAGCAAGAATCACTAATGGACACTCACACTAGCAGGTGAGAGTCTGATGGGGATCTCATATTTCTACAGTTTCAAAGGGTTTCCCCACAGAACGATTACTAATTATGAAGGGGGAAAGAGTGATTTTACAATGAGAAGGCTGGCAGATTGTATCTAAATTAAGTGATCAAAGTTAATACCACCAGTAATGGGACAAATCAACATATGTGTCACCTGGTCAGATGCCATGAGGACACTTCATCCTCACTCCCGCAGCAATTCTGTGAAAGCTGTAAAACTTAAATCTGATCACAGGAAAACATCAGACAAACTCAAAATAAGGGGCATGTTACAAAATAACTGGCCTGTAACTTCAAAAATGTCCAGGTGGCAAAAGTAAAAAACAAAAAACAAAAAAACAAACAAAAAACAAGGAACCTTTTGAGGTTAGAGGAAACTGGAGATATCACAGACAGATGCTAAATGTGACCTCGGATTGGATGACGGAGCTAGAAAGAGCAGTCCCGGGACAGCAGGGGACATTTGAATGGAGACCGTGGATTCGGCAGCGGTTTGGTTCGACATTAGTTCCTGGTTCTGATGATTGTATCGTGGTGATGCAGGAGAATGTCTTTGTGGAAAATACACACAGAGTGTTCAAGAGTAGCAGGTTACCATATTGCTGCTTATTCTATGAAGTTCAGAAAATAAATGATACATATTTGAGAGGGAGAAAGAAGGATAAAGTACATGCGGCCAGATGTCACCAATCTGAGAATCTGTGTGAGGGATGAATAGGAGTTCATTGTGCTTTCTTGAAAGTTTCCTTTATATTTGAAATGATTGAAAATGAAATAGCAAAAACAAAAAAGCCTAGGTGATATCAACTTAATAACATCCATATGGCGGACTAGAATGTACAACTAAAAGCCGCATTTACTAAATGACATGAGGAAATCTATTTTCTTTAAAAATCAGAGTAAAAAATTTATATTAGCAATATGATTTTAACTGCAAAAACACATGCCTAGGGAAAAAAAGAGAAAGGAAATACAACCTAATGTAAAGGTGAATTGTCACAGAAAGACGATACTCCAGATGACCGCAGGCAGGTGGTGGTGGTCAGTATAATTGTCTTCATTTACAAACGTGTCCATGCGTCTTTTAAAGAAGAACCAAATGTTATTTTTAAAAACAACCAAATCAGTTCATGAAGATTTACCGACTGCTCTCTTCAATCTGGGGTCCATTTTTCTGAGACCATCTTAAGTCTCAGAGTGGAACTATTTTGCCTGTCTCAAGGCACCTGTTCTTATGCCCGATTCTTCTGGAAGCTCTTTTTTTCCCAACTCATATTAATCAGTCCAGCTGTGAGGAGAAAGCCAATCACAGACTCTACCCTTAGATGGGTTTACAAGGTATGTATTTTAGCACAGGCTGAGAACTGAGGTAGCTAAGCTTCAAAGAGGGTGCTTGCCATCCCATTCAACAACATAAAAAGCAATTTGACTGGGGGGAGAAAAGCCATTTCAACATGAAAATTGGTTCACAACAATATGCCTGATAAAAACAGCGCATAAAGGAACTGTTGGCAGGCCCATCTCCCCGCCCGCACCTCCCTCTCTCACTCATTACCCTCTCTCATGGGCATGCCACTCGAATGGAAAATGAAGTTCTCTCAATGGAAAAACAAGTTGGGGCACCTTTTTTTTTTTAACTCTGAAGCAGTGAACCAGGACTGTTCACACATTCTATGAAGAAAAAAAGAGAAGAAAAACACAAAGCGTTTAGTCATTCTGCTCTTTCTACCTGAACACATTCCAAAGATTTCAATGTCACTACCAAAAATTCACCCTTGACCCCCCTTCTTGATCACGCTACCTCCAGCATCCGCGGCCATGGGTCTAAAACAGCGCATCTGTCTACAGTTCACTTCAGCATCGAATTCCTCACTGGCTCCCAGACTCATTAATTCTGCAAGCAGTTGTGGGGCTGCTGTTCAATGGCAGGCCTGCCGCAACGGGCAAGATCAGCCCCTCTCTAGGGTGCTGGGCTCTTCCCAACCTGAGCCACCCACTCCCGTAGCCACCCCGACTCCAGCTGCACGGCAGACACCAGCTTCTTACTGAATGAGGAGCACACCTTCTCTTCCAGGACTACAGGCTGTTTTGCTACCCAGACCACCCTCCTCCCTTTGTCTTGTGCAAATGACAAAAGCCTATCGACTCTTTAAGATTTACAGCCCAAGTCAGGTTTCTCACATAAGCTCTTTGGGAGGGGAGGAGGAGGAGAAGAGCTCCCCATCTCCTCTGGAATCCTGTCAGAATATCCCACCAGGGGGAACCGCGCTCCGAGGGCAGGGCCAGAGCCCCACCTCACCTGCCTGAACTGCCCAAACGCTTCCACCACGTGCAGCAAGACCGGGAGGACCCCTCAGGGGAAGTCTTGGCGAGCACATTTCCTTCCCAATCGTGCAAGGACAGTGGACAACAGATGAAGCCCCCGCGGGGGTTATACCCAGCCCTGCAGGCAGGACGTGGTCACTCTGGGGCTAAGCGCTCCAAATGCCAACCACTTTCCAGAAGGTACTTCACTCCATGACACACGTGTCAATGAAATACTCTGTGTAATAACTGTTCCTATAGCTCCGGGCCCACCGTCTGTCGCCCCCACACAGTGGTGCTGAATAAATGTCCACTGAACGGCAGGACAAGTGGGTGAACCGAGGCAGGGCTGGTAGGTCTTGAGAGGTGTGAGCTGGCCTTGCACAAGTATAGAGGGGCGGCCTCAGCAGGGCCCCAGAAACTGCATGGGGCATCCCAGGAGGAATATGCTGGCGTTGCTTTAGACAGGACAGAATGTGGCTCTGTCTCTCTCCAAACACCGTTCGGGCTTCCTCGCCAACTGGGGAGTGGGGGGAAAACAGGAAGGTGCCCCAGGGCTTTGCACGGCTGCCCATCCCGGGCCACAACGCCTCCAGGCGGGAGGAGGCAGGCAGCACGACTGTGAATCTCCCTGCAAGGGAGGGTAGAGGTCACCCACCTCCCAGGACGGGCCAAGGAAGACTCAGACCGCAGCAGCTCCGTGAGCCAAGGCCGCACTCGCTGGCTCCAGACTCTCAGCCTCCTGGGAGCATCAACAGGCGCCCCATGGGAAAGTCCGTTTCCCTACCTCTCCCCTCCAGTTACAGACCTGGAGGACAGTGGGGAAAGGCCCAGCATGAAGTCCTCCTCCAGTTCCGGTTCCTAGGCGCTGGGAAAGGGCCAGAAGGGCACACAGCAGCTGACTCTTGTTTATCAGAAAATGTCATGAATCTGTTGCTGATACAAGATGGAGCAAGCCCAAGGTGGGAAGGCCCAAAATATTTGACTAAGTAAGAGGAACAGAGTTACTGAACACTTTTTCTGCTTTAGGGTCTGATCCAGTGTCTGGGACAGAAGATCGAAGAAGCCAAACAAGGTCTCTGTTGCCATAAAACTGAATTTCTAGCGGGCTGGGATAGATGACTCGCAAATACACAAGACGGATCTTTCAGATATGGGCAAAGGCTGTTAAAATAAACAAAACACGCAGTACACTGAGAGGACAGAGGGCAGGAGGCTCTCCCCAGAGAAGGAGACTCAGGGCTGAGACCCAAACAGAACAAGGTGCCAGCCAAGCGGAGATCTAGCAGGAAAGCGCCCTCGGCACAGGGGAGCCAACACAAAGACCCTGAGCGAGAGAAGGAGGGGGCCTGCCGCACCGTGGGTGGCTGGGGTGGCTGTGCTCAGGCTGCCCCCGCATCGGCTGGTTGCTCCTTTATTGTGCCTCGGTTTCCTCCTTTGTAAAATGAGAGTGATATTAACATCAACCTTGTAGGTTGAAAGGACTCAGTGATATAAGACATGCTCAGTATGTATCTCATGCTCAGAGTAGATACCCAGTCAACGTTCGCTGTGATGACAACGACAGCGAGGAAGATGGTGGTGGTGATGATGTCGCAGGCTGCCGTGAGACAGCAACAGGCGCATTAGGCACCCCGCCAGCTCCCCCAGCCCACACTGCCGTCTGGTCCTTGGCATCTTCTTGGCTGGATCCCCTCAAGCTCGGCACTGCCTGTAAGACCCTGCGCCCTTTTGCGAGGGCTGCCGTAACCAGCCAGACAGGGTGACTTAACTGGAAGTTTATTGTCTCACGGTTCCAGCAGCTGGAAGTCTGAGGTCAAGGCCTGAGCGGCACTGCTTCCTTCTGAGGACAGTGACGGGGACTCTATTCCCGCCTCTTCTCTGGCTGGTGTGCTGACGACCTTCAGGGTGTTTCTCGGCTTGGAGATCTCCGCCTGCGTCTTCACATGGCGTTCTTCCTGCGTGAGTCTGTGTTCGAATTTCCCCTTTTCACAAGGACACCAGTCAGACTGGATCAGGGCCCCCACTTCTGACCTCATTTTGACTTGATAACCTCTGTAAAGACCCTATCCCAAGATAAGATCACATTCAGTAGTACTGGGGATGAGGACACCAACAAATCTTTTTTGGGGGGACACAATTCAACCTGTGACGGACGCCTACCTCTCCTTTGGGATTCTGCCCCCAGCACTGCTTCACACTTGCTGGTCCCCCATCCAGGGCCAGCCCTACTCCCATGTTCTGTTCCCAGACATGTTTCAGGCCAGCCGGAGAACAGTCTGAGTGTGACTGAAAGACCACCAAGTGTCTGGGCCTGTGTTCCTGCCCAGCAGATAGTCTTTCCAAACCCAGAGCTGCAGTGGGAATTTTCAGTCTCACTGCCTCCCCTAGGGGGCCCAGTACTCCTTGTAAAGAAAAACAAGATGTTCTGCTCCTGCCAAGACAACTGTGGCTTCAGGCCTCACCATCGTATTTGCCACCCGCTTCTGTAGATGTCTGATTCATTATGGGAGCCATTGAGCCACTGTCTTCATGAAGCTGGGCCTCCCGTGGTCCAAGAGAGAAACAAGTAGAAGACAACCTTCCCAGGACATTTCAGTCCATCCAAGGTCCCCACCAACTCCCAGTGGCTAATGACAGGGTTTGATACAACTCAGGAACCACTCAAGAACCGCTCAGGAACCTCAGGCCACAGCATCCAGGAGCCCCACAATTGGGACAACTCTGAGAAATCCATGGTTACGTTCCCAGAAGCAGAGATCTGAGGAGCCACCGAGGCCAGCACAAGAAGCTGCTCTCTAGGAGGCAGAAGGGCCCAGGGAAATCCTGGTCCTTCAGATTCATCTCCCTACCACCAGCCAGGGGAGAGGGGCCCGGGCAGGACTGGAGTCTCTGCTTGTTTTTCTGAGGGTTCTGAAGTTGATGGGCACTTCGCTGGCCTATGGACAAGGTCCCTCAGGCTGTGTGTAAGCCAGCTCAGGTGTCCCCAAGTTGGGGGAGGTTATCTGAGGTTACCCCATGGGGAGAGGTATAGAAAGAATAAACAACTCCAAATATGGCATTGTTTGTCCCCAAACTGTCCCTGGCCAGTTGAACAAATAAACCCAAATCCACAGCTATTGCCTGTGCCTGAAGCTTCGTCCCTTCCTGGCTGAGTATAAACCAGACGCCCCCCAGAGCAGGATAAGAACCCAGTGCTCACATTGGGCTCCGCAGGCTGGCAGGATGGAGCCCCTTTCCTTGTAAATCGGTCTCAGACGGTGAATGTTAAGACTGGCACTTCTTGCCTGCAGATCCGAATTCTGTTCCAAGAAGTGTATTTAGGGATCTGCCTCTGACATCTCTGAGCCACACCTGCCAGTGTGACGGCATTGCAAGTCCACTGCACTCGGTGTGGGCTCCTCCACCGGGAAATAAGCCCACTGTTCTGACAGGAGAGGCCCTGCCTGAACTCTGCCCTTTGGGAACCTCTGGGCTGGGGGTGGCGGTGGCTGGATCTTGGTCAGGAATTGTCTGTCTGCTGCCAGTGCTGCGATTTCCAGAAAGTCATCAGACAAGAAGCTCTCTTAGGGTAGGGAGGCCTCTGCGGTCCCCTGGGCCTGTGACTCCAGCACGGGACATCAGCTGCTTCAGCACACCCTGCCTGGTGTCAGTCTGGGAGCTGGTCCTGGCTGAGCCAGGCCTGGTGTCCAAAATCTACATTCACAGTGTCTGTGTCTGGCTCTCCTGAAATGAGGCATTCATGTTTCCCAGGCGGCCTGAACCACTAACCGATCACATCCCAGCACAGTGGAAGGAACTTTGGCCCGAAGTAACTTTTTCATGAGTTAGATGCTAGGATGGGATTGCTAGGTCTGGGTCCCGGGAGGCTCTCCTGCAATGGGATTGGAAGTATCCTTTGAACAGCACAGCATCAAGCTGGATCGGAGAAGATGAGGGTTAGGAAGATAGAACATGGTTTTAACTCCTGGAAAGATGAAATCATGGCTAGAGACCAGACAATATGCTTCCTTACTAAGGAGAGCAATGAAGAAACAGGGAGAGAAGCACGCCACCAAAGTGCTGTCACCTTGCCCGGCATCACGAGAAATGCCCTGTGCTCTGGCTCCCGATGCTCTCAGGGTACATTCTGATGCCTGGAGGAACCACCCTTGCCATCAGAAGGACTGCCCAGACAAGCTTGGTGACAGGCCCTCAAATACCCGAATTAGTCTGTGATGCTCTGGATGACAGGTGCAGGGGACAAGCTCCCGGGGTCACTGGCTTTGGACACTGCCCCGCTGGCACCCAGATCGTACACTGTTCTCACATGCAAAGAGCACCGGGTTCCTGGGATGGGAGCGGCCTGAAGAGCCGTTGCCCCTTCTGCATGCACAGGACTGCGGCGGCCCGCGTTATGGGCTGAACTACACTCTCCCAGATTCATAAGTTGGAACCCCCACATAACTCTATTTAGAGATGGGGCCTTTGAGGAGTAATTAAGGTGAAATGAGGTCATTAGATGGGGCCCTAATCTGAAAGAACTGATGTTCTGTAAGAAGGGGAAGAGCCCCCAGCGTTTGCTCCGCACTCACGGGCGGAAAGGCCACGTGAGGACACGGTGACAAGACAGCCATCTGCAAGCCAGGAAGAGCTCTCACCAGAAATCTACCCTGCCGCCACCCTGATCTTGGACTTTCAGCCTCCAAAACTTTGAGAAAATTGATTTCTGTTGTTTAAGCCACCCAGTCTGTGGTGCTTTGCTATGGCAGCTCAAGCTGACTAATTAGGTTCAAGAACCAAACGTTCCCACTTGACCAGCACAAAGCCTCTGTGCCGGGGCACCTGCGATACCAGGTAAGATGACCTATCAGCTTCCCACTTATGTTGGGATGAATCATCACAGATGGAGTGGCTGAAAGCAACACAAATTTATCCTCTTATAGTTCTGGAGGTCAGAGGTTTGACAGGAGTCTTACGGGGCTGAAATCAAGGTGTTGGCAGGGATGGTCCCTTCTGGAGGCTTCGGGGGGAATCCGTGCCTTTTCCAGCTGCTAGAGGCTGCTCCCGGCCCCTTCCCCACCTTCAAAACCATCAGTGAAGCATCTGCTCCTCTCTCTGAGCAAATGCCTCCCTCTTCCAGGGGCCCTCGTGATTGACTGCACTCGGCCACCCAGCAGTGCAAGAGACTCTCTTGCTCTCATCTGCAGCTATGCAGTTTCCAGGGTTAGGATGCACTTTGGGGGACCATTATTTAGCCTACCACAGGCAATGGTTAGTCTGCAGCACTTTCTAGGATCCTCCAGAAGGGGCCAAAGCCTGTGAAGCCATCTTCAAACGGTCTCTGTTTATGCATGGGTTTCCCTGGCGATGGCAGACCACTTCCCGGGGAAACCAGGAGCCGGGGCACAGCACTGTGGACAGGACAGGACCAGCTGCAGAGAGAGAACCCTGTGCATGGGATGCTGGAAAGACCCTGTGTATCCTCAGGCCACACTGCAGGAGGCACTCCTCAGGACCAGGACCCAGGCCACGGAGTTCAGCTAATACCCCACACACATATGCCTGGGACAGCACCTCGGACACTGGAAGCCAGCAGAAAGCAACCTGTAGAACAGACCCGGGTGGTTCCATTTCTACTGCAGTGGTGACCTTCTGGAAGAGGGTTTGGTACAGCTCAAGCCAGGTATCCCATCAGGACATGCCCAGCACCACACAGACACAGAGAGCTGTCTCTGTGTCAGGCCTGCCTCACTCAGTGGGAGGGGCCACCCTTGGTGGGAGTCCTCTGGATGGCAGAGGCTCAGAAGTCACCAATTCCTATGAAAATGCCTCAGGGTGGTGGAGCTAAACATCACAGCCCCATGTGACACACTGGCCTGGTCCCTGATGCTGAGGGCCTCAGAACCTCTTCCAGTCACAAAGCATTTCATGAACTCCTAAGTCTGTGTAATGGGTCGATCAGGGCCTTGAGAGGACACCGTCGTTAGAGGCACTGCCTCTGCCACAGAGAGGGTTGGTTATCGTGGATGAGACAGATATTTACGGCATGCTGATGGGAAGTGCTAAAATTGTGTACTAATTTGTTAGTAAACACTGGCAGAATGAACAAATGAACCGAGCACCTGTCCCAGTGGGAGAACTTGATTGATGACATGGGAATGAGTAGTCATAGCTAATTCATTCACTCATTCACCCATTCCGCAAATGCTTGTGGAATGCACGGCATGACAAGTACTGTACCCAACACACATATACAAAGATGAATCACGCCTAGCTCTTGTCCTCGAGAAAATCCTGATCTAGGAAGATAGACAAGTACATAAAAAACATCAATGCAGGATGATAAAAACAGCAAAAAATACATGAAAAAATGTAGTAATTATACAGGAGAGGGGATTGGCTTTGGGAGTGGCTAAATTTTCAATGATCCAATAAGACAGTCATTCAACAAATATTTCTTGAGCACCAACGATATGCCAGGCTCTCTGCTGGGCACTGGGAATCCATAGTAACAGGACCAACACAACTGCTGACCACATGGAGGTTAAATTCCACCCCATGAAATGTCCAGAACTGGCACATCCATAGTGACAGAAGGTAGACTGGTAGCTGCCAAGGGCTCAGGGATTGGGAGGAAAGAAGGTGATGAAAATGCTCTGGAAGTGAGCCCGGTGATAGTTGCACAAGTCTGTGAATATATTAGAAACATTTAAATTGTACACTTTAAATAGGCCAATGTATGGAATGTAAATTGTCAGTCTATAAAGCTGACTTTTTAAAAAGTCTTGGTGGTAGAGAAACCCAATAAGCAGTCACAACTGCATGTGCTGGAGAAGCCCAGGGTGCTTTGGGGCTTCCCACAATGCCTGATGGGAGAAACGTCTGGAATTTCCCAGAAGAGGTGACACTTAAACTGAAGTTCACTTCTAGAGAAGGACTTAGTCAGGCAAAGTGAGGAGCTACAACACTGCTAGGTGGTTGGAGGGAAGCATGCGGAAGGAAGAAAACACATGATCTATTTGGGGGAAAAAAATGAAGACAGTTCTGGAAAAGAGTGGAGAAGAATGGAGGAGGGGAGAGAGGTGAAAATGTAGGCACAGACCATTTCAACAGATGTTATGAACAATTTCCCGAAGACATGACTTTATTTGAGAGGCAAAGGGAAACAATTTCAAGGTTTGAAGAGGGGACTGACAGAGTCAAACTTGCACTTCCTTCATTCAACCAGCCAACAAAGAGCTAATGCCTACCTTTGACATGTGAGGCCCTGTTCTAGGGGACAAAGCTGTGAACAGGACAGAAAAGGTCTCAGCCCTCATGCACTCTGCAAAATTATAAGAAATATTAATAATAAA
>JAQQAC010021354.1:0-11041 GCA_029783875.1 Phataginus tricuspis
GCCCTTCTGTTTCATTACGTTAAATATATCATGCCATTCTCTTCTGGACTGTAAGGTTTCTGTTGAGAAGTCTGATGACAGTCTGATGGGTTTTCCTTTGTAGGTGATCTTTTTTCTCTCTCTAGCTGCCTTTAATACTCTGTCCTTGTCTTTGATCTTTGCCATCTTGATTATTATGTGTCTTGATGTTGTCTTCTTTGGGTCCCTTGTGTTGGGAGATCTGTGGGCTTCTGTGGACTGTCAGACTATTTCCTTCCCCAGCGTGGGGAAGTTTTCAGCAATTATTTCTTCAAAGACACTTTCTATCCCTTTTTCTCTCTCTTCTTCCTCTGGTACTCCTATAATGCAAATATTGCTCCGTTTGGATTGGTCACACAGTTCTCTTAATATTCTTTCATTCTTAGAGATCCTTTTATCTCTCTCTGCCTCAGCTTCTTTGTATTCCTGGTCCCTGTCTTGTAACTCCTTGATTGTGTCTTGAACCTGGTTCAATCTGCTTTTGAGCCCGTCGATGGCTTGTCTCATTTCTACATTGTCTTTCCTCACTTCCCTCACTTCCTCCCTCAGCTCTTGCACATTTTTCTGTAGATCCGTCAGCATGGCTATGACTTTTATTCTGAATACTTTTTCTGGAAGAGTGTGCATGTCCATTTCTTCAGCTGCTTTTTCTGGTGTCGTGTTTGTCTGAAGCTTTGTCTGTATCATATTCTTCTGTCTTCTCATGACTATAGAATTGGTTGTTGGTAGCAAAGAGAGATAAGAAAGGAAAGAAAGGAAAAGAAAAAAGAAATTTCTACTAATAATAAAAAAGTAAAAGGAGAGAGAGAGGAAAAGAAAAGAAAGAAAAAGAAAAAGCAGCAACACGTAAAAGAAAACAGCAACAACAACAACAACAACAAAAAAAAACAAAACAAAACAAAAAGAAAACTACCAAAACGCCCACCGGGGGTGGTTTCTGTGTGAATGCTGTAGGTGGCGCTATTGCTCCACTATTCCAGAGGTGTGGCCACGTCGCTCTACACGGCCCTTTAAAGCTGTGGCCAGGGTGAGAATGAATGGGAGGCTGTTGAAAGAGAGGGAAAGAAAAAAAGGAAAAGCAAGGGGAGAAAAAAACAATAACAAACAAACAAACAAAAAAAGCCACTGAGAGTGGGTTCCGCGGGAGTGCTGTAGGTGGCGCTGTTGCTCCACTATTCCTGCGCCACTCTATAGTTCTGGCTGGTTTGGGAACAATGGGAAGCTGTTGATCTCCGTGGGGGTCTCAATGGCAGGCACCCTTTCCCAGTCACCAGCCAAGGTGTCCAAAGCTCCCCAGGACTCCCAGCATGCTGGGCTCAGTTTGGGGGACTATCCGGCTCCTCTACTGAGCTCCTGTCTTTTTAAGACCGCTGAGGTAGAGCGCGCGCTTTTCTTCCCTTTTTTCTCCTTTCTTTTTCCTTCCCGAAGCCTGCCACGGGCAACTTGCACGTTCCCGGCTGGGACCCTGTGCCCTCTGTCTCTCCTATCTCCGCTACACCGCAGGCTGTGTGTCGGCGCTCCCGGCTTTGCCGGGACTCCCGCCGGAGTGCTGGGGTGGAGGGGCGCTCTGGTCTCGCTGGATCGCGTTTCCGTCCCGCCTCACCGGCTGCCGAGTCCTCTGTCCGGAGTGTCTGGCCGCCGGAGCTCTGGGGGTGGGGGGGGAGCGCTCGGTCCCACCAGGTCGCCGCTCTGTATCCCGTCCCCCTCACTGGCTGCCAAGTTCTCACAGGTGTAGCTGTACGCTGTGCACTTTCCTGTGTATTCTGGTCTGTCTTTTAGGGATAGTTGTATTTGCTGTATTTTCATGAATAAATATAATGTTGGGAGGAATTTTTCTGCTGGTCCGTTCACGTCGACATATTCCCGGAAGTCCTTCTGTCATTTCTTCAAGGTAATTTTTTTTTTCCTTTGGTGGTGGCCAGTTTGATGATAAGCACAACAAAAGCATTTTTCATTTTTGTTAATTTTTTTGGTTTCTAGCATTTCCTTTTGGTTCTTAGAATTTCCAACTCTTTGCTTATTACATTACTTATCTGGATGTTATCTACTTTTTCAATTAGATCCCTTAGCACGTTAATCATAGTTAAGTTTCTAGTCTGCTAATTCATTGCTATACCTGAGTCTTGTCCATTTTCTTTTTAAAGGTATCATTGATATACACTCTTATGAAGGTTTCACATGTAAAACATTGTGGTTACTACATTAACCCATATGATCACGTCCCCCATACCCTATTGAAATCACTGACCATCAGTGAAGTTAGATGCCACAGACTACTTGTCTTCTCGGTGCTACACTGTTTTCCCCATGATCCCCACCCCCACACCATGTATACTAATCATAATACCCCTCAATCCCCTTCTCCCTCCCTCCCCACCGAGCTTTCCCCAACCCACACCTTTGGTAATCGCTGGTCCCTTCTTGGAGACTGTGAGTCTGATACTGTTTTGCTTTTTCAGCTTTGCTTCGTTGTTATACTCCACAAATGAGGGAAATCATTTGGTATTTGTCTTTCTCTGCCTGGCTTACTTCATTGAGCATAATGCCCTCCAGCTCTATCCATGTTGTTGCAAATGGTAGGATTTGTTTTCTTCTTATGGCTAAATAGCATTCCATTGTGTATATGTACCACATCTTCTTTATCCATCCATTTACTGATGGACACTTAGGTTTGCTTCCATATTTTGGCTATTGTAAGTAGTGCTGCAATAAACATAGGGGTGCATATGTCTTTTTCAATCTGAGAACTTGTTTTCTTTGGGTAAATTCCTAGAAGTGGAATTCCTGGGTCAAATAGTATTTCTATTTTTAGTTTTTTGAGGAACCGCCATACTGCTTTTCACAATGGTTGATCTAATTTACATTTCCACCAGCAGTGTAGGAGGGTTCCCCTTTCTCCACATCCTCGCCAGCATTTGTTGTTCCTTGTTTTTTCGATGCTGGTCATCCTAACTGGTGTGAGGTGATATCTCATGATTTTAATTTGCATTTCCGTTATAATTAGCGATGTGGAGCCTTTTTTCATGTGCCTGTTGGCCATCTGAACTTCTTCGGAGAATTGTCTGTTTATATCCTCCATTTTTTAATAGGGTTTTCTGCTTTTTGGGTGTTGAGGCGTGTTATATTTTGAATGTTAACCCCTTGTTAGATATGTTATTTGCAAATATATTCTCCCATACTGTAGGATGCCTTTTTGTTCTGCTAATGGTGTCCTTTGCTGTACAGTAGCCTTTTAGCTTGATGTAGTCCCATTTTTTCATTTTTGATTTTGTTCCCTTGCCCAAGGAGATGTGTTCAGGAAAAAGTTGCTCATATTTATATTCAAGAGATTTTTGCCTATGTTTTCTTCTAAGAGTTTTATGGTTTCTTGACTTATATTCAGGTCTTTGATCCACTTTGAGTTTACTTTTGTGTATGGAGTTAGACAATAATCCAGTTTCATTCTCTTACATGTAGCTGTCCAGTTTTGCCAACACCAGTGTTGAAGAGGTTGTCATTTCCCCATTGTATATCCATGGCTCCTTTATCATATATTAATTGACCATATATGCTTGGGTTTATATCTGGGCTCTCCATTCTGTTGCATTGATCTATGGGTCTGTTCTTGTGCCAGTACCAAATTGTCTTGATTACTGTGGCTTTGTAGTAGAGCTAGAAGTCAGGGAGTGTAATCCCCCCAGCTTTATTCTTCCTTCTCAGGAATGCTTTGGCTATTCAGGGTCTTTTGTGGTTCCATATGAATTTTAGAATGATTTACTCTAATTTGCTGAAGAATGCTGTTGGTATTTTGATAGGGATTGCATTAAATCTGTAGATTGCTTTAGGCAGGATGGCCATTTTGACAATATTAATTCTTCCTATCCATAAGCATGTGATGTATTTCCATTTATTGGTATCTTCTTTAATTTCTCTCATGAGTGTCTTGTAGTTTTCAGGGTATAGGTCTTTCACTTCCATGGTTAGGTTTATTCCCAGGTATTTTATTCTTTTTGATGCAGTTGTGAATGAAATTGTTTTCTTGATTTCTTTTTCTGCTAGTTCATCATTAGTGTATAGGAATGCAACAAATTTCTGTGTATTTTGTATCCTGAAACTTTGCTGAATTCAGTTATTAGCTCTAGTAGTTTTGGGGTGGATTCTTCAGGGTTTTCTATGTACAGTATGTCATCTGCAAACAGTGATAGTTTAACTTCTTCTTTACCAATTTGGATGCCTTTTATTTCTTTGTATTGTCTGATTGCCATGACTAGGACCTCCAGTAGTATGCTGAATAAAAGTGGGGAGAGTGGGTATCCTGATCTTAAAGGAAATGCTTTCAGCTTCTCGCTGTTAAGTATGATGTTGGCTGTGGGTTTGTCATATGTGGCCTTTATTATGTTGAGGTACTTGCCCTCTATACCCATTTGGTGAGGGTTTTTATCATGAATGGATGTTCAATTTTGTCAAATGCCTTTTCAGCATCTATGGAGATGATCATGTGGTTATTTTCCCCTCTTTTTGTTGATGTGGTGTATGATGTTCATGGGTTTTCAAATATTGTACCATCCTTGCATCCCTGGAATAAATCCTACTTGATCATGATGGATTATCTTTTTGATGTGTTTTTGAGTTTGATTTGCTAATATCTTGTTGAGTATTTTTGCATCTATGTTCATCAGGGATATTGGTCTGTAATTTTCTTTTTTTTGTGGTGTCTTTGTCTGGTTTTATTATTAGAGTGATGCTGCCCTTGTAGAATGACTTTGGAAGTATTACCTCCTCTTCTCTTTTTTGGAAGACTTTAAGGAGGATGGGTGTTAGGTCTTCACTAAATGTTTGATAAAATTCAGCTGTGAAGCCATCTGGTGGAGGGATTTTTTCTTAGGTAGATTTGTATTACCAATTCAATTTCATTGCTGGTAATTGGTCTGTTCAGATTTTCTGTTTCTTCCTGGGTGAGCCTTGGTAGGTTGTATTTTTCTAGAAAGTCCATTTTTTCTAGGTTATCCAGTTTGTTCGCATATAATTTTTCATAGTATTCTCTAATAATTCTTTATGTTTCTGTGGTGTCTAGTGATATTTCCTTTCTCATTTATGATTCTGTTTGTGTGTGTAGACTCTTTTTTTCTTGATATGTCTGGCTAGGTACTTACTATTTTGTTTATTTTCTTGAAGAATCAGCTCCTGATTTCATTCTTTCTACTGTTTTATTCTTCTCAATTTTATTTATTTATGCTCTAATCTTTATTAATGTCCCTCCTACTGACTTTGGGCCTCATTTGTTTTTCTTTTTCTGGTTTCATTAATTGTGAGTTTAACCTGTTCTTATGGGATTGTTCTTATTTCCTGCAGTAAGCTTGTATTGCAGTATACTTCCATCTTAGCACAGCCTTTGCTGCATCCCACAGATTTTGCTGTGTTGAGTTGTTTTTGTCATTTGTCTTCATATTTTGCTTGATCTCTGTTTTTATTTGGTCATTGACCCATTAGTTATTTAGGAGCATGTTGTTAAATCTCCATGTGTTTGAGGGTTTTTTTGTTTTCTTTGCATAATATATTTCTAGTTTCATACCGCTGTAGTCTGAGAAGCTGGTTGGCACAATTTCAATCTTTCTGAATTTACTGAGACTCTTTGTGGCCTAGTATATGATCTATTCTTGAAAATGTTCAATGTATACTTGAGAAGAATGTGTATACTTCTGCTTTTGGATGGAGTGTTCTGTAGATGTCTGTTAGGTCCATCTGTTCTAATGTGTTGTTCAGTGCCTCTGTGCCCTTACTTATTTTCTGTCTGGTAGATCTGTCCTTCAGAGTGAGTGGTGTGTTCAAGTCTCCTAAAGTGAATGCACTGCTTTCTATTTCCCCCTTTAATTCTGTTAGTATTTGTTTCACATATGTAGGTGCTCCTGTATTGGGTGCATATATATTTATAATGGTTACATCCTCTTGTTGGACTGACCCTTTATCATTATATAATGCCCTTCTTTGTCTCTTTTTACTTTCTTTGTTTTAAAGTCTATTTTGTCTGATATAAGTACTGCTACTACTCCTTTTTTTTCCCTATTAGTTGCATGAAATGTCTTTCTCCATCCGTTCACTTTTAGTCTGTGTATGTCTTTGGGTTTGAAGTGAGTCCTTGTAGGCAGCATATAGACGGGTATTGTTTTTTTTATCCATTCAGTGACTCTATGTCTTTTGATTGGTTCATTCAGACCATTTACATTGCGGGTGATTATCGATAGGTATGTATTTACTGCCATTGCAGGCTTTAGATTCATGGTTACCAAAGGTTCAGGGGTAATTTCCTTCTTATCTAATGGTCTAAGTTAACTCACTTAATATGCTATTACAAACACAATCTAAATGTTCTTTTTTTTCCCTCCTTTTACTTCCTCCTCCATTCTTTATATATTAGGTTTCATATTCTGTACTGTCTATCCCTTGACTGATTTTGGAGGTGGTTGATTTGATTTTGCATCTGCTTTATCTTTACTATGGTTTTATTTGTTTTGGTGATAGTTATTTAGCCTTAGGAACAGTTCCATCTATTGAAGTCCCTCTAAAATACACTGTTGAGCTGGTTTGTGGGAGTTAAATTCTCTTAGCTTTTGCTTAACTGGAAATTGTTTAATCCCTCCTTCAAATTTAAATGATAATCTGGCCAGATAGAGTATTCTTGGTTTGAGGCCCTTCTGCTTCATTGCATTAAATATATCATGTCACTCCCTCTGGCCTGCAAGGTTTCTGTTGAGAAATCTGATGATAGCCTAATGTGTTTTCCTTGTATGTGATCTTTTTTCTCTCTCTGGCTGCTTTTAATACTCTGTCTTTAGCCTTGATCTTTGCCATTGTAATTATTATATGTCTTAGTGTTGTCTTCCTTGGGTCCCTCGTGTTGGGAGATCTCTGCACCTCCATGGCCTGAGAGACTTATCTCCTTCCCCAGATTGGGGAAGTTTATAGCAATTACTTCCTCAAAGACAATTTCTATCCCTTTTTCTCTGTCTTCTTTTTCTGGTACCCCTATAATGTGAATATTGTTCATTTGGATTGGTCACACAGTTCTCTCAGTATTATTCCATTCCAAGAGATCCGTTTTTCTTTCTGTGCCTCAGCTTCTTTGTATTCCTGTTCTCTAACTTCTAATGTGCTTTCAAATCCCTGTGTCATATTTGTGTCATTTCAGGTACTGTGTTCTTCCACGTTTGTATCTCATTCCTGAATTCATTCCTGAGTTCTTGAATATTTTTCTGTAGCTCCGTGAGAATGTTTATGATTTTTATTTTGAAATCTTTCAGGATGATCGATGAGTTAAGTTTCACTTGGCCCTCTTTCTGGTTTTTGTGGGATTTAGGTTTGAACTGGGTACCTTTTGACATTTTATATTTTTAGGTGGCACCCTGTAGTGCCCAGAAACTCTACTCGCTGGAGCTGCTCAGCCCCTGCAGTGATGGCAGGGATTACAGTGTGAGCGACGCTGGTACCTGTCTGGAAGAAAGAGGTCTTTCCTGCTTCCCAGATGCAGTGCTTATCTCCACTGCCAAGGCCAGTAGGCCAAGCACGCAGGGAGAAGCCTCTATGCTTTGCAATTGTAGCAGCCATAGGTTTAGTTGCCCTTTGGCTGGCCTGATGCAATGGCAGGGTCAGCCTGTTTGCCAGCCAGTGCTGGCTGGAGGAAGGTGCAGCTGGCTGCATATCTTGGTGGTGGGCCACCTTGGAGGTGTGTAGCCAGCCAGTGGGATGGAGGACCTGAAGCTTCTAAAAGTTCCCAGCCTGCTGGGCAGAGTACGCCCAGACAATTTGGTACACCTGTCCTTTCTCCTAAGCAACAAGTGCTGTGCAATCCTTGCCCTTTAGCAACCCTCTTGCTCTTAGGAAGTTTCTCAGACTGTCTGCCTTTCTTTTGTCCCAGAATGGCTGGATGTGGATCCCTGTTTTCCATAAGCAGCTGGAACCTCAATCTCTCCAATTATTCCACCTGTCTTAGCTTTCCAACCCCACTTATCTCCAGAGCATCATGTAATGTAGGTTTGTGCTCCCAGAGCAGACCTCCTGGGCTGGGTGTTCAGCAGTCCTAGGCCTTCACTCCTTCCTGGCTCTGTTTCTCTTCCTCCCTCCAGTGAGCTGGTGTGGGGGAAGGGCTTGGGTCCCTCTGTATCACGGCTTTGGTTCATTACCGTTTTCCTTGAGGTCTGATGGTTTCTCCAGGTGTAGACAGTCTGTCGCAGCCTTCTTTCCTGTTGCTCTTTCAGGGTTTGATGTATTTGTTATATTTTCATGTTATGTGTGGTTTTGGGAGGATGTTTCTCACCTTTCATGCCACCATCTTTAATCCCTGTCCCTCTGAGTCTGGTTCTTATGCTTGCTCTGTCTCTTAAAATTATTTTTTTAATGTGCCTTATCATTTTTTATTGAAAGGTAGGCATAAAGTACTAGGTAAAAGGAGCTAAGATAAATGTGGATTAGTGTGAAGTTTTATCTGGCTATCGGTTACACTGTGTGTTAATCTAGGTAGCAGCTGTAGGTGTCAGTGGCTAAAGTTTCCTCTGTTGTCTGTATTTGTCTGACCTGTTGTCTTGTTTTTTCCTAGTTACTGCTTAAATAAGATCTAATGCATGAAGTTTTTTCATTTGTATTTATTTCCATGTTTTACAGGAGCCCTATTGACACAGTGGAAGGTACTGGGGGGAGAAGCGCTAATCATAGATCTATGATTAGATTTCAGTCTTTCAGTGTGCCTGTATCCTTGGGCTGTTGCCCTCACCGGTGCTTCTTTCCCCCATTCTTTCACATACCCTGCCATAACTTAAATGGTGCAGGAAGGCCAGAGAAGTTGTGGAGTTGGGCATTTCTCTTCCCCTAGGTCAGTTAGGTTCTGGTGATAAGCTAATAGGCTAGGCTTCGGTAAAGAATTTTCTTTTGAGAGTAGACCTTGTTAATTAAGAAGACAGAATGCTCTGTTTCAGAAGAAGGCACCAGGTGGTTTTTCTCCAGTTCTCACTGTGAGAATCTGGTGGAGCTCATGAAGTTCTCAAAAGTATAGGAGCGTGTCCACACTGTGATTCCAACAATTCACAATTACAATTTAGGTTTTCCTACCCCAGTATTAGTTCCTACAGAGGTTTCTGTTCTTGGGCTTCTGCTCCATTAAGTTGTGATTCTTGGTATCTGCCTATTTCACCAGCTATGGAGGAATCAGTTTGCCCTGTGACCTCAATTCTCTGATGAATCTATGAAGAGTTGTAGATTTTCAGGTTAACTTTGTTCTTGTTGTGTGGATGGGAGTGATGATTTCCAACCCCCTTACATGCTGAACTGGAACCTATCATGAATTTTGATAGGTTGTATTTTTATTATTTATCAGTTCAAAATATTTTCTTATATCTGTTGTGATTTATTCTTTTAACATGGGGTTTTATAAGCAATGTTATTTAATTTCCAGATGTTTGAGGATTTCCCAGATAGTTAAATTCCACTGTGGTCAGAAAAATAATCCATATTTCAGTCCTTTTAAATATTTGGAACTTGCTTTATGACCTAGCATATAGTTTCTCTTGGTACTATTTAACATAATCTCTTAAAAAGAATATGTATTTTGTAATTGTTGAATGTATTTTTTCATAATATCAATTAGGTTAAGTGGTGTTATTCAGATCCTTTTTATTACCAATTTTTAATTCTACCAGTTGCTGAGAGAGAAGTGTCACACTCTTCAACTCTGAATTTGTTCCCTTCTTTCTTTAATTTTATTCATTTTGCTTTCTGTACTTTGAAGCTCTATTAGATGTACACATATTTATGATTGTTGTCTTCCTGATGAATTGACCCTTTTGTTATTAATGCAGTATTCTGCATTGTCTCTGACATACTCTGTACTTTGTGATCAACTTTATTTGAAATTGTTACTCCAGCCTTGTGCTGTTTTCTTTCAACTTCTCTATGTCTTTATATTTAAAATTCATCTCTTTGGGTCTTGCTTTTTTATCCATTCTGACACTTGCTACCTTTATATTAGTGTTTAGTCAATTTACATTTAATACCAGTCTTCACAAAGATGAATTTAGGATTCTTTTCTATTTGTATCTAGAGTTCTTCTCTTTTCTGCTGCCTTTTGAGTTCATTCAGTAATTTTTATAATTCAACTTTATTGAGTTCATAGCTGCATTTCCTTGCATTATTAATCTTTTAGTGGTTGCCACAGAGATTATACCATACTTAAAGGTAATATTGTACTACTTTATCTTAGACATAAGGATCTGTGTGTGTTCATATAGGTTCATCTCTGCCCCTGTTCTTTATGCCATGTCATATGTATTATCACATACATTATTAACCTCACAACATAGTATTTTTTGTTTAAAACACTACCTATTTTATAGAAATTAAGGGGACAAAGTCTTTTGTAATTACTCATTTGTTATTTCCAGTATTATTTATTCTTTCTTAAAATCCAAATTTCCATTTGTCATTTCCCTTCAACCTAAACTTTTTTTTCTTAAACATTTCTTATAGTGTCAGTGTACTCATGCAGAGTTCTCCCAGTTTCCATTTATCTAGAAATACATAAATTTTGTCTTTGGAAGGTTATTTTCCTGGAAATGGACTCTGGATTGGCAGGTGTGTTGCCACTGTGTTTCCCTTTCAGTGTTTGGAAGATGTCAGTCACTCTTCTGTTCTTCATTGTTTTTGATCTGAAGTCAGCATTCATACATACATTTGTTTCTCTGTGTGATGTGTTATTTTTCTCTGGCTGTTTTTAAGATTTTTCTCTTATCTTTCATTTTTGGTATTTGACTATGATGAGCATAGTTCTGTTTTACTTTGCATTTATCTGTGTTATTCTTGGAGATTCTTTTTTTTTTACAATTTATTTTATTTTAGTATCATTAACCTACAATTACATGAGCAATATTGTGATGATTAAACTACCCCCTTCATCAGGTCCCCCCCACCAACCCTATTACAGTCACTGTCCATCAGTGTAGTGAGATGAGAATCACTACTTGTCTTCTCTGAGTTGTACAGTCCTCCCCGTGCCCCCCCC
>JAQQAC010021357.1:0-11646 GCA_029783875.1 Phataginus tricuspis
TCTTGAAATTGTTTAATCCCTCCGTCATATTTAAATGATAATCGTGCTGGATACAATATTCTTGGTTCGAGGCCCTTCTGTTTCATTATGTTAAATATATCATGCCATTCTCTTCTGGCCTGTAAGGTTTCTGTTGAGAAGTCTGATGACAGTCTGATAGGTTTTCCTTTGTAGGTGATCTTTTTCCTCTCTCTAGCTGCCTTTAATACTCTGTCCTTGTCTTTGATCTTTGCCATCTTGATTATTATGTGTCTTGGTGTTGTCTTCTTTGGGTCCCTTGTGTTGGGAGATCTGTGGGCTTCCGTGGATTGTGAGACTATTTCCTTCCCCAGCGTGGGGAAGTTTTCGGCAATTATTTCTTCAAAGACACTTTCTATCCCTTTTTCTCTCTCTTCTTCCTCTGGTACTCCTATAATGCGAATATTGCTACGCTTCGATTGGTCACAGAGTTCTCTTAATATTCTTTCATTCCTAGAGATCCTTTTATCTCTCTCTGCCTCAGCTTCTTTGTATTCCTGGTCCCTGTCTTGTAATTCCTTGATCGTGTCTTGAACCTGATTCAATCTGCTGTTGAGCCCTTCGATGGCTTGTTTCATTTCTGCATTGTCTTTCCTCACTTCCCTCACTTCCTCCCTCAGCTCTTGCACATTTTTCTGTAGATCTGTCAGCATGGCTATGACTTTTATTCTGAATTCTTTTTCTGGAAGACTGTGAATGTCCATTTCTCCAGATTCTTTCTCTGGCGTGGTGTTTGTCTGAAGCTTTGTCTGTATCATATTCTTCTGTCTTCTCATGACTGTAGAATTGGTTGTTGGTAGCAAGGAGAGATAAGAAAGGAGAGACAAGAAAAAAAAGAGATTTCTACTAATAATATAAAAATATAAGGAGAGAGAGAGAAGGGAAAAGACAAGAAAGAAAAAGAAAAGGCAGCAACACCTAAAAGAAAACAGCAAGAACAACAACAAAACAAAACAAAACAAGACAAAACAAAACAAAACAAAACAAACAAAAAAAAAAAACACCAAAAAGCCCACCGGGGTGGTTTCTGTGCGAATGCTGTAGGTGGCGCTATTGCTCCGCTATTCCAGAGCCGCGGCCACGTCGCTCCACACGGCCCTTTAAATCTGTGGCCGGGTGAGAATGGATGGGAGGCTGTTGAAAGAGAGGGAAAGAAAAAAAGGAAAAGAAAGGGGAGAAAAAACAAAACAAAACAAAACAAAAAACAAACAAACAAAAAAAAGCCACCGGGCGTGGGTTCTGCGCGAGTGCTGTAGGTGGCGCTGTTGCTCCACTATTCCAGCGCCACTATAGTTCTAGCTGGGTTGGAAACAATGGGAAGCTGTTGATCTCCGTGAGGGTCTCAATGGCGGGCACTCTTTCCCAGTCGCCAGCTACGGGGTCCAAAGCTCCCCAGGACTCCCAGCGTGCTGGGCTCAGTTCGCGGGGCTATCCGGCCCCTCTACTGAGCTCCTGTCTCTTTAAGACCGCTGGGGTAGAGCGCGCGCTTTTCTTCCCCTTTTTCTCCTTTCTTTTTCCTTCCCAGAGCCTGCCGCGGGCAACTTGCACGTTCCCGGCTGGGACCCTGTGCCCTCTGTCCCTCCAATCTCCGCTACACCGCAGATCTCCACTCCCTCCTGGCTCTGAATCCTCTCCTCCCGCCGGAGCGCTGGGGGAGAGGGGCGCTCGGTCCGCTCGCGGCTCCGTACCTTAGCCGCCTTGCCGGAACTCCCGCCGGAGTGCTGGGGTGGAGGGGCGCTCCGGGCACAGACTTCCCCTGGCTCCCGGCTCTGAATCCTCTCCTCCCGCCGGAGCGCTGGGGGAGAGGGGCGCTCGGTCCGCTCGCGGCTCCGTACCTTACCCGCCTTGCCGAGACTCCCGCCGGAGTGCTGGGGTGCAGGGGCGCTCTCGTCTCGCTGGATCGTGTTTCCGTCCCGCCTCGCCGGATGCCGAGTCCTCTGTCTGGCGTGTCTGGCCGCTGGAGCTCTGGGGGGGAGAGTGCTCGGTCCCACCGGATCGCCGCCCGTCCGCCTCACCGGCTGCCAAGTTCTCACAGGTGTAGCTGTACGCTGTGCACTTTCCTGTGTATTCTGGTCTCTCTTTTAGGGATAGTTGTATTTGCTGTATTTTCGTGAATAAATATAATGTTGGGAGGAATTTTTCTGCTAGTCCGTTCAAGACGCCATATTCCCGGAAGTCCTCACTTCCAGCCTTTTCTGTGTGTGTATTTTCCTGCAGTTGGAGTCAAACTATAGATGCTTTAATTTATTTAATCATAGTGTCATTGGACAACATGTTTCAGCAGGTGCATACTGGCTTAATTGCATAGGAGAAAGATATAGGCAAATTTACAGGAACAAGCCTGTTTCATCTCCAAAGTAAGCAGGTCCCCAGCCAGATGGTAGAAGAGGAGGCTGTGTTGGTGTTAATGCATGCATTAAAAATTTCATCTTGAATTGACCACTGATGGTGAAATAAAAATAAACTCAGTTCATGCTGAAAGAAGAGAGCCATTCTGGAGAAAGAGGCTTCAGGCTTAAGCCCTGCTGTATTCAGGCTGGCAGAGAATTTGTTCACGTCCACAGAGAAACACAGAGCAAAGTGCCTTTTCATGCCGACGTAATTCGGAGCAGATTTCCCAGCGTCTCTGGCTCTCGGTCCTCAGTCTGCCTGGAAAAAAGTCCCAAGGACCTGAGCTTTGTCCTGAAGATTCTTCCAGGGTAAAACGCCAGCAGGCTCAGAGCAGAAACAAGAAACGATGCAAACTTGCTTCCATCCCTGGAGAAACAAGGGCTGATTGAAATGATTTTAGGAGAATATTTCATAATGGAGCAGATTGTGGAAAGAAAACATTGCCCTCCAATGGTGTCAGGTTCGCACCCTGTTTCCCTCCCTTTAATCAGTGGGAGCTTAGTTCCCTGTGACAGGACGGGCAGGAAACTCGGTGGTGTTTTCTGTGAGTGTCACCAGCCTGCACTCTGGAGGTCTCCCGTGGTCTCCATCTCTAGAGAGCTCTTACGTCTCTTGAGATAATTAAATAGCAATAAGATTCTGTTGTTGAGAGGCATTCGTTTCCCTTCCCAGAGAATGACAGCACATTAAATACTATAACTGTGAACTAAAATGAGACCCTCAGACATTTGTCTTGGGACCGAGTCTGGAGCTATTATGTGAAGGGAACCGGGATTAATAGGAGCTTTTGCCACCCTGATACTAAATCGTGAAAAGAAATCCTATAAATAATTTTCCCTTCAGCTTCTTGACAGCCTTCACCCCAAATTATGATTTAAGTTGGAATGTTTACCTTCAGCAGGGCCACTGACAGGTGCTGGCCACTCATGCTCACCTGCTGCCCCTTAGGTGGTGGGGGGAGGGGGGCGGGCACCGTGGGGGCAGGATCACGACTCCAGAGACCTCACAGCGGCCTAATTGAAGGGTCTCCAGTCACAACCAGGTCAGGCAAGAAAATAAACACCATTGCACTGATTAAGAACCCATTTGTTTGCTTTCTCTTACTGTTCAGGCCAAGAAGGATCTCCCCCTGTTGCAAAAGCTCTCACTTCCTCTAGACCCAGAGAGGTTGCAGTCACCGGTGGCAGGGCCCAAAACTCGAGCCGGAACTGTGTTGTTCTGAACACCACCTCTGGGCAGCACCTTCTTTGCTGGGCTTTGTAAGCAGCGCTTGCAGGTTCAGGACTGGCTGGCCAGCTGCTCTGCGTGGTGGGCTGAGGGCGGGCCTTCTCTGCCCGGGCTCCTGGGCTGGACGAGAACTGGTGTCAAAGCCCTCACAACACCACAGCCTCTCCCAGTGTGGGACTGTGGCTGTCCTCAGTCTGAGAGGTGAGGACTGAGTCACACAATGTGCCCTCTAATGCGGAGCTGGAAGGGGCTGGAGACGTGGTTGGGGATCAGGCTGCCTGGCTTCCAGCCACGGGACCCCCGAATCCTGCATCACCCTCTAAGTGGATGACAGCCAGCACAGGCATGTCACGCTCCGCATCACACATTGTAGAGGATGCAGGCTGACGTCCCCCACGAAGGAGACAGTGATGGTGATGGCATTTCACTTTGGACCTTGTTACAAGGGCACTCTTCCAGCCCTGGGCCCAGGGGAGCATTGGGTACACTGTTAAAGGTCAGAACCAGTTTTCTGCAGTAGCCCCCACACAGACTTATATGCACACAGCTCCTGTAGAGCTTTCTGGCCTCACGCTTCCCCCTGAATCTTGTCTCCATCAGTCAGGAAGTGACCTTCTCCCTCTTCCAAAGCTTCCCTCCTCTTCTGTGAACTGGCCTTCCTCAGAACTCTGCCACGCCTCCTAGTTCCTTGGGGCACATGTGGGGACTTAACTATTGGAGCATTCTGTTATTTGTGTGGATGTCTTACTAAGCAGCTTAAAGGCAAGGGGGGTGGGGTGTGTGTGTCACTTTGTTTAATCCTTGGTATTGCCAAACGCTCCTTGGACAAGTTGGTACTCGGGGATTTTTTTCTGTTTTTCCCTCACACATCATTTTCCTGAAGCATGAAAAATCTACAGCAATGCCTGTGTGATGTTTTCATTTGCACCGGGATTTCGGCAAATACTAGAGCAGGACCCACATACACCCATACAGCGTGCAGGTGTCAGGCTGTCCAGTGCGAGGGCTTCTCTTTCTTCTCACAGAGCTCCTTTCCTAAGAAGAGCGCGTTGGAAATACTACACGACGCGGATGATAACGGGAAGTTCACCACAGGAGTGAGAGCTGTGCTAGCATTGCAGTCCCACAGTGCCTCAAGACAGATAAATTATCCTGTTTTGCATGTGCTGCACCTGGGCTCTCATTTCAAAGGGCTGAATCTTTATCCCTTTGCTCTTTTTTTCTAAAGAAAAAAACTTCACTTAATGATAAAAGTTTTGCCACCGACAAAAATGCCTGAAAATTTGTGACAGAGAGTCTGAAAACCCTTTGCAGACATCCTAAAATGTTTGGTGGAGGTGACATTGGTGCAAGAGGTCGTGGCCCTTCTTGGCCTCTGCTTTTCCGGGTTGATGTGGGAGCCCTGCTTCACCCAGACGTTTCTGTCTGATGGGCCTCTGTTCTCTGGGCTGCTTGCTCAGATTTCCCACCAGGTGGTTGTGAGGAAGATCTCTCTCTACATGGCTCCTGCAGTTCCCATCGTGTCCCCCCAACCTGCAGTCACTATCTGTGACAAATGCAAACGGTTGGGGGTGGGGTGGGGGTGGTTCTCTCTCCTGTGCTCCAGCTTCCGGAGACCTGGCCTCTTGTAGAAGTAGCAGCAAGGTGACATAGACATCGACATAGCCCATCACGATGCTCCTCATCCTTCTCAGGGCTGTGTTACAATCCTGTAGGTACAGCAACCGTCCAGTTACCGTGTAAAGTTCTGTGAGTGAAAGACATTGTGATTAATCACTTCTCCACAACAGCAGGCACAATGTGGGCCACGCAGTGACCCTTCTGGGGTGTTGCCATGACTACTGGTCTTCTCAGTAACCTTCTGTGTGCAGAAGCACTTGCTGTGTCATCCAGCGAGTGTGAAAGCGTGCTTCCCGTCCATGCATGTCCATATCCAAGGGTGTTGTGATCCTAACGCACTCGTGCCTGTGTTGAATAAAAAGTTGGTTTTGTTTTCCTTTTCTGTTGCCCTGAATTTGTCTTCATTGGTATGGTTTGTACCCAACCCTATCACAGTGCTTTTTTTGCAGGGGAAACATTTTGCCTGGATATATGTTTATATATTTATATATATAATTAACAAACTGTATGTAATCACATGATCACAAAGCATAGCACAAATCAACCATTAATTGCCTTCATAGGGACAACATGTTGGATGGTGTTTTTTTAGTCTTCTCAAAAATAACACAGTTTAAAAAAATATAGGCACTGTTTCAAAAGTTTGTGCTTTTTCCCTCTTGCCTTTCCCACAGAGGGTGGCCCCCGCTGCGTGAAGACCTCGTCACAGCGTGGTGAGGCTAAGATGAGCGTCAGCAGCGACGAGGTGAACTTCCTGGTGTATCGCTATCTGCAGGAGTCAGGTAAGAGGGCGAGCTTCTCTTGGGGGGGAAGCTGGGGCCCCATGGCCTACCATCCATCAAAACACCAGGCTATAGGGAAAGGACAGCTAAAAGCACTCTTGGAGAGTTCAAGGAGAGAAGGGAGGGCCCTGGGGCTGTCCATGGCTGGGGTGGGACAAGGGAGTGTGTTCTTCCTTCTCTTGATAGTTAGGTTCAGATGAAATCGGACTGGAATTAACCCCAAGAGCAGTTGTGATGGACAGGGAAAGTGGGGTGGGCTGGGGGGATGATCTGAGCCCTGGGGCTCCTCCTTAGTGATGCCACTTATGGGCTGGTGTTTATCTGTGGTGTACACACAGCTGACCCTTGAATAACATGGCTTTAGATGGCAAGGGTTCCCTTATACATGTATTTTTCCCCCCCAATAACTATATTGGAAATTTTTCTGGAGACTTTGACAGTTCTTAAAAACACTTTTTTCCCTCTATTTTTATTGTACGAATACAGTATATATTACACATAACATACAAAATCTGTGTTCATTGACTGTTAAGGTTATCAGTAAGGCTTCTGGTCCACACCAGGCAATTTGTAGTTAGATTTTGGAGAATCAGAAGTTATATTCAGATTTTTAACTACGCAGGGGGTCAGCATCCCTTACCCCTGTGTTGTTTGAGGGTCAGCTGTATATGGTGTGTATGTATATACATGTGAAATATATATATATATATGAACCTGTTAGATTTTGGACCAGAGATTTGTTGAGCAACTCAACCACCCTGAAAAATGGGCTCTAGGCAATTTTCCACAATGCAGAAATACTTCCAGTGTTTTTCAACACTTCTGATAGTGACCGTGATATTACTTCATGGGAAATGGCGAACAGGCTGAATGTGTGTTTGCTGTTGACCACATGGACCTTGTGTTGAGCGACTGCTGTCCTCGGAGCCAGGAAAGGGCCTGAAGGGAGCCTGGGGTCTGGCCTGGCTTTGTCACAGATGAGTGAGAGTCCTCACATGAGTCCTTCCATGTTTTGGGGCCTTCACTTCCCCGTGAGGCAGCCTTGGAGGTGCCCCACACAGTGGAGCCTAACTAAGCAGGGTGAGAATTACAGCTTCTTTTTAAAATTCTTAAGAAGCCTTAATTCTTTCTTTATTAACTGTATTAATTTTTTATTAGTTTTTAAAGTGAGTACTTGTTTTAAACTTTTAAAACTTTAAAATATTTAATTGGAGGCATAGAAAATGACATAATGGAAAAAAAAAATGTTCGGACCCACCAGCCACCCAACTAAAGAGATACACCCTTTCCAGGGCAATAGGGACTCCTGTGTTGAATGCTGGTACTCCTCAGGGGCGGCTCCCTGCCAGCTTTGGTGTTCATATCCCCATGTGCTTACTGCGAGGATGTCTTCCTAAGCCGTGTTGAGTACTGGTGTCTAGCTAGCCAGAGCTGCTGTAACGAAGCACCACAGACTGGGGTGGCTTAAGCAGAAATACACCGTCTCGTGGTTCTAGAGTACAGAAGCGCAGAAGTGCAGAAGCTGGGTGTTGGCAGGGTCGGTTCCTTCTGAGGCCATGAGATTCAGTCCCATGCCTCTCGTGGAGCTTCTGGGCATTCGCTGGCTATCGCGGGCGCTCCTGGCCCCATAGTTGGCTCTGTCCCCAATACCTGCCTTCATCCTCAACTGGCATTCTCCCTGTGCGCTTCAATCTCTGTGGCCAGATTTGTCAAAGTTCTTTTTTGTACAGACAGTCATATTGGATTAGGGCTCACTGCTCTCCATTGTAAATAATTACATCTACATTTCTACATAAAGTCATGTTCTGAGGTGTCCTGGGGGTTAGGACCACAGTATACGATTGTGGAGCAAGAAACACAGCCCAGCCTTTAACATTTGGTTTTGCAGGCATTTTACGTTCTGTGCACTTGGTATCATCTTGTATATATTCTGCAAGTTGGTTTTTCAGGAAGGAAACCAATTCCCAAGCCCCCACCTCCCAGAGACACATGGATTAGGACGGAGGGGGACCAGCTTGTGAGTGCCCATGTCCTGGTTCTGGAGAGTCTGCCCAAAGGCTGAGATGGGCAGGCATTGCAGCCTCACCCGGTGGCTTGAGCTCTGATCCTGTAACAAGTGATTTACCCCATTGGGGCCTTGCCTTCCCTGTGAAAAATGGTAATCCTGGGTAGGAGTGAGGGGAGGAGGTCCACTGAAGACATGACCTGTTATAGAGAAACACTTTACTCTACTCTGTCCAAGCCTGGATCTCCGTCCCTTGGGACCCCAGCTAGCATTATTCATGGAAAGTACACCTGCCCTCTACATATATATTAGATCATTTGCATAAACTGTTGCCAGAATATAGTATAAAAAGTTGATAAAACAAAATATGTCCTTCATCACCCCGGCAAATTGGGCCAGTACCCATCACTGCCATAATTCCTTCACCTCAGAACTCAGAGGAATGATTCCCTTAGCGGACAGGTGCTCTTCTAGTGCAGGCCTGATAGGTTCCCAGCGGTGCCACCAAGCAAAGAGCCCACATACCAACCCTCCCCCATCGAGCTTTCACCATTGAATTTGAGGTTCTTTCCTTACAGAAACACCCCCTTACAGAGACAGAAGGCAGAAATACAGTCAAAACATGTGACTACATCAGGCTGAAACGTCATCCTGTTTGGGCACATGAGGATAAATAATGTGTGTGTTACCCTACTTTGGCTGTCCCTGGGCCCCGGGGCAAGCTCTGTCCCTCCCCCAGAAAAGCCAGACTTCCTTCTCTAGCCTTTGTGTGCATTTTTCTCCCGTTTGTTGATAAAGTTTGTGTAACCAGGCAACTAAGGAGAGTTTGGGACATTGCAACATGTAGACTCTCATCAAGTTGATTTTATGTAACATGTACTAAAGTCCTGTCCTAAGTTGTCAGAGTCCTTAAAGAAAAATCCCACGTGTTCAGTAGGTATTGAAGAAAGAGACTGTTGTTCTTGCTCTAATGATTGTGTATACCCTGGAATTGATGGGAGTACCCCCAACGACGTAGTCAGAGAAGAAATGCCTGATGGTGAAGCGTTCGTTTCAGAGTTGTTTTATATGTTTATCTCAAATTGTAAAGTTTTGGTCAAGCAAATATGTACTGAGCTCCCACCAGTGGCAGAGAGCACCTTGTAAGCCTATTCAGGTGTTCTTTCTAGCTTAAAAAATGGAAAAGAAAAAGAAAAGACATCCCTTGACCATGCTTCCCCTTCAAGCATCCGTGTTCTCTCCCCTTTACCACCATCAAACTCAGAATAAAAATAAGTCCTGTGTTACGATAGGTGAGTCATTCCTCAGTGCCCGGTCTGGCTTTCTCTGCTAGAATTTGCCAGGAAGGTCTGCATTGCTGCGTCTTACTATATTTGTCATGGTGCGCACGTTGTGCATAGGAGAACATGGCATGGAGGAGGCGGGAGGGGCTGGGGAGGGTGACCTTGCAGTGAGGTGCACAAATGGCGCTCTGGCAGATGTGGTCTTTGCCTTGGCGACCAGGGTCAGACCCAGAAGGTTCTGCCTCAACTTGACAGGTGCAGAGGGACACGTTCCCTGGAGCCACTGGGTGCTCCAAGTCCTAGCCCCATGCGCTAGGAGTGACAGCCCTGCTTCTCTACTCGGGAGCCAGCAGGCGCCTTACCCGTTGGCTTTCTCTCTCTGCTAGCCCCTCTCTTCATCCCATCCCTGCATCACTGCTGTCTGTTAATGCCCTGGGTTGCAGGGAGCAGAATCCCCAAAGAAGTGTTTACCTCCTCCGATAGCAGAAAGAGACACTTTATTGAAAATGGTAGGAGAATCCACGATACATCTCTTCCAACTCAGGAAGGAACCTTGAAAATGGACTTGTTTCATTTCTCTGGCACGTGGACGCAGAATTCAGATCCTCTTAGATTGTTCCCTGGCCTTCACCCAGCTGTGTGCTCAACAACCTTCAAGGAAGAGGTGATTTTCGTGGCTGTCATTATGAGTTCTCCTAAGCAAGAGCCTTGCCCATAAAAGCACTCAATGGGCCCTACTGATTTGTGACATTTCCCAGTAGCGGGTTCATGGCAGCCTGGTGGACGGGCTGGTTAGCAAGCAAGGTTTTTAAAGTACAGAGGGGGGGCTTGTGAATGGTCCAAAACGGCCTGGTTGGTTTGTGTAAGTTTGGGCATCTGGCTTTGATGGGAATCTGCTGGCCTGCGTCTTATGGGGTTAATCCGTGGGGTCCCTTCTGTCTGGGCAATTCTTAAGAAGCAGACTGTGGTGGGGCGCTTTTCCCACACGGCTGTACGCCCACTTTACAAATGTGTTTCAGCACACGCAGGCTTTTGCGAGCCACTTCTCCAAATGCTCATGAATCATGAGTAGTTTCTCCTACTTCTTTCTAAATATAGCATGGGAGGCTGATGTCCATTTGAAACTCAGTATGAAAAGTGGGAGACTTCCATCAGTGAGTCCCTGTAAGCATATCAAGTATTTGGGGGGTTTGTTCCTAAAGCCAAATTATAAAGAAAAAATGTTTTCCCACATCTGGCTGGGCAAGGACACAGTGGACAGTCACATAGATAGAGGTCCATTCACATAACCAGGCAGGTTACCCCCCAGGAGTTGCCGAGACCCTGGGGACAGAGCTGCTTTGGTGACATATCATGAAAAGGCTAGTGTGCATGTTATACGGCCAACTCCCGGACGAATGGACAGAAGGATGGGCTCTTGTCTCTTCTGGAGCCGGGTGAGTGCCACAGTTTATTCTGGAAGGGAGAGAAGGTCTTGGGGTTTGGGGCTTGGATTTCCACAATAGTGAGGCGATCACAGGAGTCTTTTCTCGTTGGTTTCTGTTGGTGACCTCGGAGAAGGCAAGCCTGCCCTTTCCTGGTTAGGTGAGGCTGCTTCTCAACCCTGCCCCATTTTCTTCGGTTGCAGCTTTTATTTTCTTCATTAAGGTATCATTTTCATGCTGTAAAATACACCCTTTTGAAGAGTTCAGGTTTATGGCTTTTGCCAGTTGTTTACAGTCTGGTCAGCAGTGGCACAGTCGAGCTGAGAACAGCTCCAACACTGCCTGAATCCCTTTAAATCAAACCCTCCTGCCATGCCCTGGGGAACCACAACCCTCTTCCACACGTTTGCCTTTGTAAGAATGTCATTAAATGGAGTCTTCCTGCCCTTAGCCTTTAGCGCCGGGCTTCTTTCTCTCAACATGTGGGATTTGCTCACACTGTTGCACATACAGGTCCTTCACTGTTTATTGCTAAAGTGGTATTGCATTTTAAGGATGCATGGAAGCTGGTCTGTCCATTCTGTTGAAGAACATAAAAGTTGTGACGATTACAACTAAACCTCATAGAAACACCTGCATACATGTTTTTTGTGTGAACGTAGATTTCATTCTTTTGGGTAAATATCTAGGGGTGGGATTGCAGGTCGTGTGTTAAATGTGGGCTTACCTGGATCAGAAGCCACTGCGTCATTTCCATTTCTCTCTGCAGCAAGGCCCTTCATCAGCATGAGTAGTTTTACCGATTGGTTTCAGTTGCAGAGTAGATGTGTGTCTCTGCCGCAGACCGCAGGCAACTTTGCGGGGGGATCGTCGGACAGGCACGGGGTGGATTCGGC
>JAQQAC010021366.1:0-18196 GCA_029783875.1 Phataginus tricuspis
GCCGCCGCCTCTGGCTGCGCTCCTGCGGAAGGCGGCCTCGGAGGGGCGCCCGGACAGCAGACCCCGCTCCCACCGCGGCGGACGCCACGGCCCACGGGGGACCGCAGCCCGTCGAGGCTGCCCCCACGGCCGACGCCGCCGCCTCCCACGGCGCCCCTGCAGAGGCGGCCTGGGCCTCCGCCCCCGCCCGCAGACACCGCCGCAGCCTCCCGCAGCGGGCGCCCTCCCGGCTCGACCCCGCCCGCGCCCTGGGGCTGCCTACCTGCCCTGAGCTGCTGCTGCGAGGAGGCGAGGCCTGCGTGAGGACGAGGGCGACGGGGCCCGAAGCCGGCGGGAGGAGGCTGCGGTGGTGGAGGGCGCTGGCCCGGGCGCAGGGCGACGGCGGCGTCCGCGGGTGCCGGCCTTCCCGGGCGGCGTCAGCGGGGGCCTCGGCGGCAGAGGGAGGACAGGCGGGAGGCGTCCTCAGCGGCGGGCGGCCGCGCTCTGCTGGAAGGAGGCCGCGCTGGGCGCCGGCAGCGGCTGGACTTGGGGGGCCGGGGGCTCGGGCGCAGCGGCGGTTGCGGGCGGACCCCGCCCCCTTAGGTCGCCGCCCCGTCCCCGCAACGACGGACAGCGCGCGCCGCCGCCGCCAGCCGCCTCTCACCACCACCGACTCCGGTCCCCCACCGACACCGCCGCCTCCCGCCACCCCGAAGCCGCCGCAAGCCATCGACGCTCCCCCCGGGGCCGACGACGCCGCTCCCGCCCCTCCGCCCCTCGCCGCCTCTAGCGACCCTCCTGCGCAAGGCAGCCTGGGACGTTCGCAGCCGCCCGAAGCCGACGCCTCCCCACGCCGGCACCCGACTGACTCCGCCCCTGGCCGCTGCCACCACCACCGAAGCCGCCCCCTCTGCCCACCGACACCCACTCCGTCGCCTCTCGCCGCTCACCTGCGCACAGCAGCCTCGGACGTCCGCCTACGCTTTAAAACTTTGTGTCTAAATTTCTACATTCCTTGAATTTCATTTTGGTTCAAACATTCGTTATTTCTTTTTATTCACTAGCTTTTCAAAAAGGCTTACTTCACCATATACATATGATTATAAAGGAGTCTCTGTTCATGGGCATATATGTGTTTAGTTGAAGAAAAATGTATACAAATATGCATACACATCAACTTATCCTTGAATCTGTTCTTTGGACTCAACATATTTCTATGGATTTCATTTTTCATTACAACACCTTTTAGAAGTTAAGTTTATTATTTCACATTCTTTTCAAAACTAAGGACACAGAGGGGGACCTGATGAAGGGAGTAGTTTAATAACCATAATATTGCACATGTAATTGTAGATTAATGATACCAAAATAAATTATTTAAAAATATATAAACTAAGGACACAGAGATAGGGGGATTGAATTTTAATAATTATATAACAGCAGTTAAAACATTGTACTTCTGGAGTTTTGCAAAAAATAGAACCATGCAGTATGCACTGTTATTTTCTTATGAATTTTTAAATTCTTCAATTTGTACATCTTAAATAGGTACAGTTTATTGCATCTAAATATTCTCTAATTAGAATTAAAAAATTATAGTGGTGCATGACTCAGGGCAGAATCTGCAATACAAGTAGCTGAATCCTGATGGGTGGGGCATATCTCTTCTAACTGGGAAAAAGTAGTTTCATGCTTAAATGTTAAAATAGTGGAATTAAATTAAGGCAACTTAGAATTGATAAGCTCACTGTTACCCCTGTGAACTAGAAGATTATACTGCACATACAGAACAGGAGTAAAATGACACAAATTGGTTCAAGACAGAGAGTATTACAGCCATACACATCATCATGGATGAGCCATAGGAACACAATAGGGATTTGCAGCTGAATGTTGCTTCATGAAGAGTTTGCATAGGTCAGAACAACTCCCCAGTCTATAATCCCACTTGACTATAAAGACATTATATGACACCATTTTATTTTAGGATGGTTTGTTATGCAGCAATAGCTAACTGATAACAGTAAACAACTCAAGGCAATTGTAATAATATGATTCTTCTCATCTTAGGCATTGACTGTGATATTTAAACATGGCATTCATGATGATTAGTTATTCAAGTCTATTTAACATAACTGTTAGGAAGTGATCCCACTGAGATCCCTTTGAGGTAACATGGAGAAGCAAGAAGCACATGCATGTTTGCACAGAAATGGTGACCCTGCATCACATACCTGGACAGGAGTCTGAGCTTTGTAGTGAGTCACCCTTTGATATGAGGATATGTAATGGATGCTGACACTGCTCTTTCACTGCCCCTCTAGTGGGTATGGTAAAATTTCAACTAGAGGGAGATATTTCATTCAGAGAGATTACAAGAATCATATTTGAAGGTAACAGTAGAAATTTCCAAACAGAAACTAGAAAATAATTTGCTAAAAAAACTAAAATATGCCACCAGACCTTCAACTGTTAAAAATAAATATTTTGTGTTAATCAATACATAATACTTTGCTTCACCATTCTTAAGGTCAACTTTGACTCTAAGGCTGTATTATGTCAGCCCATCTTTTCATATTTGTAGATTCCACTTGGAGACACATATTTTATTATCATTTTTCACCAGTGATCGTGGTAGGTGCAGTGGACACAAGTTGCGTAACAGAACAGAATCCTAACAATTAAAAAAAAACCACCAAAACCTCATTGTCAGCTATAAGAACCAGCATGTTAAGGCCCACCATAGCAGGAACGTAATTAAACTAGTGATATACAAAGTAACGATGCTCAGACATGGAAAAGAGTGGTGTCAGGAGGTCTGGTGCGTGGGCCGCCTCCCAGACGCCGGGCCTCACTGGAGGGTAGAATAAAGGGGAGCGGCCACACTCGCAGCGCAGGGAGGGTGGGAGTGCCCCCTGTTATTCCCGGCTTGGTAGCAGACGGGTGGAAATCATGTATGGAGGAGCCGCTGATTTGGTTCACTCGAGCAGATGTCCAGAGGAACTCATATTGGCTACTCTGACGGCGGGCGGGCGGGGTCTGTGACCCGAAGAGGCAGGGCAGATAGACATCCGAAACCGCCTGCGTGAACGGCAAACTAACGCAGCAAGGCGAAAATGGGATCTTGCCGTATTATATTTTCATGCAAAGGGGTTTTAAGCATCTGTATCATAAACTTACTTCTATGCTTTCTACCCACTTCAGCAGAACTAGAAGAGTCCCGCGTGGGAACTGCATCCGTATCCCGGAGACCTGGCGGCAGCCTGCCTTGGTGCACCCACAGCGCCTGGACCAGGTATCTGGGGACCACAGTCCATCCTATAAAAAACTACGCCTTAACATGCTGATTCTTATAGCTGATAATGAGGTTTTTTTTTTTAGCTGTTAGGATCCTGTATTGTTACACAACTTGTGTCCACTGCACCAACTGCTTGGCCAATTCTGAAACTTCTGTAACATACCTGACTTGCGGGCCCGGAATTTAGCCTGAATTGCATCCGAAAAAATGACATTTTAAGCAGTTTTAAAAATGCCTTAATTTTTTTCCCCGTGCAGCAGGCTTTGATAGGCTTAACAACAGGACGAGTGAGAACTTTCTCCACTCGCTTAAGGAAGGGCCCCCGCACGAGAGGAGGAAGCGCAATGGACCCTGATGGAAATGGAGCCAGGCCCGGGTGCCAGTCCGGTTCGCAGAAGCTCTACCCGGCGGCGGTTTCCGGAGGCGCGGCACTGAGTTCTGGACCTCAGCCAGGGGAGCTGCGGGGGCGGGTTGTGGGGGTGAAGGGTGGCGCTGCGCTGCGCCTATCCTGCCCCGACACAGCCAGGGCGTGGCGGGAGGGCCCACCTACTGTCGGCACTGGGGCTTTCAGCAAGCCCAGGAATAGGGTCTTAGCCCCTCAAGCCCAGCTTTCTGGGCCGAATGCTGCGGGGAAGGTCCCAGTCACACAGCGTTAGAAACCCATCGCTAGGACGACGAGAAGAGCATGAGACACCCGTGGCCATTTCCAGGCGGTCTGGGACTGGGCAGCAGGGCACGCCCTCTGCGGAGCCGGCCGGACCTGCCTACCTCTCCCGGTGGGCACCAACCTGAGCGGGCTCCGGCAGGGCCGCCGCTCCCCCGGCCTGCGGGGAACAGGGGCGCAGAGGCGCGCAGAGCCAGGCGGGCGGCCCGGAGCGGCACAGGAGAGCGAGCGCGACAAGGCGGCCAGTTCGGGAACTGGGGCAAGAGCAAAAAATACGAGCCGATCGTCTAGCTCCTCAGCGGCTCGGAGTCCAGCCCCACTTTCAGGTTCTGGGGCAAGTCCAAGGGCTTCCAGCTGGGCCCGCCGGAGGGGAGGCGTGGCGGGCGGCGCCAGACAGCTGCCTGCTGTGTGTGGGGGTCAAGACTGCGGTGAGTGCCCCGCCTGCGCCGCCCTTGGCCCGGGGCCGTCGGGGCCCACCCTCCCCGCACTGCACCCTGCCCGCCAGAGCCGCAGGGGCCTCTGCCTGGGCGGCCGCGCCAGCGGCTCCTGTTCCTGGCCTGCACCCGGGGACCGGGCCATGGCCCCCCCCTCCTTCGCCACGTGTGGGGGCCGCGCCCGGAGCCGGGGCGCGCGCTCCGGTAACAGACGATACTGATCGATGGTCCCCTGCGCTTCCTTATTGGCACAAAGCCCTCCAGGCAGGGCGCAGGGCCCCTGGACGTTGTCGGGGTTCTGGCTGGGCCAGCGTGGGGCACCCGGGCGTTCCACTGCCTCGATCGCTCCCGGGAGATCCGGCCGGTGACCGTGTGCACTGCCACCAGGTGCCAGAGCTGCCTCCGCCGCCCCCACCCTCCGCGTCCCCCTTCCGTAAATACAGACGGAGCATGGCAAGGGGCAACAAAAAGCTGGGTGTGGGCGCAACCTTCCGGCGAGCGCCTCGGCAGCCCCAGGCGCAGGGCACCAGGCTGCAAGCTCGGCACGACTCCGACGACCGGGGCTCAGCCTCACCGGCAGAGCGAGGAGCCGCAGCATCCCATGCCTTTGCAGGAAGGTGGGAAGTGCAGGCCACAGTGTGACTGGGACTGCAGCTCAGCCCACGTCCCCTTCCTCCTCCGCTGCGGCTGCTCGCCTGGAGCAGGGATGGCGGAGCGCACCCGGCATCCTTTGCCGTTCTGCCTCGCGTTGAGTTTTCTGGAGCATTTTCTCCTTTGCTTCAGTGTTTATTACTGGCAAGTGTCTCCCAGGCAGCATTCCTAGAGGATGCTAGAAAAGAATGTCTCAAGACATTCTTCTTAAACGGAGATTTATTAAGTCGAAAATATGTGCATTAAAGGGTTTTCAAAGGGTTCTTTGAAGGACTCTTGTAGGTTTGTGTGGGGAACTTGGTGTTCCTATGGTCAGGATCCTCACTGAACTTAAACCACTTGATGATGTACCTGGCCTGTTGCTAGGCTACTCCTTACACGACCGTGGGCAATAAGCTATTATTGTGCTATATAGAGAGCTGGCTGGAGGCAGAGACGCTAGTGCTCGACCTACTGCCAGGAGAACAAGCCAGGTAATAAACCCGTTCACCCCAAGAACGTTCTAATGTCATTTCTTTGGTCACACTGAACTCATAGCGAACTTGCCCAGGGCTGAAGCCCATTAACAAGACAACTGGTGACAGTTGGCAAGGTTCATTGTGGACCAAGGATGGGTGCTTCAGCAGGCTGCCCCTATGAATGGGGAGACAGTGGATTGTCCCCCAGTGGGTATGTGGTCCGAGGCGGCTTGCCTCCTAGAGGGCTGTGACCCACCCCAGGACTGGAGGCAGTGGAGGTGATGCCTGGGGCAGAAGGGGTGGCCGTTGGTATAGTAAGTAGGTCTTTTGAAAGACAGAGTGCCCGTGAGGCAGCGGGGACTGTGGGTTGGCTGCTTCTCACAGTACTAACAAAGTCTACAGAAGAGAAGGACACGCTCCTGAAAAAGACCCAAGAAATGGCAGCATGAGAACACAGCTGTGAATTGCTATGGATTCACTGCAGAAGGAAATGGCATTGATATGAGAGGAGTCAGCACAAGGACACTGGCAGTGAGGTGCCGTTGAAGAGGTAAAAGATTCCTTACAGTGCTGTCAGGTGCTCTAAAGGAGGAAAAGGCCATCAAGGGAAAAGACGAACTCCTGAGGGAAGTACAGGAAGAGGGGAGACAAGAACACCAGCTGCCAAGCATTGAGGTGAAGGTAACAGAGCTACTGAAGACTGAGCTAGCCATCAGCACCGGAAATGGAGGAGCTGGGGAAGGATGGAGGGGTGGTGCTGGGGGCACTGACCCCTCCTCTATTGAAAGCATGCCCAGTGGTTGTGAAGAAAATAAAGACACAGCAGCAGAGGGTTCCCAAGGAGAGGAGCAGCCCCCTCCCCCGGTCGTGGAGCACTCCATGCTCTGCCCCTATACTCAGGCTGAGCTGGTGGATTTGGGCTCCTGGTTTAGGCAGAAGCCCTCAGAGTCAATATCAGCTTGGCTCCTGCGTCTGGGGAACTTAGGGGTGGATGGAATTGTTCTGTCTTGATCAGAGATGGGAAAGCTGGCTTCCCTGACAGTTCAGCCCGCCTTGAAGCAGAGGCTACAAAGTACACGTCAGACACCAGGAAATCACTCCCTCCTCAATTGGCATCTGGCTGTACTTTGTGCTGTGTGGCCAAACCAGGGTGATCTACCATCCTCTCCTGTTACATGGCAGGTGTATGCTGAGCTCCACAGGTGTTACGAGAGCTAGGCATAAGCAATGCCATCTGTAGTCCAGAGAATAATGGCCCAGATGAAGAGATCTTTCACTACTGGGATAAGAAATATTGTGCTTCAAATGGCTCCCACATCCCTCTTTGGGTCTCTAGTGGCCATTCTTTCCCCTCACTTAGGGCAGCCCATAAGCAAGGTGACATGTACAGCAGCAGACTTAGGAGAGGCTGAAGCAATGAGAACATGAAAAGAAATAAGGTCTGCTACTCACAAGAAGAATTTACAGGGCCCATGAAGGTTACGAGGACCCAGATGTGGGTTGATTTAATACGGGCAGGAGCAGATGGAAGGAAATTAGATGGGAAGTCAGATATGATCTTACTAGAGCTATGGCAACAACTGAAACCAGAGCAGCAGTTCCAGCATTAAGACCAAAGAGGCAGAGGTCAGAGACAGAGCCACGAGTCCGGCCTGTTTGTTTGCAAGACTTTCTGCTGGAGAGCAAGCCAACCTCACTTGAGCTCACACAGGAAGATGATTGGGGAACACAGTTCAACTGAGGGGAAGGTCAAGGTACCTGCCCTGAGGCACCAGGGGGGGACTGGAGGCCACATGTTGAAATAGCAATCCATTGGTCCTCAGTGAATATACAACATGTCCTGGCTTTGGTGGACCCAGGAGCTGAATGTTCACTGATTTATGGTAACCCTGAGCAGTTTCCCAGGACTCCCACTATTATAGATGGATACAGGGGTAAGGCTATCAGAGTGAAACAAGCCCAAATCCCTTTGGGAATAGGGTGTCTATCCCCAAAAGGTATACAGTGTATATTTCACCCACACCTGAGTATATTTTGGGGTCTATGGTTGCAGACTACTGCAGGTGAGTTCAGACTGGAGTATGTGTGGTGAAGGCAGTTCTGAGGGGACATGCTAGGCACCCGCCCATAGCTTTACCTGTGCCTTGGCAGGTGACTAATACTGTGGGGAGCCATGTTTGGTTACTGCTTGACATAAGTGAAGCCATTTTGTGAACTTCGTCCATATTGTAGAGAGAACTGTTTATTCTGTAACTTTTGTCCTTGTACAAGTTGTTTTGGAGACGTGAAGGCTTTGGAACAGAGTGACTGTTCCGTGACTCATGGAACAGGGAGCTTGTTTGGGAAAAGTAGCTTTCTGTATGATAAGGAAGTGCTTTTGTTGTGTCACCAATGGCCTGAGAATTTAACCTTTAAGCTTCTTGCCTCTTCTTTGCTGTTGTATAAATATAAGCCCCTAAATAAAGACTTTGACTTCTGCACCGACAGACTGCCCTCCTGTGATCTTTGTATATACAGACCCTCGCCCCCCATTCAGGTACTGTTTGACTCCTGCCAACAGGCTCCAGCAGAAAGTGGCACCCGAACAGGGACCTGAATACGGGGGACAACGGTGACAGGCCACTGCAGGAAAAGGACGCGTCCGCTTAGAGGCCAAAGTGAGCCAGGGGTGAAGCCCAGGACCGGTAAGAAGAGCATCAGACACAGTGAGTGCTCGTGGGGAATGGAAGTACCTGGATGCTCTTTGTAAATATGCTTAAGAATATGCTTCGGGCCATGGAGCAAAAGTAGGTCAGCATCAGCTTACTCAAGTTTTAGAATTTGTGGAAAAAGTCTGCCCAAAGAGGGCAGGACCAGAGGGGTTCACTGGCTCAGGGTAAGCAGGACCTTCGGAAATTTAATATAAAATGGGGAATGCCCCGTCACGGGAACTTGAGTATAAGCAATTGCTACAGGGATTACTCCCTCCACAGGAGTGAAAGTGAAAGAAAAACTTTTAGTTGATTTATTTGCTTTGGTTAAACAACATTGTCCCTGGTTTAAATCTCAATCCCACTTATAGTTTAACTCTGAAGCTTAGAGGTATAAGTATAAAAGTCACCAATGGACAATCAGCAAAATTTTTGCACTTTGTGCAAGAATGTTGTCCTTGGTTCCCTGAAGAAGAAAATTAATTGGCAGATCGGGAGAAGTTTGCTTTTACTGTACCCTCCTTTAATTGTCAAACTCCTTCAGAAAGATTCCAGTGGAAAGTACTTCCTCAAAGGATGTAAAACAGCCCTATAATTTGTCAGAATTATGTGCACAAGGCTGTCTTATCCCCTCCCTGCGTGAGCCAGGAGCTGTCTCTCCTCTCACTGTGTCTCTAAATTAAAGCCTCCCCTTAGCTCTCCTACCTTGACTGTTTGTTAAGTTCATTCTTCAGCTCTGTGAACAAGAACCCCGGCATCATTTTCAGGGGATCATCTGAGATAACCTCAGAGGTGCGTATCGGCACCCAAGCCTGCCTTTTCTTTCACTGTCCTTATAGAAGGAAGCCGTCTGTGGCACACAACATCAGGCACTCGTCAGCCACTTAAATGGGACCAGCCTGGCTGCCGATCTCAAAGTCTCAAGTGACAGGTTCCCCTGCGTCTCCCTCAGTGGACCCCCCCGTCTCCCTTGGGACTTGGATGTGAGGGACTGAGGAAAGCCGTGGGCAACGGCGAGAGTCTAGGCTGAGGCTACACTTCAGCGGCTTCTCAAAGGCCTATGTGTCTGGAATCAGACCCCGACATAATACCAAACAATAAAAACTGCATGGAGGGCATAAAGTAATTGGGGCAACTCTCCAGGAACTGGAAAAGGTGGGCATGATAAAGCCCACCCATAGTCCTTTCAATTCCCCAGTGTGGCCAATAAAAAAGCTGGATGGCTCCTGGCGTATGACCATGGAATACAGAGAACTGAATAAAGTCATAGCCCCTATGCATGCTGCTGTCCCCTCTATTGCAGACCTGATAGATACCCTCAGCCACGAACTAGGAACACACCATTATGTGGTAGATCTTGCTAATGCCTTCTTTTCCATTGACATTTAGCAGGAAAGTCAGGAACAGTTTGCCTTCACGTGGGAAGGATGGCAGTGGGCTTTCACCGTCCTTCCACAGGGATACCTCCACAGCCCCACCATCTGTCATGGACTTGTAGCCCAGGACTTGGCTACATGGGAGAAACTGCCAATGGTGCGGCTGTACCATTATACTGATGATGTCATGCTCACGTCTGATTCTCTTTCAGATCTAGAAGATGCAGCACCTAGACTGCTGCTACATCTACAGGAGAAAGGATGGGCTGTGAACAGTACCAAGGTTCAGGGACCTGGTTTGTCAGTCAAATTCTTGGGGGTCGTCTGGTCAGGTAAGACCAAAGTTATACCAGAAGCAGTCATAGATAAAGTCCAGGCCTTTCCTACCCCTACAACTGTAGCATTGCTACAGGAGTTTCTGGGTCTTCTAGGCTACTGGAGAGTGTTTATCCCGCACTTGGCACAAATTCTGAAGCCCTTATACTGGTTGGTACGAAAGGGTGTCAGGTGGGACTAAGATGAGACATGTGCATCTGCCTTTACTACAGCAAAATGGGCAGCCAGGGCCGTGCAGGCCTCAAGTGTGATAGACCCATGAAGGCCCTGTGAGCTGGATGTTCATGTGACTGAAGATGGTTATGGCTGGGGTCTCTGGCAGCGGCTTGAACGAACTTGCCAATCTGTTGGATTTTGGTCACAACTCTGGAAAGGGGCAGAGGTATGATACACTTTGGTAGAAAAACAACTGGCTGCTGTGTATCACACCTTGCTGGCTACAGAACCCATCAATGGAATGGCCCCAATAAAGGTAATAACCACCTACCCCATCTTGGGGTGGCTACAAGACTGAAACCAAAAGCTAAGGAGTGGTGTGGCACACACGCCCACACTGGCCAAGTCGGGTGCTTACCTGCAGCAGCGTAGTGCCCACTCTAGTAGCCCCTTGAGTGAAGAACTCCAATGCTTATTGGGGCCAGTGACATTCTAGTGAAAAGCAGGAAGAATTTACTTTAGAACCATTAGTAGCAGAGAGTCCTTATCAGGAGGGAAGAGCTCCCACACCCGAAGATGCATGGTACACAGATGGCTCCAGCCGTGGGCAGCCCCCAGAATGGAGGGCCATAGCTTTCCATCCTAAGACTGAGACAATATGGATGGAAGATGGTGAGGGGAAGAGCAGCCAATGGGCAGAGTTGCGGGACGTGTGGCTTGTGATCAGCCAGGAGCCCTCCCTTATAGTTATCTGCACTGACAGCTGGGCAGTCTATTGAGGTTTGACCCTGTGGCTACCATCTGGTACCATGCCAACTGGCTGGTTGGTCACTGACCCCTTTGGGGGCAAGAATTGTGGCAAGACTTATGGGCCTGTGGTCAGACTAAAACAATTACAGTATACCATGTGACAGGTCATTTGCCAGTAGCATCCCCAGGAAATGATGAAGTAGATAAACTGGCCCAGATACATTGGTTAGAGGAAAGCCTGCCTCTGATGTAGCCCAATGGTTACATCAGCATTTGTTGCACGCAGGGCAAAAGATAGTGTGGGCTGTAGCCCGTCGGTGGGGCTTGCCTTTGACCTTTGAAGAAGTAGAGCTCGGCAGGAGTGTGTTGTATGCTCTAAAAGGGACTTACACCAAGTTTCACAGTAACATGGGACAATAGCTAAGGGGCCAATCCCTTGTCAGGTGGCAGATAGACTATATTGGGCCTCTACCTGTGTCAGAAGGATATCGGTATGCGATGACCTGTGTGGACATAGCTACTGGACTTCTGGTTGCTTTCCTACCTGTTGTGCAGACCAGCAGATGACCAAAAGAGGCCTGGAGCATCTCTTTGCTGCCTATGACCGACCACAGGCAATTGAGAGTGATCAGGGCACCCATTTTACTGGACATACACTGCAAGAATGGGTGAGACAGCTGGGAATCAAGTGGAAGTTTCATGTGCCGTACACTCCTACCACAGCAGGCATGATAGGGAGGCACTGTGGCTTGTTAAAATCCACACTCAAGTCAGATACCAATAGTCTGCAGGGATGGTCAGTCCGCTTATGGGCTGTGCTACGGCATTTGAATGAGAAACCCTGAAAAGGACCCTGAGCCCTGTAGACATGTTAACACATATGGCTGCCTCCTCTATACAACTGCAAGTTCAAACCAAGGAAGAATTGTTGAAGCCGAGGTTCAGCCACCAGAATAATATCTTGCTGCCAGCACCAACTGCACTAAACCCTTGGGACTCCATTGAGTGGACATGGCCTTGGACCTTTCATCACATGAACCAACGATGGCTGGCTCTCCTGGCACCTTGGGGACAAGGCCTGGAAGCTGGCCCCCTGTGTATTCCTGGAATAACCTCAGAGTGGCACCCAAAGGTCACAGTAGTATATCCTGAACGGCCAGAAGGTAGGAGCATTTTACCAGGGAGTTTTATTGTATGGCCAGTGCATGCACCTCCAGTAGCACTATATATAGACCCTTCAGTAACCCCCACGGGGACAGGAGTAAAAGTATGGTATACTAGACCTGGATGGGACCCCCTTCCTGCTACAGTCCTTTCATAGGACCACTCTCTTGCATGCATTCTACCTGATGGACAAGATTTGCCTATGTTGGTGCCAGTAAAACCTGTGTCTTATTGCTCCTAAGGTCTTTGGGGGTTGGGAACCTCCTCTGGCTTGAGGATTATTATAATTTTTTTCAAAATCTTGTATCTTAATTTATGTTATTATCTCTAAGTTGTTATCCTCTGTTGCTCTTGTGGAATCTGGTTACAGTGCTCCAGCTTTCTCGCGCAGGGACCATTGCAGAAGATTGAGAGCATGTAGATTGTAAGGCAAGAATCCTGGATGGGTGGAGTGTAGGGAAGTAGGGGTTCCAATGGCCAGGATCCTCACTGAACTTAAACCACCTGATGATGTACCTGGCCTGTTGCTAGGCTACTGCTTCTACACCCGTAAGCAATAAGCTATTATTGTGCTATAGAGAGAGCTCGGCCCAGTGCTCCGGGCAGAGGCAGAGATGCTAGTGCTTGACCTACCCCCGGGAGAACCAGCCAGGTAATAAACCCTTTCACCCCAAGAATGTTCTAATGTCATTTCTTTGTCTCACTGACTCCATAGTGAACTTGCCCAGGGCTGAAACCCATTGGCAAACAGACCCCAATAGTTACATTACCAGGATACCTTCTTAACAGCCATCATTTACCCATCATTTCTTTAGGGTCCTGAATAACTAAGAAAATATCAGAATATTTGATTTACAAAATCTTGGGAAGTTTCACCAACCTCCTGATGCCCACCAGCTTCACAGTGAAGCAGGACCTGCCCATAGGAATGGAATTCATGAAGATCCCTATAAAAGTGTGTCCGTCCATATCTCAATGTCTTCATCAGTCTCAGCCGGCCCTTTTCATCATTTTGGCAGCCCACATCCAATGAGTAAGCAATTGAGACTGTTACCAAGAGAGGCAGAAAGGGGAGCATTTGATGTTCTCTTCTGGGCTCTTCTTTTCACCTTGTTCATACTTGTCATTTCAGGCTTCTGGTACTTGCCAGATAGCTAAGTGCCCTGTTGTTCCAAGGGCTTAAGACTTCAAGTTAGTTTTCAAAAATGCCACTTAAATCTGCATGCCGTTTCCCTGACACTGAGTACAGCTAAAACAAGTGCTTACTGTGTGTACATCCTGCCTAGGCCCGCTGAAGAACTACAGCTGTGGTTACTTAACAAGGCTCTGAACCAAAGAACAGGCTCTAGTGCCCCGCAGCACAAGGGGCTGTAGACAAGGAGAAGCTGATGTTGCCCACAGGTGGGGTCATACAGGATGTTTACGAGAACAGAAGGCCCTCGCTCAGCCAAATATGTGGCTTGTAAGAGCTCCCAGCCCTAACCACCGTGAGCCTGCAGAGAACTGGAGAACATGGACAAATATGAGGCCAGCAGGTGACAGCAGACTGCTGACACTTGGGAGGCCCAGTGTCACCTATGTCAGTTCCATCCAGCTTCTACATTTTAAAGCATGTTCCCCAGTGATCATGTAAGTCACTATTCCTATTTTGGGCTAAGTGTTCACCATCTGGCAGAGTGATAGAAATCCAGTGGACTAAATGTAGGTTAGTTTCATTTTTTCCCCCTCCCAAGGTTTTTTTTTTTTTCATTTTGAAAAATATCAAGCTTCTGTCCTCTAGATTCACTCATTGTTAACATTTTGCCACATTTGGTTTATGTCTCCTTTATATTTTTGGAAGCAACTTGATGCAAATACCCTGTCAGTTTACCACTAAATACTTCAGTTTGTATCTACCAAGAACAAGGATAGTCTCCTACATAACCATTAAATAATTACCACACTCAGGAAAGTTAATATCGGTACAGTACTATTATGTGCCACATTATCCATATGCAAAATTGCACATGGTTGCAATAATATTGTTTATAGCAATTTTCCCTAATTCTGAATACAATCAATGATCATGCATTGCATTTATGTGTCACGATTCCTGTTAGTGATTTGCTTGGCCTCCGACTTGAGAACTGAACCCTATAAACTGCCTGAGAACGACTGCCTTTATCATTCGCTACAGTTCCCCTTTCCCACATGGGTCACTGTGATCAACTCTGACCCTACATCTTCAAGCCAGACCCCTCATCCTTCATGCTTTACTGCCCCCACTCCCATTCACAGCCAATCAAGGAAAGCTCTAAATAGCCCCAGATCCTCAGCTGCTGTTACTTGGGGCTTTTCTATCTTCACTTCATGCCCAGCCTGCTCCAGTTCCACGCCAGCGGCATCAGCCACCAATCATGAACTGCATCTGCCAGGCTGGGAGCAGTTTTAAGGCCTTTGAACTGGTGCGCTACTTTGTTTCCCATTGGCAAAGACTTGGACTCAGATTCTCAGCTCTGATGTTTCTCTCTTTTGGTCACTCCAAATGTTAAGTTGAACCATGTGAAATTGCTGTTGTTTTTTTAGGTAAAAAAAACAGACCAATATTCCATATAGTTCAATGTAGAAAATTACTCTTTGGCGACTCCAAAACCTAGGGACTGGAAAGCTGGCCGTGGGCCTGCGTGGCCAGCGCTGCAGCAAGGCTGGTTCCCACCTTAGTGTGCATTCTGCCTCAACTTCACTTTCTCAAATGTCTAAGTATTCGATTATGCTGTCTTTTTTGATGCCTGATTAGACCCTTCCTGTCCTTTCTCAGAATTATTTAGGCTACTATTGCTGATTTTCCTGCATGAACATTAGAACCAGCTTTCCTAATGCCAAACATATAATGTAGGTGTTTTAAAAAACAGATTTATAGATCAACTTAGGAAGAACTGACATCATTATGATGTTGAATATTCCTGTTTAAGAACAGAATATGCCTTTTCTTTTATTCAAGTTATCTCTGTATCCCTTGATGGAATTAATTCTCAATAAAAACTTGATTATAATACCACGACATTCAATGTAAACTTTATCATCCACTTGTTCTTAGTGTGTACAAAGAGGTGTCCGACTGTCAGCACAGTCTTAGAACTGTCGATACCTCACACAAAAGAACAGTGCCCTTTATCTGTCACCCTCAGTCCCCGTTCTCCCACCCCCTAGCAATAACTAATCTACTTTCTGTCTCTACGCATTTGTCTGTTCTAGATATTTCACACGGATGGGATCGTACAATACATTGCCTTCTGTGACTGGTTTCATTAGTGTAATGTTCCAAAGGTTCGGCCTTGTCATATGCATCAGGACTTCATTCCTTTTCATTGGCTAATTATATTTCATTGAATGAATAAGGCACATCCTGTATCCATTCAACAGTTAATGGACATTGGGGTTGTTTCTGCTTTCTGGCTATTATGCATAACATTGCTATGTACATTCGAATAGAAATATTTGAGTACCTGTTTTCAGTTCTTTCGGGTATATATCTAGGAGTGGAATTGCTGGGTCATATGATAACTCTATAGTTAACCTTCTGAGGAACTGATCAACTGTTTTCCAAAGAGTCTGCATCATTTTATTTTCCTGCTAGCAATGTATGAGTGTTCTGGTTCCTCCACATTCTTACCAACACTTGTCATTCCCTGTCTTCTTGATTTAGTCATTCCAGTGGGTGAGAAGTGCTATCTCATTGGGGTGTTGATTTGCATTTCCCTGATGACTAGTGATGTTGGTCATCTTCTCATGTGCTTATCAGTCATTTGCGTCTCTTCTTTGAAATGTCCAAGCTATTTGCTCATTTTTAATTATTTAAATTTTTACTGCTCATTTACGGAGTTCTTTACTTATCCTGGATATAAGTTCCTTAATAGATACATAATTTGCAAATATTTTCTCCTCCTCCATCATCTGTCTTTTCACTTTCTTGATGGTATCATTTGAAGCACAAAATCTTTTATTTTGGTGGAATTCAGTTTGGCTATGTCTCCTTTGCTGCTTGTGCTTTCCTGTTATATCCAAGAGGCTTTGCTGAATCAAAGCTCACGGAGACTTACACCTTGTTTTCTTCTGAGAGTTTTATAGTTTTAGTGCTTACATTTAGTTCTATGGTCCATTTTAAGTTAATTTTTGTATATGGTGTGACATAGGTTCCTACTTCTTTTTGAATGTGGCCATCCGTTTGTCCCAGTACTATTTATTGAAATTACTATTATTCCCCTATTGAATTGTCTCAGCACCCTTGTGGAAAATTAATTGATTATAAATGCAAAGATTAATGAAACAGAAGGGCCTCGAACCAAGAATATTGTATCCAGCACGATTATCATTTAAATATGACAGAGGGATTAAACAATTTCCAGATAAATGCAAAGGTTAATTTCTGAACTCTCAGTTGTATCCCCTGGCCTATACACCTATCCTTGTGCCAGGGGCACGCTGCCTTGATTACCTTCATTTTGTGATGAGTTTTGAAATGGGCAAGTGTGAGTACAATTTATTCTTCTATTTCAAGATTGTTGTATAGAGAAGAAATAACACCTATTCTCCTTAAAGTTTTCCAAAAAATAGAACAGGAGGGAATACTTCCAAACTCTTTATATGAAGCCAGCATCACTCTAATACCAAAACCAGGCAAAGACCTTACAAAAAACAAAACTACAGACCAATATCCCTGATGAACGTAGATGCAGAAATACTCAACAAAATATTAGCAAACCGAATTCAAAAATGCATGAAGAGGATCATACACCATGATCAAGTGGGATTCAACCCAGGGATGCAAGGATGGTACAACATTAGAAAATCCATTAACATCATCCACCACATCAACAAAAAGAAGAACAAAAACCACATGATCATCTCCATAGATGCTGAAAACACATTGACAAAATTCAGCATCCATTCATGATTAAAACTCTCAACAAAATGGGTATAGATGGCAAGTACCTCAACATCATAAAGGCTATATATGACAAACCCACAGCTAACATCATACTTAACAGCAAGAAGCTGAAAGCTTTTCATCTAAGATCGGGAACAAGACAGGGATGCCCACTCTCTCCTCTGTTATTCAACATAGTACTGGAGGTCCTTGCCACGGCAATCAGACAAAGCAAAGATATACAAGGCATCCAGATTGGTAAAGAAGTCAAATTGTCACTATTTGCAGATGACATGATACTGTACATAAAAAACCCTAAAGACTCCACTCTAAAACTACTAGAACTAATATCTGAATTCAGCAAAGTTGCAGGATACAAAATTAACACACAGAAATCTGTTGCTTTCCTATACATTAATGATGAACTAACAGAAAGAAATCAGAAAAACAACTCCATTCACAATTGCATCAAAAAGAATAAAATACCTACGAATAAACCTAATGAAGGAAGTGAAAGACCTGTACTCTGAAAACTACAAGACACTCTTAGGAGAAATTAAAGAGGACACTAACAAATGGAAATGCATCCCATGCTCTTGGCTAGGAAGAATAAATATTGTCAAAATGGCTATACTACCTAAAGCAATCTACAGATTCAACGCAATCCCTATCAAACTACCAACAGCTTTCTTCAATCAACTGGAACAAATAATTCTAAAATTCATATGGAACCAGAAAAGACCCCGAATAGCCAAAGCAATCCTGAGAAGGAGGAATCAAACAGGGGGAATTACGCTCCCTGACTTCAAGCTCTACTACAAAGCCACAGTAATCAAGACAATTTGGTACTGGCACAGAAACAGACCCACAAACCAGTGGAACAGAATAGAAAATCCAAACATTAACCCAAACATTTACAGTCAATATTTGATAAATAAGTCTTGTATATACAATGGGGAGATGACAGCCTCTTCAGCAGCTAGTGTTGGAAAAACTGGACAGCTACATGTAAGAGAATGAAACTGGACTACTGTCTAGCCCCATACACAAAGGTAAACTCAAGGTGGATCAAAGGCCTGAATGTAAGTCATGAAACCATAAAACTCTTAGAAAACAACATAGGCAAAAATCTCTTGGACATAAACATGAACGACTTCTTCATGAACATATCCCCCCGGGAAAGGGGAAGAAAAGCAAAAATGAACAAATGGGACTATATCAAGTTGAAAAGGTTCTGTACAGCAAATATACCATCAGTAGAACAAAAAGACATCCTACAGTATGGGGAAATATATTCATAAACTATGTATCTGATAAGGGGTTGACATCCAAAA
>JAQQAC010021367.1:0-11979 GCA_029783875.1 Phataginus tricuspis
GCCGCCGCGCTCCCGGGCCCTGCGCTTCGCGGCGGCGCCAGGCCGCGCGCCCGTCATCTCCCCCCGCGGGCTGCCGTCACCACCCAGGCAGCGCGGGGCGGGGAAAGCGGGGCCGCGGGCGGTGCCGGGCGCGCCCGCGGAGCTCGTTGGGCGCGCGGCCAGGATCCGGTGGCGTAGCGCCGTGAGCCCTGGGACAGACGCCTGGGAGACGCGCCTGCCGGGGCCCTGATGGCTCCCTGAGCAGCCTTCCGCTCGGCTCCGGCGTCCGGCAGGGCACCACACAAACGGGCGTCCGCGTCCTCCGTGCACATTCTGGAAGGGCGCTGGTAAGCGGGACAGGCAGAGCCCCGGCCCGAAGGCGCTTACTATCCGGAGGAGAGGTGCAACCTAAAAGCCACCACGTACTACTAATACCGGGGTTCTTGTTTGCAGAGTCGTATGAACTTCGCAAATACTCACGGTAGTGAGACAGGCACCATGGGCTTAGAGTAGGGTGAGGGCCTCCGGAAAAAGCAAGGCAGGGTATTTGCAGTCAGAGTGATGCCGGGGTTCTTGTTCACGAAGCCGAAGAATGAGCTTCACAAACACACTCAAGGCAGGAGAGCGAGGCACAGGCTTTTATTTAGAGATAAAGTGAAAGGACAGAGCTCCCGGCTCACGCCAGGAGGGGACAAGAGAGTCCAGGGTGGTGCGTTGTCTAGGGGATTTATAGGCAAATGAGGATTTTTCGGGAACATGAAAAAAAGGCTTAGGGGTGTGGATTTGTACCACCTGCCCTGCCCTCAAGGTGGGCTGGGTTGTTCTCTGCTTGCTACGGCTGTTTACAGTGAAGTCACAGGTTATACTGAGAGACTCTTCTTTATTTGTGAAACACTCAAGCATTCTAGGCCAAGTTGCTCCTGGCCTTTTGACCTGTAACTGACCTCACTGAAGATGCCTGTATTCTTAGTATGGTATCTTGATCCTAGAGAATTAGTGTGACTTTGACTTTGCATAATGCTTAACACAGAGTTTCAAAAGGGACTTCTTTGCCCATTGTTATATTGCTCTGACTGTAAATATTCCGCCCTGCTTTTTCCAGAGGCCCTCACCCTACTCTGACTACACCCATGGTCCCTGTCTCAGGAGCAATGTAACTACATGCAAGGAAACCCCCTACCAAAACTGTGTTAAATATTGAGCTCTAGGGTTATTCTTCAGTAAGATCAGTTAGTGTTCCCGAGATAAAGAAGAGTAGCACATGTTTTTATTATGCTAATCACTTGTAATCATGTGTAAGATTGACTTTAACATGCTAAACGGCCCAGGCCTACGTGCTGTCTTTCCTCTTTCAGATCTGATGGAGTGGTTTTGCAAACTGGGCAACTAATTTAGCATGCAGACCCAGCTGTAAACAACATAATAAAAGGCAAGAAGGATTCCACCTTAAAGATAAGATTGCACTTAACTTACTCTTTAGCAAACAATGCCTCAGCCCACCTTGGGGTGAGGCTGAGCAGGTGGCCTTGTTTCATGTGCCCCCAGACCAAGATGCTGGTATCTAGAGGAGAAAGCAACAGCAGGAGGCTACTTGTATCAAGTTACTTGTAAATATTCTAGGACTGCTTAATAAGTCCACACCCCTAAGCTTTTTTCATGTTCTCGAAAAATCCTCATCTGCCTATAAAACCCCCTAGACAAAGCACCACTCCGGACTCTCTTGTCTCCTCCTGCGTGAGCCGGGAGCTCTGTCCTTTCACTTAATCTCTAAATAAAAGCCTGTACCTTGCTCTCCTACCTTGAGTGTTGGTGAAGCTCATTCTTCAGCTTTGTGAACAAGAACCCTGGCATCAGTAGGAAAGCAAAGGAAAGACTTTTATTCAGAGATGAAGTGAGAGGACAGAGCACCTAGCTCATGCTGGGAGGGGACAAAAGAGCCCACTGGTGGTGCTGTTGTCTAGCGGATTTATAGGCCATTGAGGATTTTTAGGAATGTGGTAAAGGGTTAGGGGTGCAGACTTGTCAAGTGGTCCCAGCATGCTTATCTTTGGTGAGACACCAGGTCTCCTCTCCTGTCTAGTCTTCCACTAATTCTGCTAAATAAACTCAACACAAGGAATTTATTTATCCTGTTCTTCTCCAAGATAGTGGTTACTCTCAAGCAGTGGGACATATCAGTTAAGACTGCCTGCCCTGCCTTAAGATAGCCTGTTGGGTTGTCTGATTACCAGAGAACATGTTAGGAATCTTACTTCTCAACTCTCTGCTTTCTTTTAAATAGAACTTTAGCCTTAAGATGGAGTCCCTCCTGTTCTTACTATACTATTTATATGTCAGCATTTTTCATCGTAGGCAGGAAAAGTTGATGATGTTTGTCCCATGTCTTCCCCACCTCAGTACCACCTCTCGGGGAGCTCTGACAATGCTCGGAGACCAGGCTCCGAGAAGGGTGATGCGCAGCCGCACTCCTAGCTCCAGCCCAGGAAGCTCTCGTCCCTCTCGCGGGACAAGTATAAGAATGCTCCTACAAGGAGTGACTCTGTGGCACCTTACTACACTGAAGGACAGTGACTTCAGTGGGGTATGGGGGAGACTTGATGACATGGGTGAGTGTAATAACCACATTGTTTTTCATGTGAAAGCTTTATAAAAGTGTATATCAATGATACCTTAATAAAAATTTTTTTTAAAATAATGCTCTTAGCGCATGGGAGAGTGGGTGAGGGGGATAAAGGGGCACAAAAATTCCCATAGTGTAAGTTGGTCACAGGAATTGCAGTACAGCATGGAGAACATTCTGTAACATCCGCCTGTGTTAATAGCTAGTTAACCGCACTAGGGGGAGGTGAGGATTTTATAACATGAGTAACTGTTGAACCACTGTGTTGTATATTGAAACCAATATATAGTTGTATATATATTGAAACCAAGATGGAATATCAAGGACGCTTCAATTAAAAAAAAGAAATAGGTTACCAATATAGATATATAAAAGAATGCTTGTAGCAGAGTGGTTTGAAATTGCAAACCCTGCAAACAGTTCATATGTCTATCAGTAGAGAAAATGGGTAAATTGTGGTGTAATACATGTAGCAGTAGAAATGATCTCGAGGTGCATCTGTTGGCATGGATGAATCTCAAAAATAAGGCTGAGAGGGAATGTAAGTCATGAAACCATAAAACTCTTAGAAAAAAACATAGGCAAAAATCTCTTGGACATAAACATGAGCAACTTCTTCATGAACATATCTCCCCAGGCAAGGGAAACAAAAGCAAAAATGAAGAAGTGGGACTATATCAAGCTGAAAAGCTTCTGTACAGCAAAGGACACCATCAGTAGAACAAAAAGACATCCTACAGTATGGGAGAATATATTCAAAAATGATATATCTGATAAGGAATTGACATCCAAAATATATAAAGAACTCACACACCTCAACAAACAAAAAGCAAATAATCCAATTAAGAAATGAGCAGAGGACATGAATAGACACTACTCCAAAGAAGAAATTCAGATGGCCAACAGGCACATGAAAAGATGCTCCACATCGCTAATCATCAGAGAAATGCAAATTAAAACCACAATGAGATATCACCTCACACTAGTAAGGTTGGTCAACATCCAAAACACAAACAACGACAAATGTTGGCGAGGATGTGGAGAAAAGGGAACCGTCCTACACTGCTGGTGGGAATGCAAATTAGTTCAACCATTGTGGAAAGCAGTATGGAGGTTCCTCAAAAAACTCAAAATAGAAATACCATTTGACCCAGGAATCCCACTCCTAGGAATTTACCCTAAGAATGCAACAGCCCAGTTTGAGAAATATATATGTACCCCTATGTTTATCGCAGCACTATTTACAATAGCCAAGAAATGGAAGCAACCTAAGGGTCCATCAGTAGATGAATGGATAAAGAAGATGTGGTACATATACACAATGGAATATTATTCAGCCATAAGAAGAAAACAAATCCTACCATTTGCAACAACATGGATAGAGCTAGAGGGTATTATGCTCAGTGAAATAAGCCAAGCGGAAAAAGACAAGTATCAAATGATTTCACTCATGAGGAGCATAAGAGCAAAGAAAAAAACTGAAAAAAAAAAAACAGCAGCAGACTCACATAACCCAAGAATGGACTAATAGTTACCAAAGGGAAAGGGGGAAAAAGGGGCATTACAATTAGCAAACAATGTTGGGGGGGTGTGGGGAGGGCTGTACAACTCAGAGAAGACAAGTAGTGATTCTATAGCATCTCACTACGCTTATGGGCAGTGACTGTAATGGGGTTGGTGGGGGTGACCTGATGAAGTGGGTAGTTTAATAACCATAATATTGCACATGTAATTGTAGATTAATTATACCAAAATAAATTTTAAAAAATAAGGCTAAGAGGAAAAGATAAGTTGAACAAACACCTTAGCAATGACTTAGATACTAAGTGTAAAGTCAAGCAAAACAATACTTTATGTTTAGGGATATATGCATATATAATAAAAGTATAAAGACACATGGAAGGATAAACACTCGGTTCAAGTAACAGTTGGGAGTAGGGCGGAAACAATGTTAAGAGAGCCATTTTTGCTTCAGCTGGCAATATTATATTGCTTCATAGGGTGATAGGTGTATGGATGCCTGTATATTATTTTTTATACTTCACTATATGAACTAATTGATAGTCTTTTAAAACTACAATATAGTGTGATAAGTGCTATGTTCCTAGAAGAACAATATGCCAAGGTAGCATTTGACAGAAGTGCCTGAGCTAGTCTGGGAAGATTCCCAGGAGGACTGACATCTAAACTGAGTTGGATGGATGTTAGTGGGGAGAAGGGAGGAAGAGTGTTCCTAACAGAAGGAACAGGCTTTGCAAAGGCTCAGATTGAAAGCAGGGTTCAGTGTGACAAGCAGAATTCTGTGAAGGGAGGTATGTGACAGGTGAGCTAGGCAATAGGGTTGGGTGTAGCCTTCCTTCTAAGGACAGTAGCAAGCTGTCAGTGAGTTTGCAGGTGGGAAATAGCTTTCAGGAAAGCAATGGTCATGAACTATCTCACAAGGGCCAGTCACATGATTTTTCTCTGAGAAAACAAGCCTGCATGACACAAGGTCAGGAAGAAGTTCTGTTACTCCTGCTCCCCTCTCTCCCCTGCCCCACTGATTAACATCCCAGAGTCAAGGGACATGTGTCTATACAGTCTGGCAAAATCACTGCTAACTAGTTGTCTCTTGCCCCACAGTAGGTTGGGTCCCCACGGAACCAGAGTGGGCCACAGGATCACTGGGTGGTGTGCCCTTGGCTTCTTCAGGTTCGTCACACTCCTCTATGTCCGGGGTCTGCAGTGCCTTTCTTAGGCCATGCGTGGCTGTCTACCTGGAACACCCTTCCCCCAGATACCTCATGGCTCCTTCCCTCTCTTCATTCAGGTCCCAGCCCCACTGTTACTTTTTCAAGGAGTCCTTCCCCAACATCCCCATGTAAAATGTAAACAGTCTCTATCCTTGTGTCCTGCTTTGTTTTTTTCATAGTGACATTTCTACTTGACACTATAATGTATATTTGTTTATCTGCTTCTCTTGCACTAGAATGTAAATCCAAGAAGGCAAAGAATTTGTCCTAAGGGCAAGAACCTTCTCTGTTAAGCTATAATGTACTTATAAAACAGCCCAAAAATCTCTGGGCTTATCTCTACAAAAGTCCATTCCTTGCCCACATTCATGTCCTATTCTTTATCTTAACATGAGCTTCTACCATTACTGCAGCAGTGGGAAAGTAATGTATTTGATCATGACACTGGCTTTTAAAGCTTCTTCCAAGAAGGGATGCCTGGGACTTGCACATACATTTTACTACCTAAAGCAAATTATATGACCCCATGAAACCAACATGTCTAGAAAAACAAACACTGGACAAAACTCAACTCTCAGTAAACTAGGAGTAGAAGGGAACTCCCTCAATATGATAAGGAGCATCTACAAAAAACTATATTTGACATGACACTTGAAAGTTTGAAGGCTTCCCTCTAGGATCAGGAACAAGGCAAGGATATCTACCCTCTCCACTTCTACTCAGTATTGTGCTCGAAGTCCTGGTGAGTGCAGTGAGGCAAGCAAAACAAGTTCCAAGCATACAAGTTGGATTTATTCTAAGACGGCATGATTGTATATGTGGAAAAGTTAAGAAATTTACAAAGCAAAAAAGTTACTAGAACTCAAGTGAATTTAGCAAGGTCACAATTCAAAGTCGACATACAAAAATCAATTTTATATCCTAGACATAAAAAAATGAAACTTGAAATTTAAAAATATATAACATTCGCAATAGAATTCTTTAATGACTACATAGCAATAAATTTATAGGTATAAGACCTGAACATTGAAAACTATAGAACACCAATGAGAGAAATTAAAGAATGTAGTAGTTGGAGAGAAATACCATGTTGACAGATTAAAAGAATCAGTATTAAGATGCCAGATTCTCCCCAATTTGATCTATAGATTAAGTGCATTTCCAAGAAAAATTCCAGCAAGTTTTTTTGCATGTGTGTAGAAATTGACAAATAATTCCAAAATTTGTATAGAAATGCAAAGGACCTAAAGAGCCAAAAAGGTTTTTGAAAAGGAAGAACAAAGCTAAAGGTGTGGCACAATCTGTTTTTAAGACTTATTATAAAGCTATAATACTCAATAAGGACAGCGTACAGATCAAATGGAATAGGATAGAGAGCCTAGAAACTAACCCACACAACTGGGATTTCACCAAGTTGCCAAAGGAACTGGGTAGGGGAAAGGATATTCTTATCAACAGATGATGCTACAATAATTGAACACACACATGGGAAAAAGTGACCCTTGACCCTTACCTCATACTGAATGCCAAAAAAATGGATTATACGCCTAAACATAAAACCCAGAACTAGAAAAATTCTGGAAGAAATATAAGAGAAAAATGTTCAAGACCTTGGGTTAAGCAAAGCTTTCTTAAATAGAACATAAACCATTAAAAACAAAATTAAAGACACTGTTAAGAAAGAGTAACTTTGAGAAAAGACTTGATATTTGATAACAGACTTAATTCTAGAATATACAATGAACTCCTACAATTCAATAATAAGCAAATGACTGTTTTAACATCGGCAGAAGATTTGGATTATTCAACAAAGAAGATACATGAATGGCCAATAAACATGAAAATGTGCTCAGCATCATTTGTCATTAGGGAAATGCACATTAAAACCAGAATGATATGCCACCTCACACCCAGCAGAATAGCTAAAACTCAATGGGCTGAGAATAAAAAGGTTTGGCAAAGACATGGCGTAAATGAAACTCATCCATTGCTAATGGAATGTTAAATGCTACAGCTGCTTTGGGAAACAGTTTGGAAGTTTCTTATAAAGTGAAACATACACTTATATATGATCATATGACCACTCCTAGGTATTTACCCAAAACAAATGAACATATATGTCTACACAGACACTTGTTAACACAGAATGTTAACAGTTTTATTCATAATACACACAAACTGGAAACAACCCAATGTCCATCAGCAGATGGATACATGAATAGATTTTGGTACATATACAATGGAATACTACTCACCAGTGAAAAGGTATAAACAACTGACACATACAACATGGAGGAATCTCAAAAATGTTACAGTAAACCATAGAAGACTGACACAAAAGGGTATATGCAATTATGTTCCATTATATAAAACAGAAAAATTCTAATCTTTCTAAAAAGAAAGCAGAGAGCCATTGCCTGGGCAGCAATGGGGAAGACTGATGGCAATGGAACACCTGAGAAGTTCTAGGACATAGAAATGCTTTGTGTTTTATCTGTAGGGGTGGTGACTCGAGTAGATAAGTGTATCAAAACTCACCGAAATGTGGGGAGCGCTCAAGATGATGGCATGATGGAAATCTTCTCCCCAAACCATATATATTCTGAAAATACAGCAAATGCAACTATTCCTAAAAGAGAGACCAGAAGATACAGTACAACAGCCAGGCTACATCTATATCTGTGAGAACTCAGCATCTCACAAAATGGTAAGATACAAAGCCGTGACCCAGCAGGACCTGAGCACTCCACCCACCCCAGCTCACTGGCAGGAGGAAAAAAATCAGAGTGGGGAGGGAGTGGAAGCACAGGACTGCTAAATAACCAGTCCTAGTAATCTGCACCAGGAGCACAGACACACATTGCATGGTGTACTGGGTATTAGAGAAGTGGAAAAGTAAAATCCGAGACGGAGTCTGTGAGGGAGTCCTCACAGGCGGCTCCCTTGGGACAAAAGAAAGGCGGGCTCTTTAAAAGCCCTTAAGGGACAAGGGTTTAACAGATGGACAAAATTGTCCTGGCACATTCAGCCCAGCAGGCTTACGAATCTTATGGAACTTCAGGCGCCCTAACCCCCTGGGTGGCAACACAGCTCCAAAGCCCCTCACAGCGATAAGCAGCTTACCGTTCTTTCCCCTCCACTGGCACTGCAAGTGTACTGGCTGAACCGCCATTGCTACAGACCAGGTGGGAAGCAGCCCCACCCACAACAACCACACAGAATCTTCTCCAAGCATGCAGCTAACCAGGCCAGACCCAGAGGCTGCTGACAGTACACAGCTGCCTGGCACAGACAGAGGAAGCCAGTGCAAAGTCTGGAAGGCACAAAGGGGAGCAGTTCTCGCAGGAGAACAAGCCACACACCTGCGACGCCCGGCAGTGCCCTAGGCTATCCCGAGGACTGCCCACCCACGTCAGCTGGGGGAATTAACCCAGATACTGTGCCCTGTGTGCGGGAAACTGGCACAGGCAGTGGATAAGGGCAAGGTGGCCACCAATCACTAAGGGACTTTGTTCTCCCATCTGATACACACACCACTTGCTGGCGATCACTTCTAGTGCATAAAAATGCAGAAGAACCTGGTCCAGTCAAAAATCACTCAAACAACACCAGAGAGAGGACCTGGTGAGATAGATATAACCAATCATCCGGAAAAACAATTCAAAATAAGAGTCATAACCACGCTGATGGAGCTGCAGAGAAATATGTAAGACCTAAGGGATGGAGACCAGAGGGAGATAACATAAACGAAACACTCAATAGGACTTAAAAGCAGACTGGATGAGGTGCAAAAGACTGTTAATGGAACAGAAATCAGAGAACAGGAATACAGAGAAGCTGAGGCAGAGAGAGAGAGAAAAGGATCTCTGGGAATGAAAGAATATTAAGAGAACTGTGCAACCAATCCAAACAAAACAATATTCGCATAATAGGGGTACCAGAAGAAGAAGAAGAGACAAAAGGGGATAGAGAGTGTCTTTGAAGAAATAATTGCTGAACACTTCCCCAAGCTGGGGAAGGAAATAGTTTCTCAGACCACGGAAGCCCACAGATGTCCCAACACAAGGGACCCAAGGAAGACAACACCAAGACATATAATAATTAAAATGGCAAAGATCAAAGACAAGGACAGAGTATTAAAGGCAGCCAGAGAGAGAAAAAAGATCACCTACAAAGGAAAACCCATCAGACTATCATCAGACTTCTCAACAGAAATCTTACAGGCCAGAAGAGAATGGCATGATATATTTAATGCAATGAAACAGAAGGACCTTGAACCAAGAATACTGTATCCAGCAAGATTATCATTTAAATTTGAAGGAGAGATTAAACACATAAGCAAAAGTTGAGGGAATTGGCCTCCCACAAACCACCTCTACAGGATATTTTAAAAGGACTGCTCTAGATGAAAGTACTCCTAAGGCTAAATAGATGTCATGAGAGAAAATAAAATCCCAGCAGAGAAAGCAGGCCAACCAAATACTAACTAAAGGCAAAAAATAAAATTAGCTATCCACAAAAGCAGTCAAGGAAAACAAAAGAGTAGAGAAAAAAACACCTAACATGTAAAGAGTGGAGGAGTAAGAATAAGAAGGAAGAGAAATAAAGACTCATCAGACTGTGTTTATAATAGTGTAATAAATGAGTCAAAGTTAGAAGGTTAGATAATAAACAAGCTACCCGGATGACTTCCGGGAATATGGCGACGTGAACGGACCAGCAGAAAAATTCCTCCCAACATTATATTTATTCACGAAAATACAGCAAATACAACTATCCCTAAAAGAGAGACCAGAATACACAGGAAAGTGCACAGCGTACAGCTACACCTGTGAGAACTTGGCAGCCAGTGAGGCGGACCGGATACGGAGCGGCGACCCGGTGGGACCGAGCGCTCCCCCCCCCAGAGCTCCGGCGGCCAGACACTCCGGACAGAGGACTTGGCACCCGGAGAGGCGGGACGGAAACGCGATCCAGCGAGACCAGAGCGCCCCTCCACCCCAGCACTCCGGTGGGAGTCCCGGCAAGGCGGATAAGGTATGGAGCCGCGAGCAGACCAAGCGCTCCTCTCCCCCAGCGCTCCAGCGAGAGGAGAGGATTCAGAGCCGGGAGGGAGCGGAAGTCTGCGCCGGGAGCGCCGACACACTGCCTGCGGTGTAGCGGAGATAGGAGAGACAGAGGGTACAGGGTCCCAGCCCGGAACGTGCAAGTTGCCCGCGGCAGGCTCCGGGAAGGAAAAAGAAAGGAGAAAAAAGGGAAGAAAAGCACGCGCTCTACCTCAGCGGTCTTAAAGAGACAGGAGCTCAGTAGAGGGGCCAGATAGCCCCGCAAACTGAGCCCAGCACGCTGGGAGTCCTGGGGAGCTTTGGACCCCTTGGCTGGTGACTGGGAAAGGGTACCTGCCATTGAGACCCCCACAGAGATCAACAGCTTACCATTCGGTCTCAACCCAGCCAGAACTATAGAGTGGCGCTGGAATAGTGGAGCAACAGCGCCACCTACAGCACTCGTGCGGAACCCACTCTCAGTGGCTTTTTTTTTTTGTTATTGTTGTTATTGTTTTTTCTCCCCTTTCTTTTCCTTTTTTTCTTTCCCTCTCTTTCAACAGCCTCCCACTCATTCTCACCCTGGCCACAGCTTTAAAGGGCCGTGTGGAGCGACGTGGGCACAGCTCTGGAATAATGGAGCAATAGCGCCACCTACAGCATTCACACAGAAACCACCCCCGGTGGGCGTTTTGGTGTGTTTTTGTTTGTTTGTTTGTTTGTTTGTTTTTGCTGTTTTCTTTTACGTGTTGCTGGTTTTATTTTTCTTTCTTTTTTTTTCCTTTCTCTCTCTCTCCTTTTACTTTTTTATTATTAGTAGAAATTTCTTTTTTTTCCTTTCTCTCCTTTCTTATCTCTCCTTGCTACCAACAACCAATTCTATACTCATGAGAAGACAGAAGAATATGATGCAGACAAAGCTTCAGACAAACACCACCCCAGAGAAAGAAGCTGAAGAAATGGACATGCACAGTCTTCCAGAAAAAGAATTCAGAATAAAAGTCATAGCCATGCTGATGAATCTACAGAAAAATGTGCAAGAGCTGAGGGAGGAAGTGAGGGAAGTGAGGAAAGACAATGCAGAAATGAAACAAGCCATCGACGGGCTCAACAGCAGATTGAATCAGGTTCAAGACACGATCAAGGAATTACAAGACAGGGACCAGGAATACAAAGAAGCTGAGGCAGAGAGAGATAAAAGGATCTCTAAGAATGAAAGAATATTAAGAGAACTGTGTAACCAATCGAAACGGAGCAATATTCGCATTATAGGAGTACCAGAGGAAGAAGAGAGAGAAAAAGGGATAGAAAGTGTCTTTGAAGAAATAATTGCCGAAAACTTCCCCACGCTGGGGAAGGAAGTAGTCTCACAGTCCACGGAAGCCCACAGATCTCCCAACACAAGGGACCCAAAGAAGACAACACCAAGACACATAATAATCAAGATGGCAAAGATCAAAGACAAGGACAGAGTATTAAAGGCAGCTAGAGAGAGAAAAAACATCACCTACAAAGGAAAACCCATCAGACTGTCATCAGACTTCTCAACAGAAACCTTACAGGCCAGAAGAGAATGGCATGATATATTTAACGTAATGAAACA
>JAQQAC010021401.1:0-10146 GCA_029783875.1 Phataginus tricuspis
TAGGGTGGGGGGGCACGGGGGTGACTGTACAGCTCAGAGAAGACAAGTAGTGATTCTCATCTCACTACGCTGATGGACAGTGACTGTAATAGGGTTGGTGGGGGGGACCTGATGAAGGGGGTAGTTTAATCATCACAATATTGCTAATGTAATTGTAGGTTAATGATACTAAAATAAAATAAATTGTAAAAAAAATAGTGTAAGTTCATAGAGGGAGAAATAGAGTGATAGGTAGAAAGGAGTAAGTTAACTAGTTTGGAAAGGTTTGACAGCAGGAATTACAAGGATAAATTCTGTAGGAAGAAAGGAAAAAGACTGAAAAGACCAAAAATTGAGATTAGACTCTTAGCTACCCTCATCTTTACCATTATATAACTTATGTGTAGACATCTTCTATATTAAAGTTTTTTATTGAGGTGAAATTCACATAAAGTCACTTAAAAATGTACAATTCAGTAGCATTTAGTACATTCACAATGTCATGCACCACCTGTATCTAATTCCCAAACATTTTCATTACCCACCTCAAAACCCATATCTAGTAAGCAGTCCATCCCTTCCTCCCCACCATCCCTAGCCATTGACAATCACCAGTCTGCTTTCTTTCTCTATGGATTTACCTATTCTGGATATGGTTCATATAAATGATATTACACAATATGTGACATTTTTTGTCTGGCCTCTTTCACTTAACATAATGTTTTTTGACATTCATCTATATTTTAGCATATGTCAGTACCTCATTCATTGTTTTATGGCGAGTAATAGTTCACACATTTTGTTTATCCATTTCTCTGTTGATGGACATTTCTGTTGTTCCATCTTTTGGTTTTTATGAATAGCACTATGAATATTCATATGCTAGTTTTTGTTTGAACATTTCAATTATTTTCAATTCAGTTCAAAAGGTTTTCAGTTCCTTCTGGTATATACCTAGGAGTGGATTGCTGGGTCATATGGTAATTTTATGTTTAACTTGACGAAAAACTACCATTTCCACATAGGTGCACCATTTTACATTTCTACCAGCAACACATGAGAGTTCCACTTTCTACAATACTTGTTATTTTTCCACTTTTTAAAAATTATAGCCATCCTACTAGGTATGAGTGCTATCTCATTGTAGTTTTGATTTGCATTTCTCTAGTTACTAATGATGCTGAACATCATCTCATTTGCTTATTAATAGCTATTAGCATATCTCTGGAGAAATATCTGTTCAAGTCCCTTCCCCATTTTTAAATTGTGTGTCTTTTTGTTGTTGAGTTGTACGAGTTCTTTATATATTCTAGATACTAGACCCTTATCAGATATATGATTTGCAGATATTTTCTCTCTTCCTATATTTACTTTCCAACTATGTTCTGGAAGTCATTTCCTCTTCTGAAAGATCTTGGCAGTAAATGTATTGCTATGTCCTTGCCACTTAGTCGTTCCTTAGGGCCTTCAAAATGGTCATTATAAGACACTTGATGCTTCTTAAACTGGGTGGTAGGTATACGGGGTGTCCATTTTATTTACACGTTTTATTATTATTCATATATAGATAAATTCACTTTTTGTGTATATACAAATATATAAAACAAAAAAATTAAAGGATTGACAATGCTGTTTCTCCACATTACTACTCCATTCTAGTATTTCTGTCCTTTGCTGACATACCTCTATAGTGAGTGGTCTGTATTTTATCCACAACTAGTGCTTCTTTTAGCCCTCGCAATACAATTTTGTCCATTCTGAAATAATGACAACTTTGAGTCCCTGCCCCACCTCCATCTTTATTTTCTTTTCAGGCGAGGTCACTCATGACTCACCTAGCTGCGTTATGCAGATGACTCCTCATTCTGCGTCTCCAAACCTAAGCCCTAAGTGCTGGAATTATTTCAATAGCCCCTCTCTTAGTCCACTTCCTCTCCATTCCTTGAGAAAGAATGTAAATCTTTAAAAAGTGCAATGTGGTGAAACGTAGTGCTAGAAAAGAAAGATAACTTTGGTAGTGTTGTGGAAGATGAAATGGAGGAGAGAGGGTGTCGGCATCAGGCGATGATGCCCTCAATTGTGGCAAAGGCGATGGAAAAGAATATAAAAGCGTGAAGTCGACTGGTGACCAATTAGAGCTGGAAGGGCTTACATTTAACATCCGGTATTCTGCTCCCAATAAATTAAGTACGTCGAGTGAATTTTTGCTAAACGAGCCATACCCGTGCTTCTGTAAGAACTGTCATGCTCGCAGCGGGCCAACCAGCCTCCACCACCCCGATGGCGGATCCCAGATTGGCCGCCGGAGTGTTATGGAGCTGGTCTCTCTAGCTGCCATCTCTATGGTTCGCGGAATCTCCAGGTCCGGGCTTGACCGCTCCGGCGTTTGCGCGTGCGCGAGCCTAGGCGCGTGCCCGCCCTCCCGCAACTGACCGAAACCCGGGGTGGGAGGGCTGGGTCTGGGAGCGTTGCGGCGGTGGCCGCCGCGGCCCCAGTCCCCAGGGCCGTTCCCGGGCCAATTCTGCGCCGTGGAGTCCCGCCGCCGCCTCGGGCGGCGCTCACCCCCCCCAGATGGTGGGACCGGAGGATGCGGGAGCCTGCTCGGGAAGGAATCCCAAGTTACTCCCTATGCCGGTGCCCGAGCCCGTGGGTCAGGACGGGAAGATGATCCGGGCCACGGGCGGCTTTGGCGGAGGCGTCGGCACTGTGGGCCCGCAGGAGGAGGAGGAAGAGGAGGAGGAGGAGGAGGAGGAGGAGGAGGAGGAGGAGAAGGAGAAGGAGACGCCGCCTCATCGGCTCCTTCGGCATTACCTCGCGGCGGCCGGAGGGCAACTGGAACCAGGGCTGTGCTACTGTCCGCTCCCCGCCTGCCAGACTCGCGTCCCGCCGCCCTCAGACGCCTGCCCGCCAGATTCTGGCTCCAAGCACCAAAGCGCGGAGGCCGCGGAGGCCTGCGCGCCGCGGCACAGAGGAATGACCAACGGGGACTCGGGCTTTCTGCCCAGCCAGGACTGTCGCGATCCGGAGGAAGCTCGCGGGTTGTCCCGAGTTGGCGGCCGGGATCCGCCCCACCGCCGCCTCTGCCTGGAGGGACCCGGAGACGAGGACGCGGGCGGCGCGGGTAGCGCGTCCGACTGGGCCGCGACACTTGAGGACCCGCTGCGTAGCTGCTGCCTGGCGGCGGCGGACCCCAGAAAACCAGAAGGCGCGGGCAGCGGCTCGGGGGGCAGCCCAGCCAGCGGCGGCAGCGGCAACAACGACTTGGAGCGGCGGGTAGCCGGCGCAGAGGGTCCCGAGGAGGGCGCGTCCCCCGCCGCCTTGGTCGGGAGGACTTGCGGGTCCGCGGGCACGGAGCCTCTCCTCGGCTTTTCCGACGTTCACTTGAACTCTCGGAACACGTTCGAGGTGAGCCGCTGCCAGAACGCCCGCGACCACCTGCCCCCGGCGGGGCCGCCGGTGCCCTTGCCCACCGCGGTGCAGGGCCCCGCGGGGACCTCGGCCCGGGCTCGACGGAGCGGCGGCCTCGCCGATTTCTTCGCCAGGTACTGCGCAGACTGCGCTGGGATCGGGGCGGGTTCGAGGCCGAGGCTTGGAGCTGGCAGACAGCGGCTTTGGGGGGCCTCTTGCGCGGCTGCCCTCGCTTACGTCAGGACCTGGCTTTGATTTGTCACCGGGGGAAAGAGGACCTTGGTCTGCATTGTGTTGTCTAGAGGAGAAGGTGTGAGCTCCGTGGGGAGCGAATCTTTCTGTTCCCCTGTCGGCTGGAGGCTGTACCTGCTATATATTCCTGGTTTCTGTGTATTCAGGGCCTGCCAGCGTGCTAGTGCCTTATCTACAGTTTGCCTCTTCGGGAAAAGCAGACATCTGTCTACGTCCCCAAGTTATTTTGATTGTACTACAAGGATTACTGGCACAATACTGTGGGTGGAGGGGACAAGACGGTGTGTGTGTACGGGTGTGGTTGTGAAAGAGAAAAGGAAGTCATTTCGCAGAGCTGTCTGTCTGCGTGGAGTGTAAGCCCATTTAAGTGGTAATTCTGGAATTAGAAGTGGTTTTGTTTCCTGGTGTTTAACCGTTTGTTTCTGTGGCCTTTATTAAAATGCAGTCAGTTTGGTGTTTAGAATTTGATACCAGCCTTTAAAACGAAATTGCTATGGCACTATCTAGAAAATCCGTCTTCTCTACTTATGCTAGGTAGGCCTACACTGTTTTCAGTAACTTTTCAATTCTTCATGGTATCGTATTTGTGATTTGACCTGCTATTCTGGAAATTAAATTGTGCTGGACAGTGCAGACTTCAGAATAGAGTATTGATAGGGATAAATTAGTCAGAAAATACTCATCTTTTTAAAACTTTTTTATTAAGGTATTATTGATGTACACCCTTATGAAGGTTTCACATGAAAAAACAATGTGGTTACTACATTGACCCATATTATCAAGTCCCCACCCATACCCCAATGCAGTCACTGTCCATCAGTGTAGTAAGATGCCACAGATTCACTGTTTGCCTTCTCTGTGCTACACTGTTTTCCCCTTGATCCCCCACACCGAAAATACTCATCTTAACGCATAGTAATGAAAAGGCAATTTCACTTGAGTCAGATTTTGATGTGCTTTTTTTTTCTCCAGGCAAATAAAGTATTCCCAAGTTGTAAAACCTGCCTTTCAAAGTTCTCTCGCTTGTGTTTTTGTTTCCTTTTCAGGAAGCTTGACAAAAACCCCAAATGAAATAAACAAGCTGTGCAGTTCAAGTTTTAGAGGATTACAATTAGTGTGCATATTTCTAGACGTAAGGGCACAATTTTCTGATTGTAATTAATATTTCTTAATCCTTTTTCTACTTTATCACTTTTTAATTTTCCTGCCGGTATAAATTTACCAATTAAAGGGGAAATCCTAACTCTGTGATACTCATAGAATGAAATACATAGTAGTGAGATCAGTATTTGTGCCTGTAGTTGCAAAAATGTACTTAAAGCCTGAGTGGCAATATTTTAAAAGTTCTTGAGGTGAGTTAATTTTGATATCGGTGACCTCTTGTGGCCTTAAGTATTTATTCATCGTGTTTTAATGTCAGGTATCAGGCAATTTTAGAACTGGAATGGTCTTTGGAGGTCACTTATTCAACCAGTATATGCAGACTAAGGGCTCTGAGCCACCTGCTGGGGAACAGAGATGATTTGGACAATGGTCCCTGACTTAATATGGCTAGTTGACATTCATATGGTCACATTAATCATGTATATCAGATCACTGAAGTCAGAAATTGAAGTCAGGAAACAGGTGCCCTGAAGTTAAATTTCTTAATTGAGAAAAGCCTCATTTTTCTTAATTGAGATTTGAATGTCAAACGATTCTAGGTGTCATTGCTTTCTTTATATATCATTCTAGGGAAAAGGGCAGAGTTAGGGGCACAGTTTTTTTCCTAACTAAAACCTTAAGTGGATTCTGAACACCATAAAGACAAACTATGACGTTCTTCTCTGAATCTGCCATACCTAGTGCTGGTATGAAGAGACCCCCAGTACAGTTACGTTGAATTGGCAACTGTCACAGACTCTCTCTTTCCTTTTCTGTAGGTAGTGTAATTTTGAACAAATCTTCCATCCCCAGGCAGAAAAATCAGAAATCATACCCAACCCGTCCCTGGCCCCCAGGCTCCAGGTGAGGGCTCCCTCTGGGGATACCTTATTCTAGGATGCATTCTTGTAGAGGCAACTCCTACCCCCACTTTACTTTTTGATGAGGAAGCTCGCTGTCTAAAGAAGATAGTTAGCTGACGGCAGAGCTGGGATTAGAAACCAGGATTCCTGATTTTCAGTACAGGTTTGCATTCAATCACAACTTCTGTTCATCTGTGGCTCCTTTCTCTTCCACCTGATGATGCTCCATTTTCCCCTTCTCCTTTCCACTTCCTTCTCTTTGCCTTAACTGGGCAAAAATCTATAACAAATACTTTTAAAGACTAATCTCTTGGTTTTTTTAAAACAAATAGAGGAGAACATTTTACAGCAATAAATTTATTACTACAAAGTTATGTTCATTTACAATACATAATTGATGGTGCTTCATTGAGTAGGATAGAAATCATGTAGGTCGAGGTATTTGGCCAGGATGGCCTGCTTTCTCCTGCTTTCCCTCCCTTCCAGAGGAGGTGTGTTCTAGTCAAGTCCCTGATGGAGGCTTGCCTCAGCTTCTCGTGGGCATCTCTGTGTTTATGGTGACCTGACTATGGATCTCTAGAAGTAACATTCCCTCAGATTCTTGGCCCTTGCCTGCCTGTGTTTCTAAATGCCGGGTGGGTACCACTGTCACCAACTTAGCAGTGAGGAGGAGATGAAAACTGAAAAGAAAAACAAAACCAACAAAAAAACCCTTATTTTTTCAAGTCAGTCTTTGTTTCTCAAGGATCTGTTTATCGGTCTGTTTTAAAAATAAAGTAGCTTTAAAGCATTTTTATGGATCCTGAAGGCAAATTCATGTCTTGTTTTCATACTAGAATGGTTTGTTTTTAGGTAGATATACTCCTTGTAGATGTATTTTTCTTAGCCATTTAATACTTTTGAGGCTTGTTCAGATTGCACTGGCATAGTTACTATTAGAAACACACAGGTATCTGTGTCCCCTGTTAATGTTGATAATTTTTATAAAGTTCATTATGATTGAAAAAAATTGGTGTCTTTTAAAGGGCATAGCTAAAGTAGATAAAGTATTGAAGATTTGTTTTTCCTTCTATCAGAAAAGGAGACTAGATTCTGGAACATAAGGATCCATGTAGCTTTCTCTAATTACTGACTTTTGAAACTTGATAAATACTGTGGGAAAAAATTATTTTCACAAAGCTCTTTCTAATACAGTTAAGCTAAAAGGCTTTAGTGATAGCTTTTAACATCTAGATAGTCTATTATCCTGAGTATGAAAATTGTTAAGTGTATTAAGAATTTTAAATTCCTATAGGTACAGTTTTTTCTTAATTTAAGGTTCTCAGAAACAACAAAATTAACCACATCCTTTTTCCACCAAGGATTTACACCAGTTAAGAAAATTGTAATTCACCTGACTGAGCCATCATAGACTTCGATCAAATAGGGCTCCCTTTTTTGTTCCACAGTGTGTATTTTTCCCAGCCAACTAAAATAAAAGCTTCAGTTTCAAAACCAGTTTCTCAAAAAATCCCTTCTTCAACATTTCAATAAAGAAAAGGCAAAATGTCAAACTTGTGATAAATTTTAAGGTTTTTATAGCTCCCCAAGTCAAGTATTTCTTTAATGAAGTGTGGTATAATTACTTATAAGGAGAATGAAGAAATATCTCTTGATAGAAATACTAAATTTTTGTTACTACAGGAGATTATAAAAATAAACGCAAAAATTATTTCTATGTCTAATGAAACTCCTTTGGACATTATTTACATGTTAATAAAATGTTGAAAAGAATGTGATTAATTGCTCTATAATAAAAGTAAGAGTGTACTAAGATTTTAGAGTGTTGTGAAGCTACCCATTATACTATTAGATTGGGAGCTAATGGCGCAAAGCCTTTTGAGTTTTTCCCTGTGTCTGACTCTTTTTCTCCCCCTCAGATCCAGTATTTTCTTAAACCACAAAACAAAATAAACCACTGGAAATCCAGCAGTGGTTCAAGGACTTCACCTTAGAAATTTGTGGTTTTAAGGTGGACAGTTAGAAATGTGATAATCTGAATATAAATCAGGTCGAACGTATTATTTTGTAAGTACTAAAACCACACAAACATTTTAACATTATATCCCGATAACAAAGCAGAGTAGTTTAACTTGGAGTTACTTGTTTGATAGAAATTTTCTGAACTGTTAAAAATGGGCATAGAGGTTTACTTTTTATTTTAGAATAGCTTTAGGTTTACAGAGAAGTTGCCAAGAAAGTACAGAGAGTTCTGGTATACCCCTCATGCAGTCCCCCTATTGTCAACATCATATTACTGTGGTATATTTGTCACAACTGATAAATCAGCACTTGTACGTTACTATTAATTAAACTTCACACTTTATTTGGTACAGAAATACTGATTAAAATATTTTTACTTGGGGAGCAGTTGTGTCATACTGTAAAATCAGCATTCTTTAAAGTAAAAGGAACTTCAGGATCACTGTATTCACTGTTTAATACCTTACAGAAAATTAACAGTGCTGTTCTCAGATCTTCTATTTGGTAGGCATTAAAAGGTAATAATAATGGTAAGGTAATAATAATGTTATTAATGTAACATTGGAAATGAGTTAGACAATGGCAATGAGTTGTCCTTCAGGTAGTTGTAGAGAGTTGGTCTGCAAAGACTTTCAGCTTAGATTGTTTGGGGCAGTATTACATAATTTAACAACCAGTACTATTTGCCTCTAAAAAATATGTGAAAGTATATTTTAATTCTGTATAATTTCATATTTTTCAAAATTAGTTTTATATTAGTTTCTTTTATTAGCTTTCTTTTTTGATTCTTGAAATATTCCTAAAACCTAGAAGTGTAGGATTTATTTTTATTTTAGTTATTTTCTCAGAGTCAGAAAATTAATAGAAGAAACAAAGATCCAATTCTTTGGACTAATGTGCTGATTTCTATGAGTTATAAGAAAATTACAAATAAAAATGTAGCTTTTGATATAGTGAAAAATACTGTTGTCTTGAGACTTGAGAAACCTGGCTTTTGTCCTGGGTAGCTGCTTCTTCCATTAAACAAATTTGTGAACCTGGGCAAATCATTAAGTTTCTGACTTCAGTTTCTTTATCTGTGGAATTAGGAGATTCAGAGTTCCTTCCAGCTCCAGTATACAGTGATACTATATTACACAATTGTCTTGCACACACTTGTAGACCTCAGATATTTGCTGACTGAAAATTACAAAAGTAAACTGAGTTAAACAGGCTGCTTAAAAACACAGGATATTTTTTCATTAGTAAAAGGAAGTTTACAAGAGATAGAAGTATCCCCTTGAACTCTATTCTGCCTTGAACATTTCTTTCAGTGAAGGTCTAAGGCTGCCTCAGAGTAATAATCACCAGTGATCTTTGTTTAGTTTCCCATATGTACAGACCAGAAGCTCTAATTTTTTTCTTTAGTAAATTCTAAACTTTTTTTTCTTAAAATTTCTTTGGAGTAAGAGAGAAGAATGGGATAATATAATAATAATAATAATAATAATAATAATAATAATAATAATAATAAAAAAATAATAATAATACAGAATTTGAGACTAACTTCCAGACCATGAGTTATTTCTCAAAGGTTGCCGGTGTTCTACTTTGGCCAGTGTGTGTGTGTGTGTGTGTTTATATAGCTTAGTGCAGTAGTGCGTAGCCTTTGTTATACTTCAAAATCACCTAGTAGCACATTTTTAAAAATTAGGTTCTCCAGAATCCACAAGCCCTACTAGTTGGATTCAGTGCACTTGCATTTGGCACGTGTCTTCTTCACACTATAGGGAGTAGTTTAAAATGCTGGTTCTGGAGTTAGACTGCCTGGACTTGCATTGGCCTACTAGATTCATAATTCTGGGCAAGTTACTTGACCACTCTGGACTTCAGGCAACTCATCCATAAAATGGGGATAATAGTGAAATCCACTTGTGGCGTGGGGATTTCATGAGATAATATTTTAAGTGTCTGTATTATGTGGTATATGGTGAGGATTCATATACTCAAACTGCTGCAAGACCATTACAATCACTTCCTCAACTACATCACTGAAATCTGTTTAAAGAAGAGACTGGAATAAATTTTTTGTGTACTACATGAAAAACATTACACAATTTGTGTAGTAGATTTTTTAATTTAATTTGTGTTTGGGATTGGATGGGTATTAAAATAGATTCTGATGGTAATATGAAACCTTCAGAAGTGTTCAAGCTTTGATGAAAAAACAAATTGGAGAAGGAATTAAAAGGAGGGACTGTTGAGAAAGATTACATTATTTGTATCTTTTATTGTTTTAAGGAACTTTTATAGACAGGCAAAGCCAATTTTTTAGTTTGAGTTCATGAAACAATTTGGCCCACTCATACAGGTTTCATACTTAGTATGTTGTGGTCAGAAGCTTTGGGGAAGAGTGGAAACATTTGGAAGTTTTGAGGTGATACATCTGTTTCCCATCTCTAAATGTATTCAGAAAGGGAAAACCATTTCTTTTTGAGGC
>JAQQAC010021430.1:0-11021 GCA_029783875.1 Phataginus tricuspis
GCCTGCTCACCGTCAGGATTACTAGCTCTTTCTGTGACCCTCCGAGCAAGCAGAGGGAAAGGAAAGGAGGGAGAGGCACGCCCCGACAAGGCAAAGCAAGGGAGGTAGGAGCCGACTGACCTACCGTTCCGCAGCCTCCGCCGTCCCTGGATACAGTCACACACGAGAGGAAGCCCAGTCGAAGCAGGAACTCGTTTACTGCAGCTCAGAACACGGAATATATAGGGTGTGGTCTCTTCTGATTGGTTACACCTTATGCTAACGAGGCGATCTTCAAATTGCCAATCACACACAGAGTTGTGCGCATGCGCAGTGAGAACACTCGGCTGGGAGCTGTGGTGCCGCAGAAATTCAAAAGGTTCTCAGTGGCCATCTTTGTGGCGTTGCTGAGATTTATAGGTAGTTCCCCACATAGAATGGTGACTACCAGAGGCTGGACATGGGCAAATGCAAGGACAGTAATAATAAAAAAGGTAGAATGGGGATTTCAGGGGCCGGAGTGAGAAGATCAATAGGATAATTGCCTAATGGATATAGCTGGTTTTGCAATATGACAAGATTTCATGAGATGGATGTTGGTGAGGATTGTACACCATGAATATACTTAAAACCACCAAATTACACCTTTAAAATGACTAAAATAGGAATTTTATGTAATATGTATTTTACAAAATAAAATAATTGGAAGAATATTCTTAAAAGTTTATTTAAGAAATCATCTCTTATACTGTAGTCAACCTACTCCCTCTTAAACATAAAGAACACTGATTTGTTCTATGTCTATAATTTTGCTTTTCCTAAAAAAATAATTAGAATCATGTTGGCGTCTTTCACTTCACATGAGGCATTCAAGATTAATGCATAATTTTTGTATGCTCTGATAATTTATGATATATATTGCTGAATAGTATTCATCGTATGGTTGGACTACACTTTGTTCACCCAATCTCCTATTGAAGGACTCCTTAGTTGCTTTCATCTTTGGTGATTATAAATGCAACTGCTGTATCATTTACAGGGTTTGTGTGGACATTAGTAAGTACCAGAAAACAAGTTTTACTGATCAAATTATAGATTCGTGTTTGGTCTTGTCAAAAGAAATGTTTTACTTCTCAAAATGACGGACTAGAAAGGAACCCTTACTGACCGTTCCTCTTCTCTGATAGAAAACAAAACCCAAACATAACATACAGCATAAATACCCGATATTATTGAACAATGATCAGTAGCAGATGCTGAGAGCAGATCCTGCTCAATTGCAGGAGTAACAAATAGGTTTCATCCATCTCAGCTTTAAGTGTCAGATATGTGTAGTTTGCACAGTAAACACAGCATTGGTGAGTGTCACACACAGATTGAAATAAAAATAAAGGCATCATTTATAGAGGAGTAAGAGAATGTGTTGGTGGAAGAATTGTTGTATAAAATATGCTGAAGTAAATTATTCAGACTGAATAAAATGACACGAGGTATACTCCATTCCTGAGAAAAATTAGTAAATAGTATAAGAAATGATGAATATATGGATAAATGCCAATACTTCATTTTTAATTTTTGGACAATTTCCTACCTCATTTCTTCATAAGCTTTATGAATGTTTAAAAACTAAATATTTAACATGGCCTTGTTGCGTTTATAGCACATATCGAAGTATTATTGACAATATGTGTGATGCCATATGATCACAAATATTATTATATTTTCAAGAATAGTAGAACAATAATTTTAAATGACTTAGCAAAGGCAAGCATGTAATTCCTAGAACTGCTATAGGAAATAAAAATAACGAAAAACCCAACAAACTTAAAAAATAAATTATAAGTAAAATTTATAGGTCATCCCTAAAAATTGCCAGGAAAGATGAAATAGAGGTAAAAAACAAAAAAGAAGAGTTGGAAACAAAAATTAACTGGCAGACTCACTAACTTGGAATTCTTTATTGTCCCAGAATGTGTCTTTGTTAGAGGTAAGAGATATTGTGGTGCCATTTTGTGGGGTACATGAAGTGGGAAGTTTCTATAGGCCAAGAATTTTACTTCATGTTATTTTGCTATATTCAGAACAACTGGATGTGTAAAAATGAGTTTAGGGTCACTGGGCTCTGAAGTATAGTCACAGACGGCAGTCACGCAGGAAGAGTATAGGGGCCAATAACCAGGGGCGATCATCAGCCCAGTCGGAGAACACCCTGAAGACGCGCCTCCTTTCTCCAATACTACATTTTCACAGGCTTTTTATTTGCAGCATTATTTGTAGTTGCCAAAGTTTAGAAAGTAACTCAATGTCCAAACACAGGATATTAGTTAAGCTATGGCATATATAATACAGTCGGTTATTGTTTGGCTTATAAACCAGAGGGAAGGCAATCTCTCTCTAGAACTGATCAGTAGTGATTCCCAGAAAATATTAAGTGAAATATCTAAGGCAAAACACTTTCACAGTGTGCTATGTAATAAGAAAACATGCATCACTCTTCTTTTTTTTAAAAAATGAAACATACGAAAATAATCCATTAAACCTTGAGACTCGTTTCCTGGGTGATAGTGAGCAAAGAGTAAAAAGGATGGGAAGGAAGTGGAATTTCAATGACATATATTTTGTTATTGTTTTTAAATAATTTTCATTATTTTTGGAAGGCATGTTAATTTTCTACCTATTAAAAGTTGTCATCAAAGGTGAAGAAAAAAGTAAATTGAATGCAGACTGAATCAAATGAGATAACTACATCAGATGAAGAGCAAAGCTATGTTGATAGATTTTTAAAGAGGAATTCATTCAACATAACTTTTGACCAGAGCATTTTGAACATATATACTTAAGAGAGAAGGAAAAGAAAAAGGACTACAAAGAATCTTCAACTATTTTATGTAAACTGGTCATTGTAGTGGTGTGATTGTGGATTAATTGCATTATGCACATTTTAAGACTGTGAAAACCAGTAAATAATATTTTTGAGATCCAGGTTGTCAGTATGAAATATTGAGGAAGTGAAAAACAGGAAAATCTATTTGGAGTTGGATTGAAATAAATCTCCAGTATGAACTTATTATAAAAATTCTGCTAAAAAGATATAAGATCAATGAATCCCCAGTAGCCATGTCCAAAATTTGAGCCCAGATAATGGCTTCTAAATACCAGTTTTGTTTTCTTTCTTTTTTATTCATAGTTCTCAGTCACCCAAGAAACATTTCCCAGTACTACTCCATCTAGACCTGTGTTCCCAGAAACCATAACTGGCACACAAATAAATAATAACAATGGTTCAAAACCCATTTAATAAAATAAAAATAGGTGGATATAGTGTGCTTTGAATTTTATTCAGTTTCATTACTAAAATAATTTCCTGGAACTATGTAGTACACAATGACATTTTGCTAATTATAACTCAAGTAGATACAAGTATTTTCAAATAAATTAACTAAAAGTGAATAATGCTAGTAAGACCTATTAAAAGCCAAAGAAAAAAACCCTCACAAATAAACCATAATCATCTCATTTTCAAATTCTCTCTCTTTAAAATTTAATCTAGTTCCATTACTCGACAGTGAGGGCCTTAACCAGATGAACAATAAAATGTCTTTTGATTTTGTGTTAGATGACTAGGTCTATAGCAAGGATTGGCAAAGCATAATATCCATCTGGTTTGCCAATCTGACTGATTAATGACATTCTCCAACTTTGCCATGACCCACTGAGTCAGTAATTAGCAATATCTAAGAGTAATCTTCATTTTTAGCCAAGTGTCCACATGCCCAAGTGATTATTATCGATTATAAGGTGGCAACCATTAGACTATAGTCTATGAATAAGCAGAATTAAGGGACCATTTAAGTAATCTGCTATTTTTCTACCCAAAGTCTGACTCATATCCTTCATGGTGCATTCCAGAATGTTTTCTGGGGTGTGAACAGCTCTGCCTCCATAAAACACCCATAATTATAACTCTAAGGCCTTAAGAGGTAATTATATAATAAGGCTACTCAGAGGACTCCAAGACATTCTTCTTTGGGAAATTCTAAGTATTAGTCACATACTTTAAAAGTAATTTGTTGTAGACACTTTGACTAAAGAATGTTTAAAATGATGTCAAATTTAAAACAAAAGGAGAGGCAAATGAACTTCCTGATTGCTTAAACATTCATCTTTCCATGTTTAGAAACTATCATATCTTAGCAGCCATTTTTTTAGTCCTTCCACAGAAGAAATACAACGATATGTTATGACAGAGAAATTCCAAAGGAAGACATAGTTCCGTTTCAATTCCAGGAGCTCAAGTAGTATACTAAACACTTTTATTAAGAGTAAGATTTTCACTTTCAAGTGCACTTGGTAGAATCATCTAAAAAATAATCCTTCACAGGTGATTGAAGAATTGGAATAATTCTGAGGTATGAATTTCAAGTTTCTATTGGTAAAATGTTTCTATTAGTAAAACACTATTCCAAAACAATGATTTGTAAGTCTTAAAGAATTTTGTGAAATTTAGGGAGGACACCAAAAACAAACTCACCAGCAGATTTTTTCACCCTTGTTCCTATTTTGCTACCTCTCTGGGTATTCCTCCAGAAAGTTTGAATAGAGTGATAAATGTCTTCAAAGTTATTTTATTTCTGCATGTGCATTCCTCGTGGTCACCACACACAGAGTCTCCGGATGCGACCCGAACGCCCATTGCTTTGCTTTGTTGCATGAGCTGCGCTTCCCGAAGCGGCTTCTCCTGCTCTTTGCCCTGTATTCTCCGTCTCCTCACATGCGCATTAGCTTCAAGGTCAGCCCAACAGGGAGCAATTGTCCACCTCCAATCTCAAATAACTGCCTTGTTAATCTCTAAAATAATAGATTTTTCTTATTTTAATGACACGCATCACCATCTGTTTTCTTTCATTTTTATATGTATTTTTATTCATCATTGTCCCCTCACATTCACAGGAAGCTCTCAGAAATAAACCTTTCAAAAAAATTATGTCTCTCCTAAACAGTTTGGTGCCCAATAAATATGGAGCACTTCCTGATATTTTCAATAAAGAATAAATAAATAACTGTGTACTAGTAAATAATGAGGGAAACACTTTAAATTCTGAAAGCAGACACCTGATATTAAAATAGACAACACATGACAAAGAAAACATGTTCACTCAGATAAGGGAAGACATTTTATTATGGTGACCTCTAACATACACCCTTACAAAAATATCAACCTTTGGGAACATTCCATAATAACAGCATTCTCTACACATGTGCATATTCAAAGGAATTGAAGTTTTCCTAAATAATTCTTTCACACACTAAATAAATTGTTCAACATATGTGAATTACATGTCCTCCAGACAAGACACTCATTGAACATAGAATTATTTTTAATAATCGTTTGTTTAGAACCAAAAGGTTAAAAAGTTATTTGGCTATGTTGGATTATTATATAGCACAAATGTGAGGTCATAATACTTAGAACAAAGGAGAATTGATACATTGCTCCAGTTACACTATTTGGGATAATAACATAAAAGTCCTAAAGACAGGAGTTTGCATTGTTTGAAAACAAAAGTATATTTCATTAATCACAGAACAATATCACTATGATACAAATGTCCATTGAATAGTAAAAGTCCTGTATTTATTCAAGTTATATTTTTCTGGTGGCTAGTTAAGGTTGAGACTACAGGATCAGGTGTAACTCACACAAAGACTATTTGACTGCACACATAATTCATGGAATCCCGTTACTTTTAAAAAAAGGAATTTGTTGGTAATTTTTCAGAATTATGTGAAGAATACATATACCTCTTTTTCACTGAAGTTATTCTGTGTATCAACATGATTCTTGTTTGAAAGTGTAAATTGATGTTTCTTTGCATATTTGTGGGCCGAGCACACAGGTTTAAGCCGCTGTGCTTTGTGTTCTTAGTTGCTGTAGACAGATCTTCCCTCTGCCTGGCCTAACGCCAGGGTAGGGTTTCCTGGTTTTCAAGCCCGGTGAGGCTAGCGAGGAGAAAGGCACAGTAGTCTGCCTGTCACGGAAGGGGTTCTTGGAGCTGTGCAGGCAGCCAGGGAGCTGGAGCACCTGAAGATCGTGAAAGCTCCCAATCTGCTGGGCAGAGTGCACCCAGTTTTGTCTACCTGTACTTTCTCCTGAGCAGTAAGCTCTGTGCAATCCTTGCCCATTTAGCAGCCCTCTTGCTAAGGGCTTCTTTGTTAGGAAATCTCTCAGACTGCCTGCCTTTCTTTTGCCCCAGAGCAGCTGGATATGGATCCCTGCTTTCCACAAGCAGCTGGAATCTTAGTCTTTCCAGGAATTCTGCCTGTCTTAGCTTTCCGAACCCCTCATTATGAGAGTATCATGCAAGCACCATGAAATGTAGGTTTGTGCTCCCAGAGCAGATCTCCAGAGTTAGGCATTCAGCAGTCCCAGATCTCCACTCCCTTCCTGCTCCATTCCTGTTCCTCCTGCCGGTGAACTGGGGTGGGGGAAGGGCTTGGGTCCCAGAGGACCACAGCTTTAGTATGTTACCCTTTTTCAGTGAGGTCTGCTCTTGTCTCCAGGTGTATGCAGTTTGTTGCCATCCTCTTTTCTGTTGCTCTTTCAAGACTACTTGTATTAGTTATATTTTCATATTATATGTGGTTTTAGTAGAAAGCCTCTTTCTCACCTCTCATGCTGCCATCTTTAATCCAACAGTGTCCAATTATTTCTTTAAAGACACTTTCTATCCCTTTTTCTCTCCTTTCTTCTTGTGGTATCCCTATAATGTGAATATTGTTCCATTTGAATTGATCACTGAGTTGTCTTATTATTCTTTCATTCCTGGAGATCACTTTTTCTCTCTTTGCCTCAGCTTCTTCATATTCCTGTTCTCTAATTTCTATTCTATTTACCGTCTCCTCTACCTCTTCTAGACTGCTTTGAATTCCTTCCATTATACGTTGCATTTCAGATACTGTATTTTTCAAAGTGTCTATCTCTTTCTTGAATCCATCCCTGATAACTTGAGTACTTTCTGTAGCACTTTAGTATGTTTATGATTTTTATTTTTAAATCTCTTTCAAGAAGATTTGTGATTTCAGTTTCACTGAGCTTTCTTTCTGGTGTTTGAGGGATTTTGGATTGAACAAGGTTCTTCTGCCTTTTCATAATCCGACTGAATAGTGTGGAATAATAGCTGTGTGTAGGCAGCACCCTCTAGTGTCCAGATGCTCTTCTCTCTGGAGCTGCCCAGCACCTGGAGCAATGGTGGGGGTTGCAGGCAAGCGGCGCCAGTGTCTGCCAGAAGGAAAGAGCTCTTCCCTGCTTCCCGGCTGTAGTACCTGCCTTCACTGCCAAGGCCAGTGAGCTTAGTGTGCATGAAAGGGCCCCTACATTGTGCCTCTGTATTTACCAAAGTCATGGCTGTCTTGTGGCAGGGCTGACATGATGGTGGGGGCAACAAGTTTGTAAGCAGGTGCCAGTCAGGATGAAGGAGTGACAGGCTGCATATCACATTGGGGGACCTCAGGACTGTATTGCCAGCCAGGGTGATGGAGTGCCTGAAGCATCTGAAAGTTCCCAAACTGCTGGGCTGAGTGTGCTGGAACGATTTTGTCAACCTGTCCCTTCTCCTGAACAGCAAGCTCTGTGTAATACTTGCACCTTTAACACCCCTCTCACTGTTGGGAAGTCTTTCAAAGTGCCTACACTTCTTTTACCTCAGAGTGGCCAGTTGTGGGTACCTGTTCTCACAAGTGGCTGGAATCTCAGTTTCTCTGAGTATTCCACCTGTCTTTTCTTTCCATCACCTGGAATCTCCAGAGCACTACGTAATGTGGGTTCAGGCTCCTGGAACATATCTCCAGGGCTGAGTATTTAGCAGTCCTGGGCTATACTCCCTCCCCGCTCTGTTTCTCATCCTCCCACAGGTGAGGTGGGGTAGGCAAGGGCTTGGGTCCATCCAGATGGTGGCTTGCTACTTTATCCTTTTCCATGAGATCTTCTCCTTCCCCTCGATGTAAGCCATCTGTTGAAGTTTCTTTCGGGTCACTCTTTCAGGATATGTAGTATTTACTGTACTTTTGTGACATATGTGATTTTGGAGGAGATTTCTGCCTCACTTCTCATGCTGTCATATTTTTATTCAAGAGGATGGTTTTATAATGGCAAAGAGACACTTCTGTAACAAACATATCATAAAAGAGATGCTTTGTGCAAACAGTAATTTAGTTTTAGATATGACTTAATTTAAGAGACCTAAAAGCAGAATAGGAAAAATGCACAAATCATGGTGTGGTAATTTAAATCAACTCAAAATAATAGAACCGAGGGAACTTCCATCAGGGAGATATACCAGGGAATGCAAACAGGCAGTGCCCTTTAGCCTCACAATCTCCCTCTATCACCCCTGATGACAGTGTTAAATGGTGTCAGTAAGCCAGCAGCAGTGTGGCAGCAGGGTCAGCTCAGTTCAGCATTCCAGAGCAGAGTGCACAGGAGTGGGTGTAGAGTCAAGAGACAGTGAATGGTTCACACGTTTTAGTTTTTTTTTTCTTTTTTTCATTTTAGATCATCCTCATTCATTGCTCAGTCAATCATGGCCCCTAGAGCTATTATATAGTTTTATTTTGAAGCATTTATTTAAAGTGATATATTGATGACAATCTTTATCATTATGGAAAGATGTAGTTTATTTTACTTTTAGAAATATTACTTAAAAAAAGTACATTATGTCCACTGGCTCAAAATTTCTAACTAGTTTTCTTACTTAACCATGTGACTAGTATTAGATGTAAGTCTGATCATGTCTTGCTTTCTTTTTGATAGTCTGGTACACTTAACTAATATATAGGAATATTATGTTTATTATAAATGTTAACTAAGCCTTTAGATCATTGCCTGGCAGTTTAATAAAACTTATAAAATGATCTAATATCCACTTGTGTATTTTTCCTCTGAGATAACACATAGAGAAAAGAAACCTATGTAATTAATATGAAATTCTGTGTTTGAATTCCAAGGGTTATTTCAAAGTGTGAGATTATTCAGCGAGAGAGAGATGTTGTTTTGTTGTGAGTACATCATACACTTTAGTTGTATTGTATCTGAATATGCATAAATAATGCCAAAAGAATGAACATTACAGATTTCCAAATGATTCATTTTAATTCAGAAAATTATCGAAGAGTTTTTCCTATTCATTTACTGAAAACCAAATGTCATTCCACAGTTTATTTCCAAAAACCCTCTTTTCCACAGTGTAGAGGGCTATATAAACTTCTACAGTATTTGTTTGAACCTTCCTCTTACAATCCATTTCCTGCCACTCTTTCCTTGGTTTACTTTTTATTGGGAGAGAAGTGACCTTCCAAGTAAATATAATTGATTTTATAACAATGTCCATCCATGTTTTATTTGAATTTATCTTTATCTGTATAAGGTATTTCCAGTGTCTCTCTGGCTCAGATTTCTACTGCACGAAGATATGACCTTGGGATACCATTTGGTTTCACAGAGGAACAATGTTACAGAAAAGCCAAGTCATTCTACATTTAATTAATAATCAGTACAGGGCTATTTTAACTTTTCCTCTGAGACCCATTTTATCCTAACTGTCAGAACTCAGTCATGGATGCTATTCCCTAGGGTTCCTTATTCTTAAATTAGGAAACGTTACTTTAATTGGAGCTAAAGTATGATGGAACCAATACTTAAGCAAGTGGAAAAGGAGTCTGTTGACAGCAACTGATGAGGGCTCTTATCTTCATTTTCAGTTTTTTTTCTATTGATTTAACACCATTAAATCTAGTAATTTAAAGGTCACTGTTTGAACATGATGATACTCTGCAAAGAACTCAGTGAGTATTTGTGGATATTCTGTTGAATTTTTGCTGTGATGATGAAATTATGACTTTGCTAGAAATCTCTACAGACTTCTTTAGTCAACTCTTTAATTCTTCTTTTAGGCACATGGCAAGAGAAAATCCATCCAAGGATTTTTAATTCATTCAGAACAGGGGGTACATGTGTTTCAATTGTCTGCTTATCTTAATTTTTTACTTTCATATCAAATATGCCCAAATTGAAGTACAGAAAAAGTGAACTAAATTTAAGTTAGTATACTGTTCCCAAAGTGGTAGGAATACTCAATGTGTTTGGGACTTTTTTTAGAATGTATCTTTTCTTCAATTAGCATTGAGGTTTACTTAACAAAATGTTTTAAAATAAACTTTCAAAATTTCTTATATCAAGATGCTCTCAGCTGGTTCAAACACTTCTCAGAAGTATAGTCTTAAGTGATATGCATATTGAGAATATATATGAGAATCTGAGATGGACTATTCTTTAAATGCATCAAAAATACCTGCATTTATTAGATATTTCAAATTATTTTACAGCAGTTCTACTTCCAAGAATATGTCCAAAAGAATTGTAAGCAGGGACCAATGTTGATAGCAGCACTATTCACGATAGAGAAAAGGTGGAAGAAAACCAATTGTACATCAACAGATGAGTAAGTACACAAAATGTGCTATCTATCCAGAGTGGATTATTCTGCCTTTCAAAAGAAGCATTTTCTGACACAGCTACAAAACAGATCAGCGTTGAGGGCATTAGCTAAGTGAAATGACCCAGTCACACACAGACAGGTGCTGCGTGGTCCCCCTCACTTGAGGTATCTAGAATAGCTAGACTCATGGAAATGAGGTAGAAAGCTGGGTGCCAGGGACTGAGGGCAGAGAGAAATGGAAGTTGTTTAATGGGTAGAGAGTTTCATTTTTACAAGATAAAAATGTTATGGACATTATACAACAGGGTGAATATAGTTAATACTGAGCCGTATCCTTAGAATGGTTAAAATAAAAAAACTTAAAGGTATATGTGCTTACCATATTTGTAAAATTTATTTAACTAAAAAACTTTTTAGTGACATATGTTTCTTGGTTCAAGGAAATTAACTTAAATTATGTTGAGGATTCTAGTATGTATGTACAGTATAGATAAGAGAGAGGGCGGAGCAAGAAACAAAGAGTAATGTAAAATATTTCAACTTCCAAGC
>JAQQAC010021437.1:0-18538 GCA_029783875.1 Phataginus tricuspis
GCCTGGGACTCATGAGCACCTAGCCCTGGAGATCTGCTTTGCAAGCAGGAATCTAGATTCTGTGGTGCTCTGGAGGATGAGGAGCTGGGACAGGTGTAGTGCTTGGAGACAGATTCTGGCCATTTGTGGAGGACGGGATCCACATCTGGCCGCTCAGAGACAAGGGAAAGCAGGCGGTCTGAGAGGCTTCCTACTAGCGAGAGGGTGGCTGAAGGCGGGGTTTTGCACAGAGCTTGCTGCACGGGAGAGGGGATGGGGGGACAGGGTTGTCTGGGCGCGCTCCGTCCAGCAGATTGGGAACTTTGGGGAGCTTCAGGCACTCCATCACTATGGCTGGCTACTCAGTTCCGAGGTCCCCACTGTGATACGCAGACTGCTGGGCCTTCCTCCTGGGCTGACAGCACTGGCTCACAAACCGGCAGTCACTGCTCTGGCGTCAGACCAGACAGAGAGAGGCGGCACCTACAACAGCTAGAGATGCCAAGCACAGAGGCTTACACCTGTGTGCTCAGACCACTGCTGTGATACCGGAGACAGGCAAGGCAGACAGGAGACAGGAAACAGATCTTTCCTCCCCCCACAAAACACCTCTGCTCCCCTGAGACCCCCAACCTCACGCTAGGGGCTGAGCAGCTCCACAGACTGGACCTTCTGAGCAATAGAGGGAACCACACAGAAATATAAAACGTCAAAAGAACATAGTTCAGACCAAAATCTCACAAACCCCAGGAGGAGGGCCAAATGAAACTGAACTCACCAATCTTCCTGAGAGTTCAAAATAAAAATCATAAACATGCTTATGGAGGTACACAAAAATATTCAAAAACTCAAGAACTAATTTAAGACAGAGATTCAATCATTAAGAAATTCCATATCTGAAATGAAACATACAATGGAGGGATTTAAAAGCAGAGTAGATGTAATAGAAGAGACGGTAAATGGAATAGAAATTGGAGAAGAGGAATACAAGGAAGCTGAGGCACAGAGAGAAAACATAATCTCTAAGAATGAAAGAATATTGAGAGAACTGTGTGACCAATCCAAACGGAACAATATTCGCATAATAGGGGTACCAGAAGAAGAAGAGAGAGAAAAAGGGATAGAAAGTGTCATTGAGGAGGGAATTGCTGAAAACTTCCCCAATCTGGGGAAGGACATAGTCTCTCAAACCATCTAGATGCACAGATCTCCCAACCCAAGGGGCCCAAGGAAGACAACATGAAGACATATACTAATTAAAATGGCAAAGATCAACGATAAAGACAGACTTATAAAAGCAGCTAGAGAGAGCAAAAAGATCACATACAAAGGAAAACCCATAAGGCTACCATCAGATTTCAAAACAGAAACCTTACAGGCCAGAAGGGAGTGGCATTATATATTTAATGCAATGAAGCAGAAGGGCCTCGAACCAAGAATACTCTACCCGGCAAGGTTATCATTTAAATTTGAGGGAGGGATTAAACAATTTTCAGATAAGCAAAAGCTGAGAGAATTTACTTCCAAAAACTACTGTGCATTTTGGAGGGACTCCCATAGATCGAAGTATTCCTAAGACTAAATAGATGTCACCCAAGGGATAGACAAAGAGTACAGAATATGATTCATAACATACAAAAAATGGAGGAGGAAGAAAAAGGAGGAAAAAAAAAAGAACCTTTAGATTACATTTGTAATAGCATACTGAGTTAAATTAGACTGTTAGATACTAAGGGAATTACCCTTGAACTTTTATCTAAAGCATGCAATAGCAATAACTACATACCTAACGATAATCACCCTAAATGTAAATGGTCTGAATGCACCAATCAAAAGACGTAGAGTCACTGAATGGATAAAATAACAAGACCCATCTATATGCTGTAACAAGAGACTTACTTTAAACCCAAAGACATACACAAACTGAAAGTAAAGGGATAGAAAAAGATATTTCATGTAACTAATAGGGAGAGAAAAGCAGGAGTTGCAGTATTTGTATCAGACAATATAGACTTCAAGACAAAGAAAGTCACAAGAGACAAAGAAGGACATTACAAAATGATAAAGGGGTCACTCCAGCAAGAGGATATAAGTATTATAAACATCTATGCACGCAACTCAGTATCACCTACATATGTGAAACAAATACTAACAAAATTAAAGGGGGAAATAGAATGCAATGCATTCATTTTGGGAGACTTCAACACACCACTCACTCCAAAGGACAGATCAACCAGACAGAAAATAACTAAAGACACAGAGGCACTGAACAATGTATGAGAACAGGAGCACCTAATGGACATCTACAGAACACTCCATTCAAAAGCAACAGGATACACATTCTTCTCAAGTGCACATGGAACATTTACAAGAATAGATCATATATGAGGTCACAAAAAGAACCTCAGTAATTTCAAAAAGACTGAAACTGTACCAACCAGCTTCTCACATCACAAAGGTATGAACCTAGAAATAAATTACACAAAGAAAACGAAAAAGCCCACAAACACATGGAGGCTTAATAACATGCTCCTAAATAACCAATGGATCAATGACCAAATAAAAAAAGAGATCAAGCAATATATGGAAACAAATGACAACAATAATTCAAAACCGTAAAATCTGTGGGATGCAGTGAAGGCCATGCAAAGAGGGAAATATATTGCAATACAGGCCTACCTCAGGAAAGAAGAACAATCCCAAATGAACAGTCTAAACTCACAATTAATGAAACTAGAAAGGAAGAACAAATGAGGCCCAAAGTCAGTAGAAGGAGGGACACAATAAAGATTAAAGGAGAAATGAATAAAATTGAGAAGACTAAAACAATGGAAAGAATCAACGAAAGCAGGAGCTGGTTCTTCAAGAAAATAAACAAAATAGATAAACCCCTAGCCAGACGTATCAATAAAAAAAGAGAGTCTACACACATAAACAGAATCAGAAATGAGAAAGGAGAAATGACTAGGGACACCACAGAAATACAAAGAATTATGAGAGAATACTATGAAAAATTATATGCTAACAAACTGGACAACCTAGAAGAAATGGACAACTTTCTAGAAAAACACAACTTTCCAAGGCTGACCCAAGAAGAAACAGAAAATCTGAATAGACCAATTATCAGCAACGAAATTGAACTGGTAATCAAAAAACTACCTAAGAACAAAACCTCTGGACCAGATGGTTTCACTGCTGAATTTTATCAAAATTTAGTGAAGACCTAATACCCATCCTCATTAACGTATTCCAAAAAGTAGAAGAGAGGGAATACTCCCAAACTCATTCTACAGGGCCAATATCACTCTAATACCAAAATCAGGCAAAGACACCACAAAAAAAGAAAATTACAGACCAATATCCCTGATGAACATAGATGCAATTTCTCAACAAAATATTAGCAAACCGAATTCAAAAATACATCAAAAAGATCATCCATCATTATCAAGTGGGATTCATCCCAGGGATGCAACGATGGTACAACATTCGAAAATCCATCTACATCATCCACTACATCAACAAAAAGGAGGACAAAAACATGATCATCTCCATAGATACTGAAAAAACATTTGACAAAATTCAACATCCATTCATGGTAAAAACCCTCAACCAAATGGGGTACCTGAACATAATAAAGGCCATATATGACAAAACCATAGCCAGCATTATACTTGACAGTGAGAAGCTGAAAGCTTTTCCCCTAGCCATGGCAATCAGACAAAACAAAGAAATAAAAGGCATCCAGATTGGTAGGGAAGAAGTCAAACTGTTACTATTTGCAGATGACATGATACTGTACATAAAAAACCCTAAAGACTCCACTCCAAAACTACTAGATCTAATATCTGAATTCAGCAAAGTTGTAGGATACAAAATTAATACACAGAAATCTGTTGCTTTCCTATACACTAACAATGAAGTAGCATAGAGAGAAATCAGGAAAACAATTCCATTCATAATTGCATCCAAAAGAATAAAATACCTTGGAATAAACCTAACCAAGAAAGTGAAAGACGTATACCCTGAAAACTACAAGACACTCATGAGAGAAATTAAAGAAGATACCAATAAATGGAAACATGTCCCATGCTAATGGATAGGAACAATTAATATTGTCAAAATGGCCATCCTGCCTAAAGCAATCTACAGATTCAATGCAATTCTTATCAAAACACCAACAGCATTCTTCAATGAACTACAGCAAGTAGTTCTTAAATTGCTATGGAACCACAAAAGAACCCAAATAGCAAAAGCAGTCCTGAGAAGGAAGAATAAAGCATGTAGAATTATGCTCCCTTACTTCAAGGTCTAATACAAAGCCACATTAATCAAGACAATTGGTACTGGCACAAGAACAGACCCATAGACCCATGGAACAGACTAGAGAGCCCAGATATAAACCCAAGCATATATGGTCAATTAATATATGATAAAGGAGCCATGGACATACAATGGGAAAATGACAGGCTCTTCAACAGCTGGTGTTGGCAAAATTGGACACCTACATGCAAGAGAATGAAACTGGATTATTGTCTAACCCCACACACAAAAGTAAACTCAAAATGGATCAAAGACCTGAATGTAAGTCATGAAACCATAAAATTCTTAGAAAAAAATACAGGAAAAATCTCTTGGACATAAACATGACCAACTTCTTCATGAACATATCTCCCCGGCAAGGGAAACAAAAGGAAAAATGAGTAAGTGGGACTATATCAAACTAAAAAGCTACTGTAGAGCAAAGGACATCATCAATAGAACAAAAAGGCATCCTACAGTATGGGAGAATATATTAATAAATGACATTTCCAATAAGGGGTTGACATCCAAATTATAGAAAGAGCTCATGCACATCAACAAACAAAAAGTGAATAAGCCAATTAAAAAATGGGCAGAGGAGCTAAACAGACACTTCTCCAGTGAAGAAATTCAGATGGCCAATAGGCACATGAAAAGATGCTCCACAACGCTGACCATCAGAGAAATGCAAATTAAAACCACATGAAATATCTATCACCTCACACCAGTTAGGACTGCCACCATCCAAAAGACAAACAACAACAAATGTTCGCGAGGATGTGGAGAAAGAACCCTCTTACACTGCTAGTGGGAATGTAAATTAGTTCAACCATTGTGGAAAGCAGTATGGAGGTTCCTCAAAACACTCAAAATAGAAATACCATTTGACCCAGGAATTCCAGTCCTAGGAATTTACCCTAAGAATGCAGCAACCCAGTTTGAAAAAAACATGCACTCCTGTGTTTATCGCAGCACTATTTACAAGTCAGGAAATCGAAGCAACCTAAGTGTCCATCAGTAGATGAATGGATAAAGAAGATGTGGTACATATACATAATGGAATATTATTCAGCCATAAGAAGAAAACAAATCCTACCATTTGGAACAACATGGATGGAGCTAGAGGGTATTATGTTCAGGGAAATAAGCCAGGGCAAGAAAGACAAGTATCAAATGATTTCACTCATGTGTGGAGTATCAGAATAAAGCAAAAACTGAAAGAACAAAACAGCAGCAGACTCACAGAACCCAAGAATGGACTAACAGTTACCAAAGGGAAAGGGACTGGGGAAGATGGGTTGGGAAGGGAGGGATACAGAGGAAATAGGGGTATACAATTAGCACACATAATGTAGTGGAGCGGGGGATACGGGGAAGGCAGTATAACACAGAGAAGACAAGTAGTGATTCTATGGCATCTTACTATGCTGATGGACAGTGACTGTAAAGGGGTATGTGGTGGGGATTTGATAATAGAGGGAGTCTAGTAACCATAATGTTGCTCATGTAGCTGTACATTAATAATACCAAAATAAAAATAAAATTAAATAAATAAATAAATTTCCTTTCTCAAATTTTCCATAGAATGCTCTCCAAGTTTTTGCCTTAAAAAATACTTGATTTTCAGAGGAGAAGATGGTGGCATGAGTATTGTGGCAGAAATCTCCTCCCAAAACCACATATATTTTGAAATACAGCAAATACAATTATTCCTAAAAGAGTGACCAGAAGTAACAGTACACCAGCCAGTCTACATCTGGGAGAAGTCAACATCACAGGAAAAAGGGTAAAGTAAAAAAGCCGCGGCCTGGCAGGACCCAAGCACTCCCTGAACCCCAGCTCAATGGCAGGAGGAAAAGAATCAGAGTGGGGAGGGAGAGGTAGCACAGGAATGCTAAATACCCAGCCCTAGAAATCTGCCCCAGGAGCACAGACCCACACTGCATGGTGCTCTGGAGATTAGAGGAGCTGAAAAGCAAAGTCTGAGACTAAGACTGCTAACAGCTTCCCACAAACAGATGCCCCAGGACAAAAGAAAAGCAGGCTCTTTAAAAGTCTTAAAGGGGCAAGGGTTTAACAGGTGGACAAAATTGTCCTGGCACACTCAGCCCAGCAGGCTGGGAATTTTCAGGAGCTTCAGGCACCCAATCCCACTGGTTGGCAATGCAGGCCCAAGGCCCTTAACCATGATAAGAAGCCTGCCACTCCTTCCTCTGCACTGGCATCTGAGCGCAAACCAGCTGTCCCCACCATTGCTGCAGTGCAGGCGGAGGGTAGCCCCACCTACAACAAGCACACAGCCTAATGCAGAGGCTTGTCCCTGTGCATGGTTGACTGGCACACACAGAGAGGAGTGCGCTAAGACCGGGAGCCACAAAGGGGCTTTCTTCTTGTGGCAGAACCTGCGCCACTCGCCTGCAACCCCCGCTAGCACCCTAGGCCATCCCGAGGGCCGCCCCATCCCCGGCAGTTTCGGGGATTGACCCAGAGGCTGCTCCCTGTGCACAGTTAACCAGCACAGACAGTGGAGACAGGCACAGCAACTGGCAAGCAGGAAGGGACTTTGTCCTCCCAGCTGACACCCACGCCACTCGCCAGCGACCACTCCCATCGCTCCAGGACTATGAAAAGACAGAAGAACCTTGTTCAATCCCAAATCCCTCAAACACCCGAAAGAGGGCTCAGTGAGTCTGAAATCACCAATCTTCCTGAAAAATAATTCAAAATAAAAGTCTTAAGCATGCTGATGGAGCTACCGAATAATACTAAAGAGCTAAGGGACGAATTCAGGAAGAAGATAACAGAAATGAAACAAATGGAGGGATTGAAAAGTAGATTAGATGAGGTACAGGAGACTGTTAATGGAACAGAAATCAGAGAACAGGAATACAGAGAAACTGAGGCACACAGAGAAAAAACTGACTCTAATATAATTTCCCCATATAATTCAGTAATAATATTGTGATGAAGAATGCAATGAAAAATCAATTGGTTCATCTAATAAAAGAGCTGTAGATTTATAAGTAAACCTAATTAAAAGTTAACAATATTATAGGAGTGCAAAAATAAAAAACTAGTTAGCAATAGGAAGCTAGCCATAACCACACCTACTTGCTTTTCTACGTACCTGGTAAATGTTCGAGAGTCTCTGGCACACTGTCAGGAGATATCCTCAACATTCTGAGATCTGAAGTGTGATATTCTGTCTCTCTTGTTGGCTTATGAAGAACAAATGGAGGCAATACAGATGAAAAAGACTGATTAATGTCCATATTAGAACAGTCTACCTATGAAAAAGAGATTTTTAAAAATGGAGTAAGATTAATTTTAGACTTTATCTGCTAAAAAACAAAACTCATTCTTATGAAAATGAATACTAAGCAGTTATATTGATTCCTTAAGATCATATTCTCAACCCTTTTGAATTCATATACAGGTCATATTGTGTTTGGTCAATTCCAAGAAGGCTCTACAAATTACTCTGAGGGTCTGGAAGTCTGCCTACACAGAATTTTACAGACAGAAGGCCTAGAAGGTTCTATTTCTCCCAGGTTTGCTCCATATAATAGTATAATCATTGCAGGATTTGAACTTTGGTATTATTCTTCACAAGCTCAAAGATTTTTTTTTTTAAGAAGAGGTGTGTTGTGGAAAGAGGATAGGAGAGAGAACAGGAATATTTTCAAGAAATCCACAAATGTTTAGAAGAAAAATAAAGGTATCAAATAACTGTATCTGTGATCAGTCACCAAAAAATAAAAGTAGTGAGAAATACAAACTGATAGTGAAGTAAAAGTTAAATGTTAAAAAAGAAGTCCCTCAAGTTTCATCAGATCACAAGTTCTTACTAGAAAAGAAAACAGAAACTTTTATTTATGATGTTAGTATATAAATGTACACAACTTTTCACCAAATTCACGGGTACTCTCATATAAAAACAATATACCACTTTAAGGTTTCTTTGTTTCCCTAAAAAGATTATTCCAATGATGCCTTCTCAGGAGGGAGTCTTTAAAATGTACATAAGCATGAATTTTTCTACTCTCTTTTATCAAGGTTTTTTTCATTGAGTAATGAACATTCTTAGGAAGCTGACAGTGTATGGATATGAATATTCTATTTCCAAAGCCCTGGTCTACATTTCTCTATACCAGTGGTTCTCAAATGGGGGAGATACTGCACCCACCCACCCGTCTCCAACCAAGGGACATTTGGCAATGCCTGGAGATATTTTTTGCTGTCATATGTTTAGCAGGGGAGATGCTACTGGCAACCAGTAAAGAGAGGCCAGGATGTTGCCAAACCCTAAAATGCACAGAAAACAGCCCTGCACAACAAAGACATCCAACTCAAAATGACAATAGTTCAGAGAAGCCCTGGTCTAAACATAGCACAAAGTTCTTAGTTTTCAATCATTCCACTCCTGAAGACATTTTTGACACAAATATCATGTATATGATATCATATATGATATATGATGCATACTTGTGTGTGTGTATGTGTGTGTGTGTGCACGTGCATGTGTTTAATAGCAGCTTTTCCCTAGAGCTTCCAAATGTAGGAAGAAAAAAATTTCTATTCCAATCTTCACTTCAAGAAAATTTCATTATATCAAAGCTTCAAAATATATACTCATTAGTGTAGGTAATTCAAAAGAATGATAAAGAAGAGAATGAAAAAGGAGAGAAGTATTTAAGAGATCAGCACATCCGTGTTACTAATTAAAAATGGGAGGAATCAGAAGAGGAAAAAAGCAAGATTGGCTTATTCCCAGTTTTTAATAATAATGAAGAATCAAAGACAATAAAGAAACCAAGAAATTCTAACACTTCTACCAGAACTGGGAAAATCTACATGTTAGTCTGATTTTTGGGAAAAGATGAGTTATTTTGATATAGGCAAGTTGAAGTTGAGGCGATGGGAATGTTTACAACAAAATACCCTTCAAGATAGCATATCATCAGTCTACCTTAGGAGAAATATTAGGGTCTAAAAGTACAGGTGATAACTATCCACACAGGGAAAAGAATTTAAACCTTGAGAAGAAACTAGATCTTTGGGGGAGAAGAGAAACCAACAAAGAAATCTAAGGAGTAAATCTTGTAATATTTAGAATTACATGGCCAAAATAAGGGATACCAAAACAGTACTTTATCACAGAGGCTAAAAGAATGTATGATGGTGCTACCAGTAACAAGGAGACAGAAAGAACAAAATAATGATAGAAAATAGGAAACCACTGATAAGAATCTAGTAGTCTAGTTTCTGTAAAGAGAAGAAAACTAACAGCCAGGTACCGCACAAGTGGTACCTTACCCCCATTTAATATAATGTCTGAGGTTGGTTATTAGTATTGCTGTTTCTTCATGTAGATGAGCAGTGATCCTCAGACGTCATTTGCCCAAGGCACGAGGCTAACAAAGTAACTGAACAGGATTTTGACTCCAAATCGCCACATCCTTTTCATAGCCCCAAGCAATATCATACATAAGTGGATATCCAAATAATCATTTAGAGAATGATGGTTAGGTACCAAAGTAAGGCAAACAAGTATGAATGACTCTTCTGAAACACAAATGAGAATAAGGAAGAAACCAAGGATTATGGTAGCCCCTTGAGAACAAGCCAAGCCACAGAGTAAGATTACTGCCATGTCTGGCTTCTTGCTTACCTAATATTGGCATATATAACTCTCAGATGATAGAACAAAGCTAAGAGTAAAAGGCAATACAGGGAACAGTATCCTTCCCAGACTGAAAAAATATTCTTAAGCCTACAGTTAGGAACAAATAAAATTTGGAACAGTGGTCAGTTAATCTCAGCATATCACTAATAACTGAACATGTACCTTTCTTTACATTTTACATGAAAAGTTGATGTAAGTTACAACAGTACTACTATAAAAAAAATTAAAAGCTTTAAAATTGGTTACATGTTGTTTCTCATTCCTACTGAAATTGACTTTGACAATCTCCTTCAAAATCTTCACTCCTGCCAAAATAATGCAAAATCTTGGTTTTGGTTTCAGTGAAGAATAGTTAAACAGGGAGACAGTTTATGGTACAGTATATAGACAAGGTTAGTTTCAAATACTCATTCCCCTACTTGCTAAATGATCATGAGCAAGTTCCTTAACCCTTTAAGGATTAATTGTAAAATGGGGATGATAATAATCCCCAAGAGTTGTACATGATAAGAATGACTAAAGGACTACATGAATTGATGCATACTGGTAAACTGCTTAACACAGTATCCGAGCACAGAGTGCTAGCTATCATTTTCTCCCCGTTATTTGCATGAAAATTAGAATTAAACAATGCCTTTAGAATGCTGAAGATAATAAAACTAACTTCACAGCTCTCTATATTAAAATTCTTTATAAACTCAATAAATTATAAATAAAAGGAAAGGTTCATTACAATATCTTCATTCATTTTCTCTTATCAACTGTCTGAACCTAAAGGTCTAAATGTGGTTACAACCAAAACTAGTAGCTTCCCAATGACATACTGATCTTATACACGGGAAAACAGGCAAGGAAAGTTAACATTAAATACACCACATATATTATCTAACTGTATTTAATGACTAACAGCAAGCATATAAGGACATATAAAGAAGTAGGATCCAGACTGGAGCTGACATCAGACAAAAGAGGATGGGTAATAGGACCAGAACAACATTAAAGTGAAGGGATCCAAACCAGGCACCTGAATCCTTGTATGAAAGAAAGGTTGATGTGATAAAAATGACCAAAGGGCTAATGAATTCATGTATATACCCATGTCAAGAATTTTTATAACACCCCAAAGTTACCATTTTCTAGTACAGACACACAATGATGACAATATAAGTAGAGGGAAGGAATGTGTACATATTATATGAGTATGTCACTCATTTGGGAAAGGGGTAGTTAGTTTCCTTTGGAGACAATGACTAGTTTGAATATCAAGCACCTAGTATCCCTCCTAGGGAAATACTAGTTCTTGTAATTTTCAAGATACCTCTGAAGTCAAGTGTTTCAGCAACTTCTAAACAGGAATATTGAATATTCCAGGGCTTATTGCAAAGCTTGTACATAGAAGGCCCACGGGGAAAGAAAGCACAATTGAATGCCTCCATGAATGAATCTAATTTTAACACTGTTTGCAAGGTTCTTGCTGGCACAACGTGGAAGAGTTATTAGGATGCCTCAAGATCAAAGGCCTGGGAACTCCAAAGAATGGCCTTTTCCAAGACACCATAGAACTAAGTCTTAACAGTCTACAAAACACAACATTTCTTTTATGCCAACCTCTAACAAATTAATGGAGCGTATTCCTGGGCATCAGATGAAGACCAGATTACAAGTCACAAATTGGTATCAGAGGATTTGAATGCGCCCTTACTTTCGTCCTGATTTTTCAACTATTTCTTTCCCTACCCCATAAGAAGTACCAAATAGAAAAACTTACAGACTCTTCAAAACTGCTTTCTTCCTTAGATGATAGTTGTAAAGGAGACTGCCAGTGCAGAGAGCTGTCACAAATCTCTAGATCATCAAGCAAATTTTCTAAACCTGCTAGCTCAATGCACTCACCAGTCAAGTCACCTTGGGCACATATCTGGGAAACAGTAAAAAGTAAAATAAAAACAAATAACAATAACATTTCCTGAAACAGTACTGGAAAAGACCATGTTTCCCCCAACCATCACTTTATTGTGTCTCACCTCTTTCTGTAGCTCAGCAACTCTTTTACCGCATACAACAGCGTTTTCATCTAGGCTACAGCATTCACTATCATCATCCAGAGTGCAGATGTCAGATTCAGCCTTCCCCTGTGGGCCCTCTACAAAATAGGAGTCATTTTGCATAACTGTGTGTATAGTAAAACTGCACTCAGCTCCCACAGGCTGAGGAATTTCACCTTTGCCTATATCAGCTTTCAAGCAATGTCTCTTGGCTGAATGTGATTAATGATGCATTAGAGGTCATCAGTAAAATATCTTGTGATTTTGCATCACATGTCACCAAGTTTGCTGAAAAGCTGCTTCCTAAAGCTGCAGATGGACCTTCAATGGTGTACTAGAGTTTACATTCTTACCCAAAATACAATTTGAGAAATCTGCAACTTCTTCAGAGGTTTGCTGCTTTAAATCTGGTAAAACCAAAGAATCTTAAATCAATACTTTCATTGGACAAAAAATGTTTGAAGATCCTACCTTCTCTGCAAGGTCAGGAGCAGGAACAGACTTTATCTTCCCAATGGGAAGAAATGGTTCATTGTCTCTATTACACTGAAATAAAGCTGACTGTGTTTTGCCAAGACCAACAGCCTGGCTGTGAGGTTTTTCACTTAAAGCAGCAGGTAACTGAAGTTCTATAGAAGGTGGCTTAATACATTTCCTGCAGTGCATTGGGGAATGATTTTAAATTAGGATGCCAGTACAGGGAGCCATCATCATCTTTCTTATGCAAGAATGGTGTTAGAGCCGCTGGTTCAAACACCCCAGGAGTGGATTGAAAGCATGGATGGATGGCTAAATTTATCAAAGAAAGGGTTTTCATCATTATAATATAATAGGGAAAGATCTGGACTTTTTGGCCACCTTCTTGGCTGTCATTTATTAAAGATTTATTGATGTCAGTTTGAATTTCATTTACTGTACTCTCTTTCTTTAAAGGCTCAATAGAGGCAAAGCTGCCTCAAAGGCTACATTTTTAGTAGCATCAATATTTTTCCCACCAAAAAAACAGAATTTGCCTTATGGTTTCTTTCTTCTTGAAAATACAGTTGCTCTGATGTGTCATCCAAGTTGGATTTAATAGTCTGAAGAGAACCATCAGAAGCCTCTGTCTTAGCAGTATTATGTCCCCTGGAGAGTCTATGTGCTTCTAAAACTGCTTTAGAATTATTACCAGGAACTATAACATTCTCAATACAATGAATTTCTGAAGATCTGGGACACACCTCTGAAAATACTAAAGTACTTTTATTTTCCTTTAGTTCAAAACATTGAGATAATTCTTTCCACAGACGTTCTTCATGTTTTTCATAACCCTCCAAAGAATCCATCTTTTGTTTCACCTCTTTCTCAGCTGGAGCCCTTAAATAAATACTCTCAAAATAAGGACTATCAGATGTCAAGGGAATCCCTTTTCCTCTTCTTTCAAACAATGCAAGAAAGAATATGACTTTTTTTATTAAAATGAAGAGCAACTTCAGGTGGAAAACAAACACAGTCCTTACTGATTAGACATGTTTCTGGATAGTGTGCCACTCCCTGTGTGCTCCATGGCATACATAAAAAAGGGGCAATAAAATTGTCACTTGCCTTAGGAATTTTATTTTTATCAACTGTGTCAGATGAATCTGAATAATAATCCTGGTCCTTATTGGTTGAATATTTTTCTGACTGCTGTAAAACTTCCTGTTTCCAACATGAATAAGAAGTATCAAAACTATCGCGTTCTTTAGGAGTTATATATTCTTCACTTATATCAGATGAAGTTGAAAAAGTAACTCGACCTTTATTAGCTAGATTGATTTCTGGCTCCTGTACAACTTCTTTTGTCTTCCATGACATATAAGAACAAACAGCATTAAAACTATCAGCGTCTTTAGCAGTTTTCAGTTTATCAACTGTATCAGATGAAATGGTCTCTTCATTAGTCCCTTGTTCAGGAGGTAAAAAAGAATGCTGAGACTCAACAGCTGTACTACCTTTAAGTGGGTGCAGAGATACACTAAAACAACTGTTAACTAAATCTGAAGCTACTTCTGAGGCTGCCTGAAATAAAGCTTCACTAACTTCCGACGGTCGAGAAAACCATTCAGTGTCTTCAGACTTACCAGGAGTTCCCCTGAAAATACAGTTAAAAATAAATAAATAACACATTTAAAACGTTTCTTTTTTAAAATACTCACATGAAAAAATACAATGCTGGTGTGTCTCTGAAATTAAGGTCATTTGAAAGTGTGTTCAAAACAAATTAGATTTCAAATTCCTTAAAGATGACTAATGACCAAACAAAGCAAATTTTCTGTGAACAAAAAATGAACTACCATCCTATGACCCTGGTATTTTCTCTGGCTTCTCCTAAAACAATATTGCAAAAAAATATGCATGTTTTCATATCACCAAAAATAGAAAATGATTCTTTAAATAAAAAATCCAAACTTTTCTATTTTAACTTAAAATGTTTGATTTGTCACCTACCATAATTTAATATTCTTTTAATCTTCATTAATTACTTTACTAATCATTTACTGTACTCGTGAAAACCACTTAGAAAATGATTCAATCCCAAAACAGAAACCTTATCATTGTTGACTGTTGCACATAGCACACTTTTCATAAAAGTAACTGTAAGGTAAAACATACCAGAAGAGCAGAAGTTTTCTGTCTGTAAACATATATGTTTTTAATCTAAGGTTCTAAAAGAGGAAAATTCATATTCTTGGATAATTCCAAGTATGTTTTAGAAAATTCCAGACTTGTCTCCCATCATGACTATTTTAAAGGGCATTAATCTGGAATAACTGTTAATTTGGGTATGTCTGTTAGAATACGCTTCAAATTCACACCTCCTCTAAGATACGAGAGACAACCAGGCTCATTCGATATCGTTGGCCAAAATTAGAGTGCTAAACAAGTTAGTGACCATGAAATGAATGCTTTTTACAGACTAAGCAGCGAAAGGAGAGATTTATAAGAAGGAAAATCAGTGTGCTTTCTAAATTAATCTATGCTCAAAATGGTAGAATACATTAGAAGTAATTTTTTAATAAACTACAGTTGCCTGGCTCATTTTTACACATGTAAATATACCAAATTCATATGCACAATGTCTTAACTTAGGGCCTTGTTACCTTCAGAGTATGTGCTAAGAATATCTAACCCCCAACCTGAAGCACCACTCTTATCTGAAGTCATTAATATTATTAACTTAGAAAAAGAAAAGAAAGAGTAGAAAGGTTACGTGCAAATAAAATAAATCCTACCTCAGAGGTGCAAATTCTAGTTCACTTTGATGAAATAAGGAATCAGGCCCAAATTCTTGATCTTGTGTCAAACATGTCAGCAAAGGCAAATCAGGAGAAGCAAAGCTGTCTTGTATGACTGTGAAGTTTTGAATATAAAAATGTTGGCAATGCTGAACATTAATTGTTTAGCCTATTTCTGTAGTATTTTAAAGAACCTAAATATGCTGCTCTCTGAATTCCATAAGCATTAGAATGATAACATAGCAGCAGTAGCAGCTACTACCATTTACCAATAGCCTGCTAAGATCCAGGCACTTAACATACAATATTCCACTTAATCCTCATGACAACCTTAAAGGACAGGTATTATTGTATCTATCATGTAGGTAAGGGGATATGATTATAAAACTTAAGAAATATTAAGTAATTTGTCCACATTCAAATAGCTTAAGTACCAGAGTGAGATCTGAACCTAAATACTCTGAACTTTTTTTTAGCAAATGTTCTTAACCATTATGAGGATTTTTTTTCCATCTTATACTAAAGTGTGGTTCTGGGGATCCCATCCCTAAGACACTCTCAGAATGCACCTAGTGTCAAAATTATATTCAAAATAATATTAAGATATCATTTGCCTTATTCATTCTCATTTTCTCATAAGAGTACAGTGGAATTTTTTAGAAGTGTCTTACATATGATATAGCAACATATTAAATGCAGGGGCAAATATCAGAATCTACCTGTCTTCTGTTAAGTCAGCCACTACAGGGATTTTTTTAAGTAAAATAATGTTACTTTTCTAAATTTTTTTTGGAAAATAGTTATTTTCCTAAAAAACTGTGTAATTTATGTTAACATGCAATGGAGTTATTTTTTAATGAGTTAATATTTTTTTAATTTCTAATATGGGAAACAGCAATAACCCACAAAAACAAAAGCTCTTTGGAGTCCTTAGTAATTTTAAAGTGTGTGATGGTGTCCTGGGACCAAGAAGTTTGAGAAGTCCTGATTTAAATAAAGAAAAAAAGTCTTGTGGTTCGTGAATGCCAAGTTAATTCTTATTATGATATTCTTAATATGTATAAACTAGATAAAAACTCCTTATTCCTTATAGCCTTTACACAACTACAAAACAAAAAATTAAGTATTAATAGAAACAAAACTGTAAAACCAAAAGCATTCTATTTAATATTAATTTAACTGGATGGGCGATGTTTTGTTAAAACTAAATTGTTCTTTCAATATGAATCTAATACTGTTGCTACAGCATACTTTCTTGATTTCAGAACGCCTATAATACTGTACACCTTCCCTATCATCACTATCACACTCTTGTTTTAATCTTTGGTCTGTCTGCTTCCCACCTAGACTGTCAACTCTGTATCTGCTTTTATTCAGAGACGTATCCTCAGTGCCTAACAAAGTACCTGCTACACTTACCAGGTACTCAAAAAGAATTATTTATTCTACTTATTCACTGAGTTAATTAAAATGAGAAACGGAAAGATAATAATAACCTTTACCACCAAGGACTAATTAGTAGTCTCTCTTTGGCCTTGGCTTAGAGATTCAGTCTTAAAACTTCCTAACAGAAGGTTTTCACCTCTCTAAGAATCATGATGGTTTACTAACAAAGACCCCATAATTCCTCTCATTTCGACAACTGCTGATGATCTGGATCACTCTTTTTTGAGATATCTAACTATTCCGGCACTAGTCATCATCACGACATTGCCACTGGTGAGGCCAACACACCCCACAATACTGTCATGCAAAGCAAAACAGCAATGATGAAATTTCCTCTAACCAGCAGATCCAGGGATCTCCTCTAATAATTTAAATGTTCTACTTTATGTATAGCAAATGAGAAACTAGATTATAAAATTTTACATTAGAAAACATTTTAGAATCCACATAGCACAATCTCCTACCCAATGTTGAAATTCTTCTATTAGATAATTTTGCTTAACATTCTGCCATGACATAAAGCTCACTCTGGTGTTATATAGCCTTCCCACTATTAAGTGGCTCTATCAGAAAATTCTTTTTTATATCAAATTGAAAACAGCTTCCCTATAAGTTATCTATTCTCATTTTGATCACTACACTAGGAGACCTCTATACTAAGAACAGACAAACAATTTTTTATAAAAGGCCAGCTAGTAGTAAATATTTTAGGCTCTGTTGGTCACATATGATCTCTGTCCCACATATTTTTTTGCTTGATTTTACAATCCTTTAAAAATGCAAAAAACATTCTTAGCACATAGATAGTACAAAATCAAGTCATGGCCTATAGTTTGTAGACCCCTGCTCTAGACCACTATAATACTCAGCCATGATATTGCTATTTTCTGTTTTGTCTTCCCAAAAGAGGAGGTAGCTTTTGTCCATATATCCCTAGCATCAAACACACAATGGGTGTTCAGGTATCTGTTAAATAAATGAGTGAATAAAAAATAAACTGCTTCCTCTTTAAGCATGACAGCCTTTCAACTACCTGAACTTCTCTCATCTATTTGTCATAGTCATCTCCCACAAAGGAACTCTAATGTTGGCAACATCTTTTTTTAAATGTAATATTTAAGTTGACTTTGATTATCCACATCATAGAATGCATTGGCACTAATATTTTGATTTGAATAGCATTAGCTTATGTTTGAAATAAACTTGCTGAATTAACTCTTATTCATGCTCCTCTACAAAACTCTGACAACTTCATGGTTGAATCTCATTCCCCTGACAAAGGCTAATTCTAAAAAATGTGGTCGTTGCTTTTTTTTTTAATTTTGGCGGGGAAGGGCTGAATAGAACAGAAGGAAGAACAAAATATTTGACTGAATTATGACTTAATCGTGAAAAAATTGAAATTACCGTATGGGTTAAGCATTCTTACACTTCCACAAAGATCCAAAGTAGTAATGGTACAATTCTATCTCCTCCCTTGATGACTTAGAAGGCACTTAAAGTTTACCTTTTGTAAAGAGTTAATAAATCAGTTTCATATTAAACTGGAGAAAGCAGTAAGATCTACCTCAGACAAGTCATTTACCTGTTTATTTCAATTTGTGAACACTGAGGATAATAATATATGCCTTAAACTAATTCTAAGGATCTAATGAGGTAAGCACGAACATTTGCTTTTAGTTTGTTCTTAAGAATCAAGGGGTTGCCATTGCTGAGAAAAGCAGTCAAAGGATAATATGGCTTACCCTAAGAAAAAACTCCAGAAATTCAGGACTGAGGAGACATACCCACTAGAGAGGAAGTTAACACTTTACTGTCTCCTGTGA
>JAQQAC010021438.1:0-18774 GCA_029783875.1 Phataginus tricuspis
TCACAGGAGACAGTAAAGTGTTAACTTCCTCTCTAGTGGGTATGTCTTCTCAGTCCTGAATTTCTGGAGTTTTTTCTTAGGGTAAGCCATATTATCCTTTGACTGCTTTTCTCAGCAATGGCAACCCCTTGATTCTTTTTTTTTTTTTTAATAATTTATTTTATTTTAGTATCATTAACCTACAATTACATGAGCAATACCGTGATGATTGAACTCCCCCCTTCACCAGGTCCCCCCCACCAACCCCACCACAGTCACTGTCCATCAGCGTAGTGAGATGAGAATCACTACTTGTCTTCTCTGAGCTGTACAGTCCCCCCCGTAACAAACTAAAAGCAAATGTTCGTGCTTACCTCATTAGATCCTTAGAATTAGTTTAAGGCATATATTATTATCCTCAGTGTTCACAAATTGAAATAAACAGGTAAATGACTTGTCTGAGGTAGATCTTACTGCTTTCTCCAGTTTAATATGAAACTGATTTATTAACTCTTTACAAAAGGTAAACTTTAAGTGCCTTCTAAGTCATCAAGGGAGGAGATAGAATTGTACCATTACTACTTTGGATCTTTGTGGATGTGTAAGAATGCTTAACCCATATGGTAATTTCAATTTTTTCACGATTAAGTCATAATTCAGTCAAATATTTTGTTCTTCCTTCTGTTCTATTCAGCCCTTCCCCGCCAAAATTAAAAAAAAAAGCAACGACCACATTTTTTAGAATTAGCCTTTGTCAGGGGAATGAGATTCAACCATGAAGTTGTCAGAGTTTTGTAGAGGAGCATGAATAAGAGTTAATTCAGCAAGTTTATTTCAAACATAAGCTAATGCTATTCAAATCAAAATATTAGTGCCAATGCATTCTATGATGTGGATAATCAAAGTCAACTTAAATATTACATTTAAAAAAAGATGTTGCCAACATTAGAGTTCCTTTGTGGGAGATGACTATGACAAATAGATGAGAGAAGATCAGGTAGTTGAAAGGCTGTCATGCTTAAAGAGGAAGCAGTTTATTTTTTATTCACTCATTTATTTAACAGATACCTGAACACCCATTGTGTGTTTGATGCTAGGGATATATGGACAAAAGCTACCTCCTCTTTTGGGAAGACAAAACAGAAAATAGCAATATCATGGCTGAGTATTATAGTGGTCTAGAGCAGGGGTCTACAAACTATAGGCCATGACTTGATTTTGTACTATCTATGTGCTAAGAATGTTTTTTGCATTTTTAAAGGATTGTAAAATCAAGCAAAAAAATATGTGGGACAGAGATCATATGTGACCAACAGAGCCTAAAATATTTACTACTAGCTGGCCTTTTATAAAAAATTGTTTGTCTGTTCTTAGTATAGAGGTCTCCTAGTGTAGTGATCAAAATGAGAATACATAACTTATAGGGAAGCTGTTTTCAATTTGATATAAAAAAGAATTTTCTGATAGAGCCACTTAATAGTGGGAAGGCTATATAACACCAGAGTGAGCTTTATGTCATGGCAGAATGTTAAGCAAAATTATCTAATAGAAGAATTTCAACATTGGGTAGGAGATTGTGCTATGTGGATTCTAAAATGTTTTCTAATGTAAAATTTTATAATCTAGTTTCTCATTTGCTATACATAAAGTAGAACATTTAAATTATTAGAGGAGATCCCTGGATCTGCTGGTTAGAGGAAATTTCATCATTGCTGTTTTGCTTTGCATGACAGTATTGTGGGGTGTGTTGGCCTCACCAGTGGCAATGTCGTGATGATGACTAGTGCCGGAATAGTTAGATATCTCAAAAAAGAGTGATCCAGATCATCAGCAGTTGTCGAAATGAGAGGAATTATGGGGTCTTTGTTAGTAAACCATCATGATTCTTAGAGAGGTGAAAACCTTCTGTTAGGAAGTTTTAAGACTGAATCTCTAAGCCAAGGCCAAAGAGAGACTACTAATTAGTCCTTGGTGGTAAAGGTTATTATTATCTTTCCGTTTCTCATTTTAATTAACTCAGTGAATAAGTAGAATAAATAATTCTTTTTGAGTACCTGGTAAGTGTAGCAGGTACTTTGTTAGGCACTGAGGATACGTCTCTGAATAAAAGCAGATACAGAGTTGACAGTCTAGGTGGGAAGCAGACAGACCAAAGATTAAAACAAGAGTGTGATAGTGATGATAGGGAAGGTGTACAGTATTATAGGCGTTCTGAAATCAAGAAAGTATGCTGTAGCAACAGTATTAGATTCATATTGAAAGAACAATTTAGTTTTAACAAAACATCGCCCATCCAGTTAAATTAATATTAAATAGAATGCTTTTGGTTTTACAGTTTTGTTTCTATTAATACTTAATTTTTTGTTTTGTAGTTGTGTAAAGGCTATAAGGAATAAGGAGTTTTTATCTAGTTTATACATATTAAGAATATCATAATAAGAATTAACTTGGCATTCACGAACCACAAGACTTTTTTTCTTTATATAAATCAGGACTTCTCAAACTTCTTGGTCCCAGGACACCATCACACACTTTAAAATTACTAAGGACTCCAAAGAGCTTTTGTTTTTGTGGGTTATTGCTGTTTCCCATATTAGAAATTAAAAAAATATTAACTCATTAAAAAATAACTCCATTGCATGTTAACATAAAATACACAGTTTTTTAGGAAAATAACTATTTTCCAAAAAAAATTTAGAAAAGTAACATTATTTTACTTAAAAAAGTCCCTGTAGTGGCTGACTTAACAGAAGACAGGTAGATTCTGATATTTGCCCCTGCATTTAATATGTTGCTATATCATATGTAAGACACTTCTAAAAAATTCCACTGTACTCTTATGAGAAAATGAGAATGAATAAGGCAAATGATATCTTAATATTATTTTGAATATAATTTTGACACTAGGTGCATTCTGAGAGTGTCTTAGGGATGGGATCCCCAGAACCACACTTTAGTATAAGATGGAAAAAAAATCCTCATAATGGTTAAGAACATTTACTAAAAAAAAGTTCAGAGTATTTAGGTTCAGATCTCACTCTGGTACTTAAGCTATTTGAATGTGGACAAATTACTTAATATTTCTTAAGTTTTATAATCATATCTCCTTACCTACATGATAGATACAATAATACCTGTCCTTCAAGGTTGTCATGAGGATTAAGTGGAATATTGTATGTTAAGTGCCTGGATCTTAGCAGGCTATTGGTAAATGGTAGTAGCTGCTACTGCTGCTATGTTATCATTCTAATGCTTATGGAATTCAGAGAGCAGCATATTTAGGTTCTTTAAAATACTACAGAAATAGGCTAAACAATTAATGTTCAGCATTCCCAACATTTTTATATTCAAAACTTCACAGTCATACAAGACAGCTTTGCTTCTCCTGATTTGCCTTTGCTGACATGTTTGACACAAGATCAAGAATTTGGGCCTGATTCCTTATTTCATCAAAGTGAACTAGAATTTGCACCTCTGAGGTAGGATTTATTTTATTTGCACGTAACCTTTCTACTCTTTCTTTTCTTTTTCTAAGTTAATAATATTAATGACTTCAGATAAGAGTGGTGCTTCAGGTTGGGGGTTAGATATTCTTAGCACATACTCTGAAGGTAACAAGGCCCTAAGTTAAGACATTGTGCATATGAATTTGGTATATTTACATGTGTAAAAATGAGCCAGGCAACTGTAGTTTATTAAAAAATTACTTCTAATGTATTCTACCATTTTGAGCATAGATTAATTTAGAAAGCACACTGATTTTCCTTCTTATAAATCTCTCCTTTCGCTGCTTAGTCTGTAAAAAGCATTCATTTCATGGTCACTAACTTGTTTAGCACTCTAATTTTGGCCAACGATATCGAATGAGCCTGGTTGTCTCTCGTATCTTAGAGGAGGTGTGAATTTGAAGCGTATTCTAACAGACATACCCAAATTAACAGTTATTCCAGATTAATGCCCTTTAAAATAGTCATGATGGGAGACAAGTCTGGAATTTTCTAAAACATACTTGGAATTATCCAAGAATATGAATTTTCCTCTTTTAGAACCTTAGATTAAAAACATATATGTTTACAGACAGAAAACTTCTGCTCTTCTGGTATGTTTTACCTTACAGTTACTTTTATGAAAAGTGTGCTATGTGCAACAGTCAACAATGATAAGGTTTCTGTTTTGGGATTGAATCATTTTCTAAGTGGTTTTCACGAGTACAGTAAATGATTAGTAAAGTAATTAATGAAGATTAAAAGAATATTAAATTATGGTAGGTGACAAATCAAACATTTTAAGTTAAAATAGAAAAGTTTGGATTTTTTATTTAAAGAATCATTTTCTATTTTTGGTGATATGAAAACATGCATATTTTTTTGCAATATTGTTTTAGGAGAAGCCAGAGAAAATACCAGGGTCATAGGATGGTAGTTCATTTTTTGTTCACAGAAAATTTGCTTTGTTTGGTCATTAGCCATCTTTAAGGAATTTGAAATCTAATTTGTTTTGAACACACTTTCAAATGACCTTAATTTCAGAGACACACCAGCTTTGTATTTTTTCATGTGAGTATTTTAAAAAAGAAACGTTTTAAATGTGTTATTTATTTATTTTTAACTGTATTTTCAGGGGAACTCCTGGTAAGTCTGAAGACACTGAATGGTTTTCTCGACCGTCGGAAGTTAGTGAAGCTTTATTTCAGGCAGCCTCAGAAGTAGCTTCAGATTTAGTTAACAGTTGTTTTAGTGTATCTCTGCACCCACTTAAAGGTAGTACAGCTGTTGAATCTCAGCATTCTTTTTTACCTCCTGAACAAGGGACTAATGAAGAGACCATTTCATCTGATACAGTTGATAAACTGAAAACTGCTAAAGACGCTGATAGTTTTAATGCTGTTTGTTCTTATATGTCATGGAAGACAAAAGAAGTTGTACAGGAGCCAGAAATCAATCTAGCTAATAAAGGTCGAGTTACTTTTTCAACTTCATCTGATATAAGTGATGAATATATAACTCCTAAAGAACGCGATAGTTTTGATACTTCTTATTCATGTTGGAAACAGGAAGTTTTACAGCAGTCAGAAAAATATTCAACCAATAAGGACCAGGATTATTATTCAGATTCATCTGACACAGTTGATAAAAATAAAATTCCTAAGGCAAGTGACAATTTTATTGCCCCCTTTTTATGTATGCCATGGAGCACACAGGGAGTGGCACACTATCCAGAAACATGTCTAATCAGTAAGGACTGTGTTTGTTTTCCACCTGAAGTTGCTCTTCATTTTAATAAAAAAAGTCATATTCTTTCTTGCATTGTTTGAAAGAAGAGGAAAAGGGATTCCCTTGACATCTGATAGTCCTTATTTTGAGAGTATTTATTTAAGGGCTCCAGCTGAGAAAGAGGTGAAACAAAAGATGGATTCTTTGGAGGGTTATGAAAAACATGAAGAACGTCTGTGGAAAGAATTATCTCAATGTTTTGAACTAAAGGAAAATAAAAGTACTTTAGTATTTTCAGAGGTGTGTCCCAGATCTTCAGAAATTCATTGTATTGAGAATGTTATAGTTCCTGGTAATAATTCTAAAGCAATTTTAGAAGCACATATACTCTCCAGGGGACATAATACTGCTAAGACAGAGGCTTCTGATGGTTCTCTTCAGACTATTAAATCCAACTTGGATGACACATCAGAGCAACTGTATTTTCAAGAAGAAAGAAACCATAAGGCAAATTCTGTTTTTTTGGTGGGAAAAATATTGATGCTACTAAAAATGTAGCCTTTGAGGCAGCTTTGCCTCTATTGAGCCTTTAAAGAAAGAGAGTACAGTAAATGAAATTCAAACTGACATCAATAAATCTTTAATAAATGACAGCCAAGAAGGTGGCCAAAAAGTCCAGATCTTTCCCTATTATATTATAATGATGAAAACCCTTTCTTTGATAAATTTAGCCATCCATCCATGCTTTCAATCCACTCCTGGGGTGTTTGAACCAGCGGCTCTAACACCATTCTTGCATAAGAAAGATGATGATGGCTCCCTGTACTGGCATCCTAATTTAAAATCATTCCCCAATGCACTGCAGGAAATGTATTAAGCCACCTTCTATAGAACTTCAGTTACCTGCTGCTTTAAGTGAAAAACCTCACAGCCAGGCTGTTGGTCTTGGCAAAACACAGTCAGCTTTATTTCAGTGTAATAGAGACAATGAACCATTTCTTCCCATTGGGAAGATAAAGTCTGTTCCTGCTCCTGACCTTGCAGAGAAGGTAGGATCTTCAAACATTTTTTGTCCAATGAAAGTATTGATTTAAGATTCTTTGGTTTTACCAAATTTAAAGCAGCAAACCTCTGAAGAAGTTGCAGATTTCTCAAATTGTATTTTGGGTAAGAATGTAAACTCTAGTACACCATTGAAGGTCCATCTGCAGCTTTAGGAAGCAGCTTTTCAGCAAACTTGGTGACATGTGATGCAAAATCACAAGATATTTTACTGATGACCTCTAATGCAACATTAATCACATTCAGCCAAGAGACATTGCTTGAAAGCTGATATAGGCAAAGGTGAAATTCCTCAGCCTGTGGGAGCTGAGTGCAGTTTTACTATACACACAGTTATGCAAAATGACTCCTATTTTGTAGAGGGCCCACAGGGGAAGGCTGAATCTGACATCTGCACTCTGGATGATGATAGTGAATGCTGTAGCCTAGATGAAAACGCTGTTGTATGCGGTAAAAGAGTTGCTGAGCTACAGAAAGAGGTGAGACACAATAAAGTGATGGTTGGGGGAAACATGGTCTTTTCCAGTACTGTTTCAGGAAATGTTATTGTTATTTGTTTTTATTTTACTTTTTACTGTTTCCCAGATATGTGCCCAAGGTGACTTGACTGGTGAGTGCATTGAGCTAGCAGGTTTAGAAAATTTGCTTGATGATCTAGAGATTTGTGACAGCTCTCTGCACTGGCAGTCTCCTTTACAACTATCATCTAAGGAAGAAAGCAGTTTTGAAGAGTCTGTAAGTTTTTCTATTTGGTACTTCTTATGGGGTAGGGAAAGAAATAGTTGAAAAATCAGGACGAAAGTAAGGGCGCATTCAAATCCTCTGATACCAATTTGTGACTTGTAATCTGGTCTTCATCTGATGCCCAGGAATACGCTCCATTAATTTGTTAGAGGTTGGCATAAAAGAAATGTTGTGTTTTGTAGACTGTTAAGACTTAGTTCTATGGTGTCTTGGAAAAGGCCATTCTTTGGAGTTCCCAGGCCTTTGATCTTGAGGCATCCTAATAACTCTTCCACGTTGTGCCAGCAAGAACCTTGCAAACAGTGTTAAAATTAGATTCATTCATGGAGGCATTCAATTGTGCTTTCTTTCCCCGTGGGCCTTCTATGTACAAGCTTTGCAATAAGCCCTGGAATATTCAATATTCCTGTTTAGAAGTTGCTGAAACACTTGACTTCAGAGGTATCTTGAAAATTACAAGAACTAGTATTTCCCTAGGAGGGATACTAGGTGCTTGATATTCAAACTAGTCATTGTCTCCAAAGGAAACTAACTACCCCTTTCCCAAATGAGTGACATACTCATATAATATGTACACATTCCTTCCCTCTACTTATATTGTCATCATTGTGTGTCTGTACTAGAAAATGGTAACTTTGGGGTGTTATAAAAATTCTTGACATGGGTATATACATGAATTCATTAGCCCTTTGGTCATTTTTATCACATCAACCTTTCTTTCATACAAGGATTCAGGTGCCTGGTTTGGATCCCTTCACTTTAATGTTGTTCTGGTCCTATTACCCATCCTCTTTTGTCTGATGTCAGCTCCAGTCTGGATCCTACTTCTTTATATGTCCTTATATGCTTGCTGTTAGTCACTAAATACAGTTAGATAATATATGTGGTGTATTTAATGTTAACTTTCCTTGCCTGTTTTCCCGTGTATAAGATCAGTATGTCATTGGGAAGCTACTAGTTTTGGTTGTAACCACATTTAGACCTTTAGGTTCAGACAGTTGATAAGAGAAAATGAATGAAGATATTGTAATGAACCTTTCCTTTTATTTATAATTTATTGAGTTTATAAAGAATTTTAATATAGAGAGCTGTGAAGTTAGTTTTATTATCTTCAGCATTCTAAAGGCATTGTTTAATTCTAATTTTCATGCAAATAACGGGGAGAAAATGATAGCTAGCACTCTGTGCTCGGATACTGTGTTAAGCAGTTTACCAGTATGCATCAATTCATGTAGTCCTTTAGTCATTCTTATCATGTACAACTCTTGGGGATTATTATCATCCCCATTTTACAATTAATCCTTAAAGGGTTAAGGAACTTGCTCATGATCATTTAGCAAGTAGGGGAATGAGTATTTGAAACTAACCTTGTCTATATACTGTACCATAAACTGTCTCCCTGTTTAACTATTCTTCACTGAAACCAAAACCAAGATTTTGCATTATTTTGGCAGGAGTGAAGATTTTGAAGGAGATTGGTCAAAGTCAGTTTCAGTAGGAATGAGAAACAACATGTAACCAATTTTAAAGCTTTTAATTTTTTTATAGTAGTACTGTTGTAACTTACATCAACTTTTCATATAAAATGTAAAGAAAGGTACATGTTCAGTTATTAGTGATATGCTGAGATTAACTGACCACTGTTCCAAATTTTATTTGTTCCTAACTGTAGGCTTAAGAATATTTTTTCAGTCTGGGAAGGATACTGTTCCCTGTATTGCCTTTTACTCTTAGCTTTGTTCTATCATCTGAGAGTTATATATGCCAATATTAGGTAAGCAAGAAGCCAGACATGGCAGTAATCTTACTCTGTGGCTTGGCTTGTTCTCAAGGGGCTACCATAATCCTTGGTTTCTTCCTTATTCTCATTTGTGTTTCAGAAGAGTCATTCATACTTGTTTGCCTTACTTTGGTACCTAACCATCATTCTCTAAATGATTATTTGGATATCCACTTATGTATGATATTGCTTGGGGCTATGAAAAGGATGTGGCGATTTGGAGTCAAAATCCTGTTCAGTTACTTTGTTAGCCTCGTGCCTTGGGCAAATGACGTCTGAGGATCACTGCTCATCTACATGAAGAAGCAGCAATACTAATAACCAACCTCAGACATTATATTAAATGGGGGTAAGGTACCACTTGTGCGGTACCTGGCTGTTAGTTTTCTTCTCTTTACAGAAACTAGACTACTAGATTCTTATCAGTGCTTTCCTATTTTCTATCATTATTTTGTTCTTTCCGTCTCCTTGTTACTGGTAGCACCATCATACATTCTTTTAGCCTCTGTGATAAAGTACTGTTTTGGTATCCCTTATTTTGGCCATGTAATTCTAAATATTACAAGATTTACTCCTTAGATTTCTTTGTTGGTTTCTCTTCTCCCCCAAAGATCTAGTTTCTTCTCAAGGTTTAAATTCTTTTCCCTGTGTGGATAGTTATCACCTGTACTTTTAGACCCTAATATTTCTCCTAAGGTAGACTGATGATATGCTATCTTGAAGGGTATTTTGTTGTAAACATTCCCATCACCTCAACTTCAACTTGCCTATATCAAAATAACTCATCTTTTCCCAAAAATCAGACTAACATGTAGATTTTCCCAGTTCTGGTAGAAGTGTTAGAATTTCTTGGTTTCTTTATTGTCTTTGATTCTTCATTATTATTAAAAACTGGGAATAAGCCAATCTTGCTTTTTTCCTCTTCTGATTTCTCCCATTTTTAATTAGTAACACGGATGTGCTGATCTCTTAAATACTTCTCTCCTTTTTCATTCTCTTCTTTATCATTCTTTTGAATTACCTACACTAATGAGTATATATTTTGAAGCTTTGATATAATGAAATTTTCTTGAAGTGAAGATTGGAATAGAAATTTTTTTCTTCCTACATTTGGAAGCTCTAGGGAAAAGCTGCTATTAAACACATGCACGTGCACACACACACACATACACACACACAAGTATGCATCATATATCATATATGATATCATATACATGATATTTGTGTCAAAAATGTCTTCAGGAGTGGAATGATTGAAAACTAAGAACTTTGTGCTATGTTTAGACCAGGGCTTCTCTGAACTATTGTCATTTTGAGTTGGATGTCTTTGTTGTGCAGGGCTGTTTTCTGTGCATTTTAGGGTTTGGCAACATCCTGGCCTCTCTTTACTGGTTGCCAGTAGCATCTCCCCTGCTAAACATATGACAGCAAAAAATATCTCCAGGCATTGCCAAATGTCCCTTGGTTGGAGACGGGTGGGTGGGTGCAGTATCTCCCCCATTTGAGAACCACTGGTATAGAGAAATGTAGACCAGGGCTTTGGAAATAGAATATTCATATCCATACACTGTCAGCTTCCTAAGAATGTTCATTACTCAATGAAAAAAACCTTGATAAAAGAGAGTAGAAAAATTCATGCTTATGTACATTTTAAAGACTCCTTCCTGAGAAGGCATCATTGGAATAATCTTTTTAGGGAAACAAAGAAACCTTAAAGTGGTATATTGTTTTTATATGAGAGTACCCGTGAATTTGGTGAAAAGTTGTGTACATTTATATACTAACATCATAAATAAAAGTTTCTGTTTTCTTTTCTAGTAAGGACTTGTGATCTGATGAAACTTGAGGGACTTCTTTTTTAACATTTAACTTTTACTTCACTATCAGTTTGTATTTCTCACTACTTTTATTTTTTGGTGACTGATCACAGATACAGTTCTTTGATACCTTTATTTTTCTTCTAAACATTTGTGGATTTCTTGAAAATATTCCTGTTCTCTCTCCTATCCTCTTTCCACAACACACCTCTTCTTAAAAAAAAATCTTTGAGCTTGTGAAGAATAATACCAAAGTTCAAATCCTGCAATGATTATACTATTATATGGAGCAAACCTGGGAGAAATAGAACCTTCTAGGCCTTCTGTCTGTAAAATTCTGTATAGGCAGACTTCCAGACCCTCAGAGTAATTTGTAGAGCCTTCTTGGAATTGACCAAACACAATATGACCTGTATATGAATTCAAAAGGGTTGAGAATATGATCTTAAGGAATCAATATAACTGCTTAGTATTCATTTTCATAAGAATGAGTTTTGTTTTTTAGCAGATAAAGTCTAAAATTAATCTTACTCCATTTTTAAAAATCTCTTTTTCATAGGTAGACTGTTCTAATATGGACATTAATCAGTCTTTTTCATCTGTATTGCCTCCATTTGTTCTTCATAAGCCAACAAGAGAGACAGAATATCACACTTCAGATCTCAGAATGTTGAGGATATCTCCTGACAGTGTGCCAGAGACTCTCGAACATTTACCAGGTACGTAGAAAAGCAAGTAGGTGTGGTTATGGCTAGCTTCCTATTGCTAACTAGTTTTTTATTTTTGCACTCCTATAATATTGTTAACTTTTAATTAGGTTTACTTATAAATCTACAGCTCTTTTATTAGATGAACCAATTGATTTTTCATTGCATTCTTCATCACAATATTATTACTGAATTATATGGGGAAATTATATTAGAGTCAGTTTTTTCTCTGTCTGCCTCAGTTTCTCTGTATTCCTGTTCTCTGATTTCTGTTCCATTAACAGTCTCCTGTACCTCATCTAATCTACTTTTCAATCCCTCCATTTGTTTCATTTCTGTTATCTTCTTCCTGAATTCGTCCCTTAGCTCTTTAGTATTATTCGGTAGCTCCATCAGCATGCTTAAGACTTTTATTTTGAATTATTTTTCAGGAAGATTGGTGATTTCAGACTCACTGAGCCCTCTTTCGGGTGTTTGAGGGATTTGGGATTGAACAAGGTTCTTCTGTCTTTTCATAATCCTGGAGCGATGGGAGTGGTCGCTGGCGAGTGGCGTGGGTGTCAGCTGGGAGGACAAAGTCCCTTCCTGCTTGCCAGTTGCTGTGCCTGTCTCCACTGTCTGTGCTGGTTAACTGTGCACAGGGAGCAGCCTCTGGGTCAATCCCCGAAACTGCCGGGGATGGGGCGGCCCTCGGGATGGCCTAGGGTGCTAGCGGGGGTTGCAGGCGAGTGGCCCAGGTTCTGCCACAAGAAGAAAGCCCCTTCGTGGCTCCCGGTCTTAGCGCACTCCTCTCTGTGTGTGCCAGTCAACCATGCACAGGGACAAGCCTCTGCATTAGGCTGTGTGCTTGTTGTAGGTGGGGCTACCCTCCGCCTGCACTGCAGCAATGGTGGGGACAGCTGGTTTGCGCTCAGATGCCAGTGCAGAGGAAGGAGTGGCAGGCTGCTTATCATGGTTAAGGGCCTTGGGCCTGCATTGCCAACCAGTGGGACTGGGTGCCTGAAGCTCCTGAAAATTCCCAGCCTGCTGGGCTGAGTGTGCCAGGACAATTTTGTCCACCTGTTAAACCCTTGCCCCTTTAAGACTTTTAAAGAGCCTGCTTTTCTTTTGTCCTGGGGCATCTGTTTGTGGGAAGCTGTTAGCAGTCTTAGTCTCAGACTTTGCTTTTCAGCTCCTCTAATCTCCAGAGCACCATGCAGTGTGGGTCTGTGCTCCTGGGGCAGATTTCTAGGGCTGGGTATTTAGCATTCCTGTGCTACCTCTCCCTCCCCACTCTGATTCTTTTCCTCCTGCCATTGAGCTGGGGTTTAGGGAGTGCTTGGGTCCTGCCAGGTCGCGGCTTTTTTACTTTACCCTTTTTCCTGTGATGTTGACTTCTCCCAGATGTAGACTGGCTGATGTACTGTTACTTCTGGTCACTCTTTTAGGAATAATTGTATTTGCTGTATTTCAAAATATATGTGGTTTTGGGAGGAGATTTCTGCCACAATACTCATGCCACCATCTTCTCCTCTGAAAATCAAGTATTTTTTAAGGCAAAAACTTGGAGAGCATTCTATGGAAAATTTGAGAAAGGAAATTAATTTATTTATTTAATTTTATTTTTATTTTGGTATTATTAATGTACAGCTACATGAGCAACATTATGGTTACTAGACTCCCCCATTATCAAATCCCCACCACATACCCCTTTACAGTCACTGTCCATCAGCATAGTAAGATGCCATAGAATCACTACTTGTCTTCTCTGTGTTATACTGCCTTCCCCGTATCCCCCACTCCACTACATTATGTGTGCTAATTGTATACCCCTATTTCCTCTGTATCCCTCCCTTCCCAACCCATCTTCCCCAGTCCCTTTCCCTTTGGTAACTGTTAGTCCATTCTTGGGTTCTGTGAGTCTGCTGCTGTTTTGTTCTTTCAGTTTTTGCTTTGTTCTTATACTCCACACATGAGTGAAATCATTTGATACTTGTCTTTCTTGCCCTGGCTTATTTCCCTGAACATAATACCCTCTAGCTCCATCCATGTTGTTCCAAATGGTAGGATTTGTTTTCTTCTTATGGCTGAATAATATTCCATTATGTATATGTACCACATCTTCTTTATCCATTCATCTACTGATGGACACTTAGGTTGCTTCGATTTCCTGACTATTGTAAATAGTGCTGCGATAAACACAGGAGTGCATGTTTTTTTCAAACTGGGTTGCTGCATTCTTAGGGTAAATTCCTAGGACTGGAATTCCTGGGTCAAATGGTATTTCTATTTTGAGTGTTTTGAGGAACCTCCATACTGCTTTCCACAATGGTTGAACTAATTTACATTCCCACTAGCAGTGTAAGAGGGTTCTTTCTCCACATCCTCGCGAACATTTGTTGTTGTTTGTCTTTTGGATGGTGGCAGTCCTAACTGGTGTGAGGTGATAGATATTTCATGTGGTTTTAATTTGCATTTCTCTGATGGTCAGCGTTGTGGAGCATCTTCTCATGTGCCTATTGGCCATCTGAATTTCTTCACTGAGTGTCTGTTTAGCTCCTCTGCCCATTTTTTAATTGGCTTATTCACTTTTTGTTTGTTGATGTGCATGAGCTCTTTCTATAAATTGGATGTCAACCCCTTATTGGAAATGTCATTTATTAATATATTCTCCCATACTGTAGGATGCCTTTTTGTTCTATTGATGATGTCCTTTGCTCTACAGTAGCTTTTTAGTTTGATATAGTCCCACTTACTCATTTTTCCTTTCGTTTCCCTTGCCGGGGAGATATGTTCATGAAGAAGTTGGTCATGTTTATGTCCAAGAGATTTTTCCTGTGTTTTTTTCTAAGAATTTTATGGTTTCATGACTTACATTCAGGTCTTTGATCCATTTTGAGTTTACTTTTGTGTGTGGGGTTAGACAATAATCCAGTTTCATTCTCTTGCATGTAGGTGTCCAGTTCTGCCAACACCAGCTGTTGAAGAGCCTGTCATTTTCCCATTGTATGTCCATGGCTCCTTTATCATATATTAATTGACCATATATGCTTGGGTTATATCTGGGCTCTCTAGTCTGTTCCATGGGTCTATGGGTCTGTTCTTGTGCCAGTACCAATTGTCTTGATTAATGTGGCTTTGTATTAGACCTTGAAGTAAGGGAGCATAATTCTACATGCTTTATTCTTCCTTCTCAGGACTGCTTTTGCTATTTGGGTTCTTTTGTGGTTCCATAGCAATTTAAGAACTACTTGCTGTAGTTCATTGAAGAATGCTGTTGGTGTTTTGATAAGAATTGCATTGAATCTGTAGATTGCTTTAGGCAGGATGGCCATTTTGACAATATTAATTGTTCCTATCCATTAGCATGGGACATGTTTCCATTTATTGGTATCTTCTTTAATTTCTCTCATGAGTGTCTTGTAGTTTTCAGGGTATACGTCTTTCACTTTCTTGGTTAGGTTTATTCCAAGGTATTTTATTCTTTTGGATGCAATTATGAATGGAATTGTTTTCCTGATTTCTCTTTATGCTACTTCATTGTTAGTGTATAGGAAAGCAACAGATTTCTGTGTATTAATTTTGTATCCTACAACTTTGCTGAATTCAGATATTAGATCTAGTAGTTTTGGAGTGGAGTCTTTAGGGTTTTTTATGTACAGTATCATGTCATCTGCAAATAGTGACAGTTTGACTTCTTCCCTACCAATCTGGATGCCTTTTATTTCTTTGTTCTGTCTGATTGCCATGGCTAGGGGAAAAGCTTTCAGCTTCTCACTGTCAAGTATAATGCTGGCTATGGTTTTGTCATATATGGCCTTTATTATGTTCAGGTACCCCATTTGGTTGAGGGTTTTTACCATGAATGGATGTTGAATTTTGTCAAATGTTTTTTCAGTATCTATGGAGATGATCATGTTTTTGTCCTCCTTTTTGTTGATGTAGTGGATGATGTAGATGGATTTTCGAATGTTGTACCATCCTTGCATCCCTGGGATGAATCCCACTTGATAATGATGGATGATCTTTTTGATGTATTTTTGAATTCGGTTTGCTAATATTTTGTTGAGTATTTTTGCATCTATGTTCATCAGGGATATTGGTCTGTAATTTTCTTTTTTTGTGGTGTCTTTGCCTGATTTTGGTATTAGAGTGATATTGGCCCTGTAGAATGAGTTTGGGAGTATTCCCTCTCTTCTACTTTTTGGAATACGTTAATGAGGATGGGTATTAGGTCTTCACTAAATTTTGATAAAATTCAGCAGTGAAACCATCTGGTCCAGAGGTTTTGTTCTTAGGTAGTTTTTTGATTACCAGTTCAATTTCGTTGCTGATAATTGGTCTATTCAGATTTTCTGTTTCTTCTTGGGTCAGCCTTGGAAAGTTGTGTTTTTCTAGAAAGTTGTCCATTTCTTCTAGGTTGTCCAGTTTGTTAGCATATAATTTTTCATAGTATTCTCTCATAATTCTTTGTATTTCTGTGGTGTATTTTGTTAGCATATAATTTTTCATAGTATTCTCTCATAATTCTTTGTATTTCTGTGGTGTCCCTAGTGATTTCTCCTTTCTCATTTCTGATTCTGTTTATGTGTGTAGACTCTCTTTTTTTTATTGATACGTCTGGCTAGGGGTTTATCTATTTTGTTTATTTTCTTGAAGAACCAGCTCCTGCTTTCGTTGATTCTTTCCATTGTTTTAGTCTTCTCAATTTTATTCATTTCTCCTTTAATCTTTATTGTGTCCATCCTTCTACTGACTTTGGGCCTCATTTGTTCTTCCTTTCTAGTTTCATTAATTGTGAGTTTAGACTGTTCATTTGGGATTGTTCTTCTTTCCTGAGGTAGGCCTGTATTGCAGTATATTTCCCTCTTAGCATGGCCTTCACTGCATCCCACAGATTTTACGGTTTTGAATTATTGTTGTCATTTGTCTCCATATATTGCTTGATCTCTTTTTTTATTTGGTCATTGATCCTTTGGTTATTTAGGAGCATGTTATTAAGCCTCCATGTGTTTGTGGGCTTTTTCGTTTTCTTTGTGTAATTTATTTCTAGGTTCATACCTTTGTGATGTGAGAAGCTGGTTGGTACAGTTTCAGTCTTTTTGAAATTACTGAGGTTCTTTTTGTGACCTCATATATGATCTATTCTTGTAAATGTTCCATGTGCACTTGAGAAGAATGTGTATCCTGTTGCTTTTGAATGGAGTGTTCTGTAGATGTCCATTAGGTGCTCCTGTTCTCATACATTGTTCAGTGCCTCTGTGTCTTTAGTTATTTTCTGTCTGGTTGATCTGTCCTTTGGAGTGAGTGGTGTGTTGAAGTCTCCCAAAATGAATGCATTGCATTCTATTTCCCCCTTTAATTTTGTTAGTATTTGTTTCACATATGTAGGTGATACTGAGTTGCGTGCATAGATGTTTATAATACTTATATCCTCTTGCTGGAGTGACCCCTTTATCATTTTGTAATGTCCTTCTTTGTCTCTTGTGACTTTCTTTGTCTTGAAGTCTATATTGTTTGATACAAATACTGCAACTCCTGCTTTTCTCTCCCTATTAGTTACATGAAATATCTTTTTCTATCCCTTTACTTTCAGTTTGTGTATGTCTTTGGGTTTAAAGTAAGTCTCTTGTTACAGCATATAGATGGGTCTTGTTATTTTATCCATTCAGTGACTCTACGTCTTTTGATTGGTGCATTCAGACCATTTACATTTAGGGTGATTATCGTTAGGTATGTAGTTATTGCTATTGCATGCTTTAGATAAAAGTTCAAGGGTAATTCCCTTAGTATCTAACAGTCTAATTTAACTCAGTATGCTATTACAAATGTAATCTAAAGGTTCTTTTTTTTTTCCTCCTTTTTCTTCCTCCTCCATTTTTTGTATGTTATGAATCATATTCTGTACTCTTTGTCTATCCCTTGGGTGACATCTATTTAGTCTTAGGAATACTTCGATCTATGGGAGTCCCTCCAAAATGCACAGTAGTTTTTGGAAGTAAATTCTCTCAGCTTTTGCTTATCTGAAAATTGTTTAATCCCTCCCTCAAATTTAAATGATAACCTTGCCGGGTAGAGTATTCTTGGTTCGAGGCCCTTCTGCTTCATTGCATTAAATATATAATGCCACTCCCTTCTGGCCTGTAAGGTTTCTGTTTTGAAATCTGATGGTAGCCTTATGGGTTTTCCTTTGTATGTGATCTTTTTGCTCTCTCTAGCTGCTTTTATAAGTCTGTCTTTATCGTTGATCTTTGCCATTTTAATTAGTATATGTCTTCATGTTGTCTTCCTTGGGCCCCTTGGGTTGGGAGATCTGTGCATCTAGATGGTTTGAGAGACTATGTCCTTCCCCAGATTGGGGAAGTTTTCAGCAATTCCCTCCTCAATGACACTTTCTATCCCTTTTTCTCTCTCTTCTTCTTCTGGTACCCCTATTATGCGAATATTGTTCCGTTTGGATTGGTCACACAGTTCTCTCAATATTCTTTCATTCTTAGAGATTATGTTTTCTCTCTGTGCCTCAGCTTCCTTGTATTCCTCTTCTCTAATTTCCATTTACCGTCTCTTCTATTACATCTACTCTGCTTTTAAATCCCTCCATTGTATGTTTCATTTCAGATATGGAATTTCTTAATGATTGAATCTCTGTCTTAAATTAGTTCTTGAGTTTTTGAATATTTTTGTGTACCTCCATAAGCATGTTTATGATTTTTATTTTGAACTCTCAGGAAGATTGGTGAGTTCAGTTTCATTTGGCCCTCCTCCTGGGGTTTGTGAGATTTTGGTCTGAACTATGTTCTTTTGACGTTTTATATTTCTGTGTGGTTCCCTCTATTGCTCAGAAGCTCCAGTCTGTGGAGCTGCTCAGCCCCTAGCGTGAGGTTGGGGGTCTCAGGGGAGCAGAGGTGTTTTGTGGGGGGAGGAAAGATCTGTTTCCTGTCTCCTGTCTGCCTTGCCTGTCTCCGGTATCACAGCAGTGGTCTGAGCACACAGGTGTAAGCCTCTGTGCTTGGCATCTCTAGCTGTTGTAGGTGCCGCCTCTCTCTGTCTGGTCTGACGCCAGAGCAGTGACTGCCAGTTTGTGAGCCAGTGCTGTCAGCCCAGGAGGAAGGCCCAGCAGTCTGCGTATCACAGTGGGGACCTCGGAACTGAGTAGCCAGCCATAGTGATGGAGTGCCTGAAGCTCCCCAAAGTTCCCAATCTGCTGGACGGAGCGCGCCCAGACAACCCTGTCCCCCCATCCCCTCTCCCGTGCAGCAAGCTCTGTGCAAAACCCCGCCTTCAGCCACCCTCTCGCTAGTAGGAAGCCTCTCAGACCGCCTGCTTTCCCTTGTCTCTGAGCGGCCAGATGTGGATCCCGTCCTCCACAAATGGCCAGAATCTGTCTCCAAGCACTACACCTGTCCCAGCTCCTCATCCTCCAGAGCACCACAGAATCTAGATTCCTGCTTGCAAAGCAGATCTCCAGGGCTAGGTGCTCATGAGTCCCAGGC
>JAQQAC010021442.1:0-14935 GCA_029783875.1 Phataginus tricuspis
TTCTGTAGATGTCTGTTAGGTCCATCTGTTCTAGTGTGTTGTTCAGTGCCTCTGTGTCCTTACTTATTTTCTGTCTGGTTGATCTGTCCTTTGGAGTGAGTGGTGTGTTGAAGTCTCCTAGAATGAATGCATTGCATTCTATTTCCTCCTTTAATTCTGTTAGTATTTGTTTCACATATGTAGGTGCTCCTGTGTTGGGTGCATAGATATTTTAAATGGTTATATCCTCTTGTTGGACCGACCCATTTATCCTTATGTAATGTCCCTCTTTATCCCTCGTTACTTTCTTTGTTTTGAAGTCTAATTTGTCTGATACAAGTACTGCAAAACCTGCTTTTTTCTCCCTATTGTTTGCATGAAACATCTTTTTCCATCCCTTCACTTTCAGTCTGTGTATGTCTTTGGGTTTGAGGCAAGTCTCTTGTAAGCAGCATATAGATGTGTCTTGCTTTTTTATCCATTCAATTACTCTGTGTCTTTTGATTGGTGCATTCAGTCCATTTACATTTAGGGTGATTATCGATAGATATGTACTTATTGCCATTGCTGGCTTTGGATTCGTGGTTACCAAAGGTTCAAGGGTAGCTTCTTTACTATCTAACCGTCTAACTTTAACTCACTTATTACACTATTATAAACACAGTCTGATGATTCTTTATTTCTCTCCCTTCTTTTTCTTCCTCCTCCACTCTTTATATGTTAGGTGTTTTATTCTGTACTCTTTTGTGTTTCCCTTCACTGACTTTGTGGATAGCTGATTTTATTTTTTGCCTTTAGTTAGTGTTTAGCTGGTCTGCTTTCTTTGCTGTGATTTTATTTCTCTGGTGACATCTATTTAGCCTTAGGAGTGCTTCCATCTAGAGCAGTCCCTTTAAAATACAATGTAGAGGTGGTTTGTGAGAGGTAAATTCCCTCAAATTTTGCTTATCTGGAAATTGTTTAATCCCTCCTTCCAATTTAAATGATAATCTTGCTGGATACAGTATTCTTGGTTCAAGGCCCTTCTGTTTCATTGTGTTAAATATATCATGCCACTCTCTTCTGGCCTGTAAGGTTTCTGTTGAGAAGTCTGGTGATAGCCTGATGGATTTTCTTTTGTAGGTGATCTTTTTTCTCTCTCTGGCTGCTTTTAATGCTCCGTCCTGTCTTTGATGTTTGCCATTTTAATTATTGTATGTGTAGGTGTTGTCCTCCTTGGGTCCCTTGTGTTGGGAGATCTATTGGCTTCCATAGTCTGACAGACTATTTCCTTCCCCAGCTGGGGAAGTTTTCAGCAATTATTTCTTCAAAGACACTTTCTATCCCTTTTTCTCTCTCTTCTTCCTCTGGTACTCCTATAATGCGAGTATTGTTCCGTTTGGATTGGTCACACAATTCTCTTAATATTCTTTCATTCCTAGAGATCCTTTCATCTCTCTCTGCCTCAGCTTCTCTGTATTCCTGTTCTCTGCTTTCTATTCCATTAACAGTCTCCTGCACCTCATCCAGTCTGCTCTTAAGTCCTTCTATTGATTGTTTCATTTCTGTTATCTCCTTCTGGACTTCATCCCTTTAGCTTGTGCATATTTCTCTGCAGCTCCATCAGCATGGTTATGACTTTTATTTTGAATTGTTTTTCAGGAAGATTGGTTTTAATCTATCTCTCCAGGCCCTCTCTCTGGCATTGTTTGAGTGATTTTGGACTGGACCAGGTCCTTCTGCCTTTTCATGGCGATAGAAGTGATCGCTGGCAAGTGGCGCATGTGTCAGCTGGGAGAACAAAGTCCCTTCCTGCTTGCTGGTTGCCTTGCCCTTCTCAGCTGCCTGTGCCAGTTAACTGCACACAGGGAGCAGTCTCTGGGTTAATTCCCTGAGCTTCCATGGGTGGGGTGGCCCTCGGGATGGCCTAGGGCACTGCCGGGGGTCACAGGTGTGCAGTGTGTGTTCTCCTGTGAGAACGGCACCCCTTCATGCCTTCCAGACTTTGCCCCGGCTTCCTCTGCCTGTGCTGGGCAGCTTCACACTGGCGGCAGCCTCTGGGTCTGGCCTGGTTAGCTGCGCGCTGGGAGAAGACTCTGTGTGGTTGCTGTGGGTGGGGCTGCTCCCCAGCTGGTCCACAGCAGTGGGGGGTCAGCTGGTTTGCTTGCAGTGCTGGCGGACATGAATGAATGGCAGGTTGCTTATCACCATGAGGGGCTTCAGGGCTGCGTTGCCACCAGAGGGTTAGGGCACCTGAAGTTCCTTAAGATTCTCAGCCTGCTGGGCTGAGTGTGCCAGGACGATTTTGTCCACCTGTTGAACCCTTTTCCCTTTAAGACTTTTAAAGCACACACTTTTCTTTTGTCCCAGGGGAGCTGGCTGTGGGGACCCGCTCGCAGTCTCCATCTCGGATTTTACTATTCCGTTTCTCTAATATCCAGTACACCATGCAATGTGTGTCTGTGCTCCCGGTGCAGATTACTAGGGCTGATTATTTAGCATTCCTGTGCTTCAACTCCCTCCCCACTCTGATTCTTTTCCTCCCGCCGGTGAGCTGGGGTTGGGGAGGGCTTGGGTCCTGCCGGGTCTCGGCTTTGCATCTTACTCTTTTCATGAGATGCTGAGTTCTCACAGATGTAGATGTAGCCTGGCTGTGGTACTGTATCTTCTGGTCTCTCTTTTAGGAATAGTTGTATTTGCTGTATTTTCAAAATATATATGGTTTTGGGAGGAGATTTCTGCCGCCCTACTCATGCCACCATCTTGAGCCTATCTCTAATGTTTTATTAAGAAATAAAAGACGTAATAAAAAGATGTAAATGGTATATGGAGCCTATTTACATTTTTGTGGAGATTTCCTTACAGATGTAAAAATTACATAGTTTCTCCCAATCAGAGCAGGAGTTCATGCCAAGAGAGCAGGACATGCAGGAGACCCCTGGAGTATACACTCAACATAGGAAAGTTTTTGAGGAGCATGAACAACTTGGCCTTGTATAATCAAGCATTTTGAAGTTGTTCTTTGCACACAGTAGGCACGGAGCAAATGTGTGTCAGATGAAACTGAAGAAATCAGGGGGCCCAGTAACACGTTTGCAAGCACACCGTGCAGAGCAGGCCATCTGATGAGTGTACTTGCCTCTAGATGTCAGTCTAAGAAGCATTTTATAGAGACAAGTTGAGCCCCTTTACTGTGTTACTTTCCTCTTGGATGCCAATTTTATCTGGCCCTACTGGGTGTCCAGTCCTGGCAGTGCCGGCCCTTCAACCCACAGGCTCAGGCCCCATACTCAGCCTCTATGCAGAGTCCTGACTTGGGATTTTAAGAGCCTCCATTTAGAGTTTGTCTCTGCTCTCATCAAGCTCTCATCTCGGATTCCGGGTCGTTTTACCTACTGCTGCCTCGGTTCCTCCACCAGGGCCCTGCTTGTTCACCTGCCTCTAGGATTGGCCCTGTTCCCTCATGCCATTTGTCTTACTGGAGACTCACGTAGCCTCCCTAAGCCCTGGCCACACAGACCACCAGGACCACAGAGACTTTTCCATCTGACATTCCTGAGCTACGGCCACCTCACAGTCCTCCCCATTCCTATTCTCTGACTCCTTTTCCCTGTGTGGTGACCCTGCATTTGTCTGCACCCATAACTATCTATTCCTGTCACCCATCATGCTGGGCTTTCTCAGCCACCGGCTCCACACTGTTGTAGTCACCAGGCACTGTTCTTGTATATCCAAAATACCACTCGGATCCAACACACACTTACCTAAACACCTACCACATCGCCAGTACTGTGCTGGGCACAAAGGAGACTCTGGTGCAGCTCCTGGCAAGGCAAGATGTCTTTACAGTTTAACTCCTTTCAAATATGACTGTTCCCTAATTTGTCCTGATTTTAAAGCAATGAATCTTGCCCCAGATTGAACCTGGCTTCTGCACTTTAACCATTCATTCGTCATGTATTTGCAGTTTGTCTACAGTGGTGGGAACAGGAGACAGAGCAGAAGTGCAGCAGAGAGTCACATGCGCAGCTTTGTGCTAAGGATTTCAGCGGTAGTTTGCAGAGGGAGCAGTTCATCAATTAATCCCGCCCAGGGGAATGGCAAGAGTCTGTGCAGGGAAGGGTTTTCATCCAGGCCTTAAGGGCTGAGTTCAATTTTATTTTGACAAGTAGATGCAGGGGTGGAGGGGAGGAACAGCCAGGAAGAAAGAATAACATGAGCAAGGACATGATGTGAGTGTTTAGTATCAGTATTTAGGTACAACAAGCGCACTTGTCAGTATGGATGGAGCACAGGTATACCTGAGAGAATGTAATAGAATTTGGGTCCCATTTGAAGCATAGCATGGGCTAGATGGGGGGGGGGGGTTAGCAAACCAAAGCAGTCATATGGAGCTCAACTGACAGGGAGATGACGAGCTTTTCTGTCAAACTGCCCCTAATATACTGAATGGACAAAGGATTCCCTGTTGGGTTTGCTCCCTTGCCCACTGTGAGGTGGAGCTCAGCCTCCTCCATGTGGGTCTGGAGACTCAGTACTTCTCTCTTTCCATGCTCTCCATGCAGAGAGGAGCCCAGAATCATCCATTTGTTGGAGTTTTGAATGTGTTGGTGTGATAACTCCCCCAGATGCAGACTCTTGCAGGGCTGTGTAATTGCTAGGACTTGAAGAAGCTTGCCAAATTTTATCACTTTTCTGGAAAAGATATGAATACAGACTGGAAAGAGGGCCTTGGATTGGCTGTGCATGTAAATCCCCCAACATGCAGTGTTACTTGGTGCCTAAGATATTAGACCCCCGTTACTTTTAAACATTTATCAAGAATAACCTTCCAACTGGCGTCATTCTCTCAATGTTTAGTTTCTTTCAGAAAACTGTTTTGTCTACCATAAGAATATTATCGAGGACATTAAACCATGTTACAAAGTGTACTCTTTATAAAGATCCTCTTGTGAAATTTCTATCAGGTCTTCGTCTCTAAAAAAGCTGTGTTTCTCCTAAACAAATAGTTTTTTTTTTAATTTAGATGAAGTAACAGATTCCATTTTCCTTTGGGCTACAGATACATTTGAAGACATCCCATAGCAAGCATGTAGAGTTTGTGGTATATAGTTTTAAATTAGTTGCTTTCCTAAACCCACTGTGGGTCATTTCCTTTGTTATTCCCTTTCCTTTTTCTACCCCTTTCCTATAATGGTCCAGCCTTGACACACAGAATGGCCCAGGCATGACCCCCATTATCATGGCAGTTACCCTGCCACATTCAAATAATCCACCTTCCATCCTTTTTGGAACAAGGCTGGAAATACACACACGCCCGCATGCAGGCGCACGTCTCTACATACAGTCTATTTTGAGTGTTTGACTGAAGTACAAGAGTTTAATTGTAACCTTTAGATTGCTGGTGAGCTTCTGGCTAAGTATTTGAGAAGATGGCAGCAGAGCTCTTCCCCTGATAGACAGAGCTCGTCTGAGAGCCATTTTCAAGAAGTCCTCGAAGATAAGACTGCAAATTCAAACTCACATGCATAGCCAGGCGTCAGATGCACTCTTATTTCAGATTAACCAGAAAGTGCTTTCTCCTGCATTATTAGGTCTGCTACCCAGTGAAATGACCTTCTCTTTTGCCAAAATAACTTCTGAAGACATTGTCTAGCAAATTCATCGATTTTTATAAACACAAAGTAAAATGCTGTGTCTTTGAAATACTATTTTTTCTCCTGTCTCCTTCCTCTAGCAGACAGAGGCAACATTACTACTTAGGAAAAGTAAGTGGCTGACATTTCTTTTCATCAATGATGATTTGTGATGTTGTCTTCACTCGCTCCTTCACTCACCCCTAGGTTCTTTTCCTGGAGTTTCTGTTTCATGGCCCTGAGATTACTTCCTCATTTTTGTAGATATGTACAGTGATATTTCACTTCCACTTTGTTTCCAGATGAGAATGGAGGAGTTTAGTCTTAAGAAAAAATAGGCCTGTTCCACATGACCTTGGACAGTCTAAAGCAGCCACAGAGCACTAGTGGTTGAGAAATCAGTAAATTGTGTAGAGAATGTCATTTATGTTCAGTTTAAGTGAACTAAGCAGGACCGTATCAAATCCAGTCAGTTTTGACCCTAAAATGGTAATGAATTCATTTGTTCCCAAGGTTTCTGGGAGCGGCAGTTTTGTAAACCCTTTGGCACTAGGTGCTTTGATTAAGGCATTTGAATCAACTATGGAACTAAGAGCAGATGTACTGTGTAGACTCAATCTACTTATTAGCCAGTACTGCTGGTGTTCCTGCTGATGATAGGAACAGTGTCACGGCGTCCCCCACGGCCACACACATCGACAAGCACATTAAAGCAAGTTCCTGAAGTCAGATTCTTCCCTCATCCCTTCTTCCCACTCAGTCATACAAAGTCTGCAACAGACAGAAGAAAGGACAGAATGAGCCTGAGGTCGATGCCAGGCAGGCAGGGCTGAAGGGAAAATTCTGTTGCCACAGCCAGTAACTTCTGTGTTCTGTGCTTCCCCCTGAGCGCCCCCAGCCACATCCTTCTTGGCCCTCAAACCACAGACCTCTGCACCAGGAAGCGTGGTCAGGACTCACAGACCTTATGGCTGAGCACAAAGGGCAGAAATGAAACTGCTGGGGCTTGAGAGGGCAGAGCACATGCTCAGCTGCGCCCCTCAGAGCAAGACAGCCCCGTGCCCCGTCTTCCTCCCCACCTCAGTGGGCAGTGCGAAGACAACCTCCCCCTCCACACTGCTTGGGGTGAGGCCCACCTCCCGCCCCAATCACCCTCACCACCTAGTCCTTACTGTCCAAGGAGACATTTTGGACATGTGGTCTAGATGGGAAGGCAGCCTCCTCAGCATTGAGAAATGTGTGCTCAATGAAGCAACCTCTCGCACTAGTAAGAATAGCCAGCCCCTTACAAAGCACTTAAATCTCACCACAACCATAGGAAACGGGTATTGTTATTAGTCTTATTCCACTGATGAGGAAACTGAGGTCCAGATAGGTTAAGTAACTTCTCAGAGGACAAATAGCTTGTCAGTAATAAAGCCAAGATTTGCACTTTTAACTGCCTTTAAGCAAAAGATAAGTAAATGCACACCGAGTCTCTAAATCTGCACAGCCAGTCAGAATTTGTGTTGGACCCGCATGGGGCATGAGGTGAAATCAGAGGATGAAGTTTCTTTCTCATATAAGCAACCCTTGTGGGTGAAAATCAGAACTGAACAAATCTGAGCCAGCAGAAACTCCTTCCATAGGTGAGATGGCCTTCAAGAGAAACAGGAAGGGTCGCCTTTCTTTAACATGGATCCATGTGCTACAGCAAATGGTGAATCAGTGTGTTGCCGCATAACAAGTATTTACTGAGCATCAATAGATTAGTGTTATAATAACTTGCCTCCAAGTTAATTTTCCTCCTCAAAATTTTCCATTAAAGAGTTTGATCACACAGTGGGCTCAGACAGAAGGGGTTTGCCTGGAGCCCCCCGGCATACAGAAGGATAGCAAATAATCGAAGATCAGAATGTACTGTAATACAGAATCAAAAGGCATCCCCATCTATGCCCTTGTGAAAAGTGTGTGAGTTAGCAAATTAATGAGACTGTTGCCTGGGGTGAAGTCGGCCCTTTGCCTGTATAATTACCAAGAAATGAGAGAGACTTCAGTTGGCCTCCTAGAGATGAGGAAAAGAAAGTGATTTCCGGATGTTAAGTGGAGTCACTGAGAACCAAGCCCACTAATGCGCTGGGGGCACTTCCGGGGGACAGGCGATGCCTGGACGCTGCAAGAGCAGCTCAAACAGACCTTTGGGTGTTGTCTCCCACTTCACAGTAAGTAAGCAGAGAGGAGGTGCAGGATCCTTTTACCCTCCAGGTAGGAAGGGAGAGGACTGGTATTTATTGAACTCTTGCTCTGTGTCAGCCCCTGGGCCAGGCATTTTATATATAGTCTCACTTAAAAATGCCAGAATAGTCCATGCGTTTTTTGTCCTTGGACAGGGTGATGCATAATGGTCCAGCCTTGATACACAGAATGGCACAGGCATAACCCCCATTAGCATTGCAGTTACCCTGCCACATGTAAATGGCACAGACAACATTATCAAAAAGCAAAAAGGAAAATCACTATTAACATTTTGAGCTGTGAACTTATATTCTTTTTTCTATATAAATATTTTGTATTGATCTACCATAAGATTATACTACATGTGTTGTGTTATACTTGCTTGTTAGCTCAAAGACTTTTACATGCTTATTAAATATTCTTCTGTGATATTCCAGTACTTACAGATCATGCAATTGTAGGTACTTTCATAAGCCCTTTTTATCAGTCCCCAACTGTAGGATATTTAGGTTGCTTTCAAGTTTCCATAACTGTAAACAGTGGTCTAACAAACATTCTTATACTTAAATCATTGTAAAATTATCCAATTTTTTTAAAAGGTTAATTCCTAACATGGAAATTGCTGGGTAAAATTACATAAGACATTTTTAAAATCAAGTTTGTTGAGGCATAATCCACATACAGCAGAATTTGGCCTTTTTAGGTGTGTAGTTGTTTGAGTTTTGACAAATGCATCAGTCATGTAACCACTACCACAATTAAGTTACGTAACATTTATAAATATCTTAGGGCTTCTGATGCATGTTATCAAATCGTCTGCTATAGGAAAACTACACCTATTCCTATTTACCATCAACACATGGAAGGCGAACACTGGGTATTATCCTTAAATTTAAAAAAAGATTTTCCAGTTTGGTAGGTGAATGTTTCCATCTCATTTGAAATTATATTCATTTGATTATTCATGAGGTTGCATATTTTTTCATGTTTATTATGTTTTATAGTATGAATTCTCATTTATATCCTCGGCCTGTATTTCTAGCCAACTATTTTCTGTCTTTCTTATTGATCTGTAAGAGCTCTGGGGACTGGGGGGGAGAAGTGATCTGTCATGTTACAACTCGGTTTTCTCTTGTCATTTTTCTCTTTTAATATAGTTTTTCTTTCCTCAAAAGTTTGAAATTTCCATTATTTCTCCATCTTGTCCTTACAGATTCCACCTTGGAAGTAATCTTCATAAGTCATTTTCCACTCTGTGATTATTTAACTATCTGCTCTTTTTACACAGAAATCTTTAATTCATCTGGAATTGGTTTTGTCATCTCACATGGAAGAAATTTTATTTGCCCCCCCCATGATGACCAAGCTGCACCAGCCCCATTTACCAAATAATAGACCTTTTCCCCACTAATTTGAGAAGCCATCTTTATTATATATTCATTACGTACTCAGCTATGTCTTGGAACTTTCCATTCTGTTCCACAAAATTTCTTACCTTTTTCAGAAAAGAATACTATTTCACGTGGTTTTAAATATTATAGTTTTACAATATGTTTTCATATATAGTATGGCCAGCGCTGTTTTTCATTACTATACTGTTTCAAAATGTTCTCTCAGGCCCTAATTATCCCAGATAAACCGAAAACCATATCTGAGTTTAAATATCCAATAGGAATTTTTATTGAAATTTCATTATATTTATAGATTCGTGTGAAAAGAATTAATATCTTTATAATAATCAGTCATCACTGAGGAAGTGCTCTGCTGGTCCACGTGTCCAAGGTGTCTTTTACCTGCCTCAGTAAATTACTACAGTTTTGGAAAATGGGTTCTGCATGTTTTGTGTCTGTTTTCATCCCAGGAAACATGGAGTTTTGGTGCCATTATTCACAATATCCATCTTTTCACTGGACTTTCTAGCTGGTGGCTTCTATTTATAGCATTCTATTTATTAAGTTTATAAACTAGTATATAAGAGTTTATAAGCAAGTTTAATAAAAATGAATGACAATAGTATTTTAGGGTTTTTTCCCCACTTCAGTGTTCTGAGAAAATGGTTATTTGTAAATGCTACCAATTTTACCTTCGCTTTTCTGATTTTACACTTCACTTCTTTTTTCCGCTACTCATTATTCAGAATGATCTTGATAAGGAATTTCAGATAATTCTTTCCATCATTACATTTCAGTTACATATTAAGTTACATGCTACTTTTATAAAAATCAAAAGTAGATTTTAATACAGTTGCAATTTTGGAATAAACCCTATTTGGCTTTGGTATGTTGATGAACTACTCTTGTGATTTTGCCCCACTTTCAAGGTGAAGTCGTTCCTGGTCTTGGCTTTCCTTCCCACCTTCATTTGACTCCTTTAGGAAGTCAAAATGAACCGGTTGTAAAGGTCATAGGAAGTTCCATGGAAGGAAAAAGTATAACAAAGATGTTGTTGATGAATTACCCTTGCAATTTTTGGAATAAATCCTATTTGGCTTTGGTGTGGTGTTCTTTCAACATTTTACTCTGTATTCTGTTTGAAATATTTCTATCTGTAATCACCAACTTGAGTTTTAACAAACACTGTCACTGCCAACTATGACATTAAGAGTAGGTTAATCTCATGATGTAAAAAGGGGAACTTGCCCCTTTTCCTGTGCGTTGGGACAATTCCATCAGCGAAAACACGCCTATTGCTCGCTAAGCGGGCCCCAATCACCTGCATCACCAGCGCCACAGCAGTTTTTAAAGCCCTCTCTCAGTATTCAGAGTCTGTACTAAAATTCCGAAGTCCTTTCCCCAATTTTGAGAGTCAGTGAAAAGCTAATTCCCGTTTTCTTAGAATCAGACAAACTGTAAAATAATGATGAAAACCCAGTCGCAAACACCACATCATCGTTGCCCTGGATCCCATTAGCTCTTGGCAAACACTTACTTAAGCTACAGAAACTGTGCTGATCCCAGTATGGTTCTCAAAAACTGGGAAAAAGTGTCTCCCCTTCAAACACTACAGAAACTCTCACCCTCACTTTCCCGGGAAAGAACCTGAAGTAAACAGGTAAAGTAAGAAACATGCTGGAACTCACAGTACCAGCTCCCGTCTCTGCGCGCGCTCTGGGCACATGAACCTCCGCCCACCACAGTGCTTCAGGGATCATTAAAATAGTTCACGTGCTCCTCAAGATCTTCTTGCGGGACAGGGGACCCACCCCGTTTGTGCGGGCTTCTTCTCCTGGACAGCATAATGCTACATATCTTCCAATGCCTGCTTGGTTACCATAACAACAGTAACCGCGCTTTCTTCTCCTCCATCCAGGATGTCTGCGTTAAGGCCTATCTAGCCCTCCGTCATCACACGAGCCTGCTGACCATCCTGTTCTCCATGATGCTGATGACAGGCATGCCCCAGTTAACAAGCAAAGAGGACATCGAATACATTCGGGATGCCCTGACAGTGGGGAAAAATGAGGAGGATGCTAAAAAGTATTTTCTTGATCAGATTGAAGTTTGCAGAGACAAAGGGTGGACTGTGCAGTTTAACTGGTTCCTACATCTTGTTCTTGGCATCAAACAAGGAGAGAAACATTCAGCCTAATACTTTGCACTAGAATAAAAAAGTCAGTGTCCTAAAGCTTTAAATCAGCAGCATGTCAGTCATCAGACTCGGATTTAAAATGTAATCGGACATTATGAAAGCTGGCACTTCAAGAGCTAGAACTCTTTCCCTAGCCCAGATCTCCACTGGAGACAAATACTGGCATGTCTGACTGTTTAAGAAATGTTTGGTTTTAGGCTTATTTGCAGGTTTGTTTTTACTCGTTTGCCTCAGTGATGTTGGAGAACATTCTAAGTTTAAACAGACTAATTACTTTCTCATTGTGCCTGATGTTTTGACTATTGATTTACTGAGTGCTTCTAGAACTTCTTTAGAATAGTTGGTGGCATCTATTTGCATCTGGATTTACCCTCAACTTTGGTTATCGTTGTGTTGCTTAAGCTGTTTTCAGAAAAAGATGTGACCATCGAAACCTCTGTCTCATTCCCTAGCTGATGCTCCCAAACATTCCCCTCTCTATCCAGAGAGCCCAGTGATGTGCTAAAAGCAAGGAGAGCCAGTTAGTCTTTTCAGTGTCTTTTGTAATCGGTTCTTTTATAGTGTACAATGGAGACACACAAACACAAAATGAAAAATCTGAACCTCTGTGCCCTGGCTTTTCTCTGCTGGTCTGGTTCCCAGCTTACAAAGAGGAAAAATAGAGAGGAGACCATTTGTCTCAACCCTGCCCACAGAGTGGACTATGAAGTACAAGTATCACAGCCTTCTCCCGCATAGAAACACAAAGTAACTAAAGGGACTCATGTTTTGCCTTTAGATTTTCCTCCCTTTCTCCCTGCCTCCCTTCCGCCTCAATTGCCACCTTCCCACAACTCTTTACCCAGAGTCGTGAAATTTACAAGAACACCTTTACCCTAGAACTCAAAAAGCAGTTGAAAAAGAATTTCTTCTCTGGGGTTACTAGAATTTTAGGTGCTTACTTGTAAAAATGTTAGGAAAGTTTTTAAAAAGTACATTATTAAAGGAGACACTCTAGAAAGTATGGATTAGTTTTCAAACGCCTTAATTTTTGTTAGATTCTGGTCTGAACAGTTTGTTTCTTTCTTAGTGGAAGAAAATATATGCTGTCTAAAAAGTACTTCAAGTTAGGAAGAACACTACTGGACACCTCTCAGTTTAGAGGACTTTTAAACTTTGATACATTCCTCAGATTACCTAAAAATTGAAATGTCATCTTTAAAAACTATTTTCATCACTTACATATTTTGCTATTTATTGGTAGTGTTTAATCTTAGAGAAAGATCATTATTTATAAAACATTTTAAAAATTACCTATAGTTACTACTTTACATAGAAATAACTCTATTAACGGTGTCCATGTTTAAGTGCGATCAGATATAAATACATACTTCATTCAAAACTTTTCTAAATAGATGCCTGTTTGACTTAGGTGTAGCACATACATTTCTCTCTTACACATGCAAAAGACCTTCCAAGGTGTAGGTAACACTGCTTCCTTGCCTACCGAGCCCTTCCCCTGGCTCATAAGATACCTAGAAGAACTCCACTTCCTTTTAAAATCACTCTCTGTCCCCCTGTACAGAGGACCACGCCCTGTAGTGGAATGTATGATCCTCTGTATTAATTTAGGGTAAACATCTTATGGCACTTTCAGACCAACTATTCCTTACTATCCTTTTGAATAAGAACAGGAAGAATGACATGTTCTAATTCAGAAGAGGATGTTTTCATTATTCTTATAAAGAATAGCTAAGCTCAGACCTTGCACTGATTCTGCTTTTTATTTGAATTGCTGAAATAATCACCTTAATGACAGAAGAATTCAGAGGAATGTATTTATATTTAGCTTACTGGCTCATGTGCATACCTATTTGCTCTTCAAATAAACAAGTTCTTTCATTAGGCTGATTTATATTTATCCCATTGGGCTTGATTTCTCCCATATTCCAGTGAAGGTGTAATTTTAACTCTATAGGCTTGCAGATAAATGAAAATTACCCTTGTATGCTTTCTTCCTTCCTTATTCCTAGTGCATCACATGACCCAAATTTTCTGTCTTTGAAAATATTCTAGAACTAGCGTCAGAGATCACAAGTCCGATGATTCAGGTCTTTTATGTGTATCTAGGACTGGTTACAGAATTTAAGGGGCCCAGTGAAAAATGACAATGTGGACCCTGTTGTCCATAAAGTATTAAGAAATTCAAGATGGCAGCAGCAGAGCATTAAGCCAGGCACAAGACCCTTCTGAGTGTGGGTCACCGCACAGGTCATGAGTGTGTATCTGAATAATGTCTTTGGTGCTCAGTTTTCTACCTAGACCACGTCTGTGTGAGTTCAGATAAAGTGTCCAGATCAAAATGTTCCTTCTGTTCAGACTGAAATACTTCATCTCTGTGGCTGTACATTAGGACTTAAAACACTGGCCCATTGCTTTTGGACTGGTCCTATGACCACTAAAAGTAAAATAAAGCGGGTGTTTTGGACCCAGCCTCAGATGACTGTTTGACCATCTTCAGTGAAAGTAGGGGGAGCAGAGACATTGTAGATAAAATTTATCAATTCCTAGAGGAAACTCTTGACTTCTAAAAAAGTAACTTTATTAAATATATCTTTTACAGGAGATGAATTTTTTTAAAAGAAAAGTTAGATATAGGAATTCTGCAGCATAATGTGGAGGCCCTTAGTCCTATATAAATGGAAATTAATTATTTTTGAAATGAGTCAAAAAATAACTTCGTTTCTGGAGCAGATTCTGGCTTTTGTTTGGCAAGCTAGACTCTATTTGTCACAATTAAGAAATCAATTGTCAATTCTGTTTTACAACATGAAGGAAAAAAATGAAATAAATTTGGATTTTTAAGGGCTCTATTGTCTTATTTTCTGTTTAATCCAACTTAATAATTCTGAGTAAATTTGGTTGTACTCTGCATACCTGTTTGCATATTCTCAGACTCCCTTTCAGGACAAGTGGCTGGAGCAGCTTAAAGCACACACTCTGGTGGAAGTACCTGTGCAGAGAGCCGAGACAGTCCCTCTTCTGGACAGCCCAGTTCTCCCCACTTGAATTTGTATTTTAATCACAAATTGTGTAAATTCCAATAAAGATTCGGACATCTTGTGTCCTCTGTACACATCTTTTAATGTCTGACAGGCTAGATATTCCTGAAACTCAAATTCTTTAAGAAATCTTTACAGAATGCTCACCCCATCCTAGACACGGGCTAAGTACTGGGGACTGGAATATGGAACAAGACTGACCCAGTTCCAGTTCTTAAAGGGTTGATAATTTGCTGGCAGACACTTCATAATGAGTGTTTGTTGTGGGTTGAACTGGGACTTCCCTAAAGATATGTTGAAGTCCTACACCTTGGTATTTGTGAGTGTAATCTTATTGGAAACGGGTTGTACAGATGTAAGCAAGTTAAGACGAGGTCACGATGGTGGGCTCTGATCCAATGTGGCCTGTATACTTAAGCAAAAGAAGAGCGCCGTGTGTTGGAGGTAGAGATTGTTGTGACATCTCTACAAGCCAAGGCATAACTGGGGCTACCAGGC
>JAQQAC010021454.1:0-19010 GCA_029783875.1 Phataginus tricuspis
TTGTTAAAGTTTTGCTTTTTTCCTTTCATGAAATCCCAGTTCATAAGATTTTTCTCTTATTTTGGGTTGGAGTGTATATGTAAAACAGAACCAAAAATTTGTAGCTCACTGTATTTCTTTTTGCTGTTTTCTTTAAGGTCCTATCACTCCACAGGGAACTGGGTTCTTGGCAATACAGTCTGTGAGTGGCATAATGGTAAATATCGTGGATGTTTTATTTTACAAATTGAGTTTGAGAAATACATATGAATGTGGAATATGTATATGAAACTTTAAGTTGAAAATGACTCATTTTTTATATTTTTAGTAAACTTTGCTTTTAATTTTCCTACATCTTTTTAAATAGGGTGTGGGAATGGAGAAAAGGGAGGTAGAAGAAGATTGTAATGGAACTGATGAAATTTCTTATCTTTATGCAGTTTTTGGACAGAACATCTCAGTGTTGCTCACCCTGTGCTAAGCACTGTGTAGATTCTGGGGGTGCGTCAGATGCCAGCCAGACGTGACTCCCCCTAGTAATGCTGGGTGAGCCAAGTGTGTGCACACAGTCTGCATCTGGTCAATCAGAGCCGGTTTTATTGGCCCCATTTAACAAAAACAGCATAATGAGCAGATGGACTACTCCCTGGAAGGCCAAAATTTAATTTCTTCACCATTGTAACCAAATTCTCATGTTCCTTTTCATGCCGCATAGGCCATTATTGTGAAGCTCTGTTACTCTGTCACCCTCAGGAAAATATTTAAACATCATCATTAGTTTTGCTTATGTGTAATACAGTTTCACATTGCTTTGTTGACATACTATTTACGTGATCAGATATTCTTTCTTGTCCTTTCATAGCTGATTGTAAGTAAAATGCACTTTGGTAATTATTGCATTGCACAGAAAATTAGTTTTTCTCTTGCTGATATTATCCCTATATTCAAATTTTAGGGGTTCCTTTATAGCCTGATTTTCGGATAGCTGCCACAGGAGTTGTCCTTGGTCTGGATAAATCCATAAAAATTGTGAAGAAATTAAAGCTAACTGGTTTTCCATATAAAATTTTCAAGAACACATCATTAAGGTCTGTATATCTATGTCCTCATATATGTGTATATTGGTAAAGGAGGAATGAAATATTTCTAAAACATAGGTCTGATGTTTTCAGAAAAGTATTAAAATCTTTTATAAACTTGGTCTTTGATATTTTTAGTTTACTTCTTTCCATTGGTTCCTGTTATTTAAGTATGTTCTTAGGTTTTAAGGAGATATGAAATAGATACTTAGTAATCAAGGCTATTGCTTATTATTTCCATGTATAACAGTCAACAGAGGTAGTATTGAAAATACGTCATCTCCTTCACTGAGTTTTGTTTCCTACCCCTTTGGTTTGTGAAAGAAAGGGGGAAATCGTAGGTTTGTCAAACAGATCAGTAGAAAAATAAAGCAGTTCACAAAATACTTGTTGGCAAGAGTACTTGTTATGCAGTATGACATGGAGGGGGCATAGCTTAGCAACGGTTATTGAAAATTTCATTAGTGGGGGTGTTCCCATTAAAAACAGAGTTAAGATGACCATAAGATGTCCTTGTCATATGAGGTAATAGTGCCACCAGCATGTCTCTGGCTCTCTGTTTGCTGAGTGCAGGTGTCTTAGGTAATAGGCTGTGAGCTGCCACCTGGCCCTGGGAGGTGGCAGTACGGGCTGTGCAGGCCCGCGAAGTAGCTTCTTGACCTTCTACAAAGATGAGCCGGGATGCGCGTGCTAATGAGCCCACAGGAGAGCCTCGACTGCTGTTACTTGGAGGAAACAAAATAGAGGGGTATTCTTTTTGAACTAGTCATTCCACTTTCAGGGGGAAAAAATTAATTTTGGTTATTTTACCATCCGTCAATGAGTTGTTTTTGTGTTTTAGCCAAGGATATAGTTATGAACTGAAGTAAGATTTTGTATGTGTGTATGTGATTTTTCATATACTTGTAGGGAATGTTTAATTCTGCCTTGGAAGTGGCCAAATTTGAAGGTGCTATGATTTGAACTGTCAGTGGAATAAGGGGACAGAGCAAGAAAGCACTCCAGGCTCCAGAAGGAGCTTTCCGGGCCAGCTTTGGGGATAAGTTGCTGATGAGTGGTAAATATCCCTTTGGTGTCTTCATAAATGTGTTACCAATCACTACTGATTTCTAGCCAGTGTAGATTCAAAGGTGTAGTTTGGGTCTTTAGAAAATCGGAGTTAGGTCCAGCTCTCCCAGTTAAAGCATATTTTACAGTGTGCAAAGTCACACTGGGTCTGGAGCCTGTGGTCCACTCCCAGTAAAAGTTTTGTGATACTGAAGAAGTAGTTCAGTTGATGAAGTCTCCTCAAATACTGTGCATTCAGCTAGAGAAATTTGGGGTGAATGTTTTGTTCTTTTGTTTGATGAGATGGGTATGAATCTTCTTTTGAAAATGTTAAAGTTAATTTCCTGTCTTACCAGATATCGTCTTCATGAGAACTTGGTGTCCTGTCTCCATTCCAGCCTTCTATAACCCAGTAACATCCTTGTTGAAACCAACTGATGAGAAAGACACCTTTTCAGGAATGCAGACAACTGGTCAACTCCGGCTTGCCCGTGGTGTCAAACTTAAGCCCAACAAGGACTCTCGGTATAAGGTATCAACACACGTGTGCTCTGTAGAGAGGGGTCATCCACATGTTTCATATGTGATGTTTTCTGTGCTTTGAATTTTCAGGTAGAAAATCTAACATTAAACTTAAATGAACATGTTGTATATTCATAGAATATTTTGGGAGGAACACAGGAAAGTCGAATAGTGGTTTTCCGTAGATTAGAAAAGAGACTTAAACATTTTATTGCATATTTTTTTGAACTATTTTTTACACCACCTTATACATGTATTACTTTAAAAAAACATTAAGGTGCCAATTGTAATTGAAGCAATGTGGGTTTTTTGGAAATTTTTAGTGCAGTTTTATCAAAGTGTTCACATAATATACAGAACAGTACACAAGTCCTAATGTACATACAGCCCAGTGAACTTTAACACACCGAGATCACCATCACCTGGGTCAAGCAACAAATCCCTAGAACAACAGAAGCCCTCTTGTGACCTATCCCAGTCACCTCCACCTCAAGGGTGGCCTCTGTCTCACGTCGTATAGACCATGTAAATTAGTTCTGTCTGTTTTTAGGTTTTATAAAATACAGCATATGCTATTTTACTTGGCTTCTTTCATTCATTGTTTTGAGATTCAACCATGTCCCTGTGTATAGCAGACATTTAGTTTGCTGTTAGTGTCAGGTAGAACTGTTACATGGCGATGTCATTTTATCTGTGGAAGGACAATATTTCCAATTTGGGCCATTACAGATACTGCCATGAATGTTTATACATGACTTGTTTGGTGTGCAGGGGCCTCCTACCCTTCTGCTGGTCAGCTCCCCACAGCTGGGACCCCAGGGTTACAGGGCACGCATGTGTTCACTGTCTGATGCCTATAGTTTTCTGAGTCGTACCGAATTATTAGACTCCCACTGACAGCTTATCAGGGTTCTAATTGTTCCCCATCCTTGCTAGTGGTTGGCCTAATCGGTATTTTTTCTCTTTTTTAAGTTGTCAGTGTCTGTCTGGATTCCTATTTTCATTTAGAATTTGGTCTCTGGGAACTTTCATTCTTTTTTTCACAGGTTAACCGTGCATTTTACAAGGTTTGTTTTAATGTAGGCTACTTAGTTGTTTTATAATGAGAGGATAACTCAGGATATTGGCTTATGTTTCTGCTAAACACAAGTTTCCTAAGCATTCTTTTTTCTATAAAATAATAATAAAATTTTGAATCAGGTTACATGAAATTGTATTAAAATGTCCTTCAGGATGTGGTACCTGTTATCCAGCCTGTGGTGCTCACTCTTTTTGAGGTGATGGGTTTTCTGATGTCTTTCATTCTAAAGTGTTTTAGGTTCCTGAACAGAGAACATTGGACATTATCATGGATGATGTTTTTAAAATAAATGTTAAATACATAGTAGAAATATTTTCTATATAGTCGATGTTGACCTTGCAAAACTTTCAACTTATTAACTATTTCAGAGGCAGGTAAGAATTTGGGTCATCAAAATTTAAGCATAGAACTTAGATAACCTTAAAAATTGTAGGGAGTTTAAATCTCATGTGTTGTGTAAATCTCAGTATTCTGGCTGACCTTCCATTAGAAATAGAAAGAAGTTAAACTTCTTAATGAGAATCGGAAATGTGGGCGTTTTGGCTGCTGGTTGGAAGAAGAGCTATTTCCTAAATCCAGAGCGGTTGATAGTCAACATGAAAAGCTAGATAGTTGTTATTAGGAAAGAAAAAACCACCTCAGTGTCCCAAAGAAAAGGCCTTAATTTTCCATTAAAAGAAATTTTGGATCTGTTCCTCTGCTCTGTTGAGAACCCCATGGTACACCCTGTAGAAGTGGCCACAGTTGATTTCTTGGAAGAACTGCAGATATAGTCTATGTATTTTTCTGGTTTGCCGAGAGCTCTGCACGTCCATTGAGGCGATCTATATCTGATGGATGATTGAGTCCTCATTCCTGATGGTCAGCAGACTCTGGTGCGACCGAAGTTGTGGAAAAGCCAACCACTGATATTTTATGCAAATTTCAAATGCACATAGATCATAATTTAAATACGTGACAGTTTTATTTTTCTTTTCAGCCAATCATGAGGCAAAAGAAACATTTTAATTCACTACACATTCCAGAAGCCTTGCAGAAAGCCCTACCATTTAAGAACAAGCCCAAGACCCACGCGAAGGCGGGCAAGGTGCCAAAGGACAGGCTGAGACCAGCCGTCATACGGGAGCCTCATGGGAGGAAGGTACTGTCATTGCATGGCTGCCTACCTGTTGTGTTTAGATGGGAAAACAGTGCTTTCGGTAGTGCACTTGGCGTTTCTCCTGCATTCTCGTTTTTCCTCAGGAAAGGACAAGGGCCAGCCTTACTCAGGCACTAGACCTGGATGTTAGAGCGAAGGCCAGAGACCGTTTCCCTCCTCCTGTTTAGTCATGCTCTGCCTTGTATGTTTCGGGGGGAGTAGTAGACGCACAGCTGCTGAGTCACTGTGTCCTAGTTAGTTGTGTATAGTGTCCACAGAGTGGTTAACAAAGGTGGTTTTGTGGTAAAGGCCATTCTTTAAGTATTTCACGAAGTAAATATGCTCTTACTTATATATCCATGCAAATGATGACTTCCTAGTTTGGGGCCAATTTCCAGTAGGTCACCATTCATTTGGATCTGGGGTGTCTCTGGTGGTGATGCAGTCAGCCGAGGGGTGTAGGCCCCTGCACGTGCTGCGGCTGTAACAGCATCTGCCGCTCTCTGGCTGGTCCTTGTCAGATCCTTGCCCTACTGGATGCTCTGAGCACGGTGCACAGTCAGAAGATGGAGAAGGCCAAGGAGCAGCGGCGTCTGCAGAGCAAAGAGCACCTCAAGGTGAGGCAGAAGGAGGAAGAGGAGAGACTGAGCGGCAGAAGGACCTCAGGAAGAAGCTCTTCCCAATTCAGGGTCAGAAAGAGAGAAGAAAGCAGAAGTCCAGCCTGAGGGGCCGGAGACGTGACCCAAGTGAGCTCCAGTCAGACGGACTCCTTGGAATCTGCAAAGGTGGATGGTACTCGTAAATGACAAGTCAGGGGACAGGAGCCCAAGAAAGACCTCTTTGGTGGCTATTTCACCCAGACTGTGCCTCTGAGAGCAGAAATGGAAACTCTGCCAGCAGGACACGTGTTCATTTTCAGCATCTGGGTTATGTCAAGAAATATAATTTATGGTTTTCTAGATTCCCTCACATTCCTCTTGCCTGTCTCAGTTTAATGTTTTGTGCTACAAAAATATCCTTAAAATATTTTCCTGTTAATTATGGCCTAGTAATTTTCATTAGGGGCGAATGCTTGATGATTGTGGATAAGTGCTTATTCATTCTCTCACCTTCATGATGGGCCTTTCAGAAGGGGAAAAATATTAACTTGAAGCCTCTGCTTCACAGTAAAATTGTAGAGAAGGGTGTGTGGTGCAGCACAAAGTCTGGTTTCCCAGAGGCCATAGGATGCATGTAGTGCGATGGCCCAGCTGCAGACGGGAGAATCCAGCTTCTGTTAAGCTGGTCGTAAAGAGATTTGTACAAAAATGTAAAACAGTGCCACTTTCCCACTAATTTTTGCTGTGGAAAATACTTTTTACAAGAAGATGTCTATTTATATTGTATAGTGTTTTTTTCTTTTAAAACAAATTAATAAAAAATGCTTAAAATTTTTCTCAGCTTTAATTTCTTACACGGTAAAAATTTATAGATACAACACGAAGAAAACCTGCTTGAGGACTCCAGGCCCTTTAAGGAGCAGAGGTGCAGGTGCCGGCCCAGCGGCCCTGCCCTCCTCCCTGCCGAGGTGACAGCCGTGCCGCTCGTGGGCGTGCAGCCAGGGCCTCGTGACCCGTGGGGCCAGCCCCTCGGAGGGACAGTGAACAGGGATGGATTAATTGAGATCCTACTCTGTCACTGTCCAAATCGTCCAATTTGCTGGCATATATTTGTTCATGGAAGACTTATAAATCTTTGTGTTTCTGTGGTATCTGTTGTAGTGTCTATGCTTTCACTTACAATTTCATTGATTTGGGTCTTTTTTCCTTTCCTTTTGTTTAGTCTGACTAAAGGTCAGTCGAGTTTATTGATTTTTTTTTTTTTACATACTGATCATATGCTTTATTTTTTTTACAATTTATTTTATTTTAGTATCATTAACCTACAATTACATGAGCAATATTGTGATGATTAAACTACCCCCTTCATCAGGTCCCCCCCACCAACCCTATTACAGTCACTGTCCATCAGTGTAGTGAGATGAGAATCACTACTTGTCTTCTCTGAGCTGTACAGTTCCCCCCGTATCCCCCCACCCTATGTCTGCCAATCGTAATGCCCCTTTTACCCTCTTATCCCTCCCTTCCCACCCATCTCCCCAGTCCCTTTCCCTTTGGTAAATGTTAGTCCATTCGTGGGTTCTGTGAGTCTGCTGCTGTTTTGTTCCTTCATTTTTTTTTTCTTTGTTCTTATACTCCACATATGAGTGAGATCATTTGGTACTTGTCTTTTTCGGCCTGGCTTATTTCACTGAGCATAATACCCTCCAGCTCCATCCATGTTGTTGCAAATGGTAGGATTTGTTTTTTTCTTATGGCTGCGTAATATTCCATTGTGTATACGTACCACATCTTCTTAATCCATTCATCTACTGATGGGCACTTAGGCTGCTTCCATTTCTTGGCTATTGTAAATAGTGCCGCAATAAACATAGGGGTGCATCTGTCTTTTTCAAACTGGGCTGCTGCATTCTTGGGGTAAATTCCTAGGAGTGGGATTCCTGGGTCAAATGGTATTTCTATTTTGAGTTTTTTGAGAAACCTCCATACTGCTTTCCACAGTGGTTGAACTAATTTGCATTCCCACCAGCAATGTAGGAGGGTTCCCCTCTCTCCACATCCTCGCCAACATTTGTTGTTGTTTGTGTTTTGGATGTTGGCCATCCTCACTGGTGTGAGGTGATATCTCATTGTGGTTTTAATTTGCATTTCTCTGATGATTAGCGATGTGGAGCATTTTTTCATGTGCCTGTTGGCCACCTGAATTTCTTCTTTAGAGAAGTGTCTATTCATGTCCTGTGCCCATTTCTTAATTGGGTTATTTGCTTTTTGTTTGTTAAGGTGCATGAGTTCTTTGTATATTTTGGATGTCAACCCCTTATCAGATACATCATTTATGAATATATTTTCCCATATTGTAGGATGTCTTTTTGTTCTACTAATGGTGTCCTTTGCTGTACAGAAGCTTTTCAACTTGATATAGTCCCATTTGTTCATTTTTTCTTTTGTTTCCCTTGCCCAGGGGGATATGTTCATGAAGAAGTCACTCATGTTTATGTCCAGGAGATTTTTGCCTATGTTTTTTTCTAAGAGTTTTATGGTTTCATGATTTACATTCAGGTCTTTGATCCACCTTGAGTTTACCTTTGTGTATGGGGTTAGACAGTAGTCCAGTTTCATTTTCTTACATGTAGCTGTCCAGTTTTTCCAACACCAGCTGCTGAAGAGGCTGTCATCTCCCCATTGTATATCCAGGGCTCCTTTATCAAATATTAATTGACTGTAGGTGTTTGGGTTAATGTTTGGATTTTCTATTCTGTTCCACTGGTCTGTGGGTCTGTTTTTGTGCCAGTACCAAATTGTCTTGATTACTGTGGCTTTGTAGTAGAGCTTGAAGTCAGGGAGCGTAATTCCCCCTGTTTGATTCCTCCTTCTCAGGATTGTTTTGGCTATTCGGGGTCTTTTCTGGTTCCATTTGAATTTTAGAATTATTTGTTCCAGTTCATTGAAGAAAGCTGTTGGTACTTTGATAGGGATTGTGTTGAATCTTTGGATTGTTTTAGGTAGTATTGCCATTTTGACAATATTTATTCTTCCTAGCCAAGAGCATGGGATGCATTTCCATTTGTTAGTGTCTTCCTTAATTTCTCCTAGGAGTGTCTTGTAGTTTTCAGAGTACAGGTCTTTCACTTCTTTCGTTAGGTTTATTCCTAGGTATTATATTCTTTTAGATGCAATTGTGAATGGAATTGTTTTTCTGATTTCTCTTTCTGTTAGCTCATCATTAGTGTATAGGAAAGCAACAGATTTCTGTGTGTTAATTTTATATCCTGTAACTTTGCTGAATTCAGATATTAGTTCTAGTAGTTTGGGAGTGGAGTCTTTAGGGTTTTTTTATGTACAGTATCATATCATCTGCAAATAGTGACAATTTGACTTCTTCTTTACCAATCTGGATGCCTTGTATGTCTTTGTTTTGTCTGGTTGCCGTGGCTAGGACCTCCAGTACTATGTTGAATAACAGTGGAGAGAGTGGGCACCCCTGTCTTGTTCCCGATCTTAGATGAAAAGATTTCAGCTTCTCGCTATTAAGTATGATGTTAGCTGTGGGTTTGTCATATATAGCCTTTATGATGTTGAGGTACTTCCCATCTATACCCATTCTGTTGAGAGTTTTAATCAAAAATGGATGCTGAATTTTGTCAAATGCTTTTTCAGCATCTATGGAGATGATCATGTGGTTTTTGTTCCTCTTTTTATTGATGTGATGGATGATGTTGATGGATTTTCGAATGTTGTACCATCCTTGCATCCCTGGGATGAATCCCACTTGATCATGGTGTATGATCCTCTTGATGTATTTTTGAATTCGGTTTGCTAATATTTTGTTGAGTATTTTTGCATCTACGTTCATCAGGGATATTGGTCTGGAATTTTCTTTTTTAGTGAGGTCTTTGCCCGGTTTTGGTATTAGAGTGATGCTGGCTTCATAGAAAGAGTTTGGAAGTATTCCCTCCTCTTCTATTTTTTGAAAAACTTTAAGGAGAATGGGTGTTATTTCTTCTCTATATGTCTGGTAGAATTCAGAGGTGAATCCATCAGGTCCAGGGCTTTTGTTCTTGGGTCGTTTTTTTGATTACCGATTCAATTTCATTGCTGGTGATTGGTCTGTTTTGTTTTTCTGTTTCCTGCTTGGTGAGTCTTGGAAGGCTGTATTTTTCTAAGAAGTTGTCCATTTCTTCTAGGTTTTTCAGCTTGTTGGCATATAGATGCTCGTAATATTCTCTTATAATTCTTTGTATTTCTGTGGGGTCCATCGTTATTTTTCCTTTCTCATTTGTGATTCTGTTTATGTGTGTAGATTCTCTTTTTCTCTTAATGAGTCTGGCTAGGGGTTTATCTATTTTGTTTATTTTTTCAAAGAACCAGCTTTTGGTTTCATTGATTTTTTCTATTGTTTTATTCTTCTCAGTTTTATTTATTTCTTCTTTGATCTTTATTATGTCTCCGTCTTGTAACTTTGGGCCTCATTTGTTCTTCTTTTTCCAGTTTCAATAATTGTGTCCTTAGACTGTTCATTTGGGAATGTTCTTCCTTCTTTAAATGGGCCTGGATTGCAATGTACTTTCCTCTTAAGACTGCCTTCGCTGCGTCCCACAGAAGTTGTGGCTTTGTGTTGTTGTTATCATTAGTCTCCATATATTCTTTGATTTCTGTTTTGATTTGGTCGTTACCCCATTGATTCATTAGGAGAATGTTGTTAAGTGTATTTGTGAGCCTTTTTGATTTCTTTCTGAAATTTATTTCTAGTTTTATACCTTTGTGATCTGAAAATTTGGTTGGTAGGATTTCAATAGTTTTGAATTTACTGAGGTTCTTTTTGTGGCCTAGAATGTGGTCTATTCTGGAAAATGTTCCATGTGCACTTGAGAAGAATGTGTATCCTGCTGCTTTTGGGTGCAGAGTTCTGTAGATATCTGTTAGGTCCATCTGTTCTAGTGTGTTGTTCAGTGCCTCTGTGTCTTTACTTATCCTCTGCCTGGTTGATCTATCCTTTGGAGTGAGTGGCATGTTAAAATCTCCTAGAATAATTGCATTGCTGTCTATTTCCTCCTTCACTTCTGTTAGTATTTGTTTCACATATGCTGATGCTCCTGTGTTGGGTGTATATATATTTATAATGGTTATATCTTCTTGTTGGACTGACCCCTTTATCATTATGTAATGTCCGTCTTTATCTCTTGCTACTTTCTTCGTTTTGAAGTCTATTTTATCTGATACAAGTACTGCAACACCTGCTTTTTTCTCTTTGTTGTTTGCTTGAAATATTTTTTTCCATCCCTTCACTTTTAGTCTGTGTATATCTTTGGGTTTGAGGTGAGTCTCTTGTAAGCAGCATATAGATGGGTCTTGCTTTTTTATCCACTCTGTTACTCTGTGTCTTTTGATTGGTGCATTCAGTCCATTTACATTTAGGGTGATTATTGATAGATATGTACTTATTGCCATTGCAGGCTTTAGATTCGTGGTTACCAAAGGTTCAAGGGTTGCTTCTTTACTATCTGAGAATCTAACTTAACTTTCTTGTTAAGTTATTGTGAACGCCGTCTGATGTTTCTTTATCTCTCCCTTCCTATTTTTCCTCCTCCTTTCTTTATATATTAGGTGTTTTATTCTTTGCCTTTCGTTGGTATTGGGTGGTCTGCTTTCTTTGCTATGCTTTTATTTTCTCTGGTGACATCTTTTTAGCCTTAGGTGTGTTTCCCTCTAGAGCTGTCCGTTTAAGATATCCTGTTGTGGTGGTTTATGGGAGGAAAACTCTCTCAACTTTCTTTTGTCTTGAAATTGTTTAATCCCTCCGTCATATTTAAATGATAATCGTGCTGGATACAATATTCTTGGTTCGAGGCCCTTCTGTTTCATTACGTTAAATATATCATGCCATTCTCTTCTGGCCTGTAAGGTTTCTGTTGAGAAGTCTGATGACAGTCTGATGGGTTTTCCTTTGTAGGTGATCTTTTTTCTCTCTCTAGCTGCCTTTAATACTCTGTCCTTGTCTTTGATCTTTGCCATCTTGATTATTATGTGTCTTGGTGTTGTCTTCTTTGGGTCCCTTGTGTTGGGAGATCTGTGGGCTTCCGTGGACTGTGAGACTATTTCCTTCCCCAGCGTGGGGAAGTTTTCGGCAATTATTTCTTCAAAGACACTTTCTATCCCTTTTTCTCTCTCTTCTTCCTCTGGTACTCCTATAATGGAAATATTGCTCCGTTTCGATTGGTCACACAATTCTCTTAATATTCTTTCATTCTTAGAGATCCTTTTATCTCTCTCTGCCTCAGCTTCTTTGTATTCCTGGTCCCTGTCTTGTAATTCCTTGATCGTGTCTTGAACCTGGTTCAATCTGCTGTTGAGCCCGTCGATGGCTTGTCTCATTTCTGCATTGTCTTTCCTCACTTCCCTCACTTCCTCCCTCAGCTCTTGCACCTTTTTCTGTAGATCCGTCAGCATGGCTATGACTTTTATTCTGAATTCTTTTTCTGGAAGACTGTGCATGTCCATTTCTTCTGCTTCTTTCTCTGGGGTGGTGTTTGTCTGAAGCTTTGTCTGTATCATATTCTTCTGTCTTCTCATGACTATAGAATTGGTTGTTGGTAGCAAGGAGAGATAAGAAAGGAGAGAAAGGAAAAAAAAAGAAATTTCTACTAATAATAAAAAAGTAAAAGGAGAGAGAGAAAGGAAAAGAAAAGAAAGAAAAAGAAAAAGCAGCAACACGTAAAAGAAAACAGCAACAACAACAACAACAACAAAAAAACAACTCACCAAAATGCCCACCGGGGGTGGTTTCTGTGTAAATGCTGTGGGTGGCGCTATTGCTCCACTATTCCAGAGCCGTGGCCATGTCGCTCCACACGGCCCTTTAAAGCTGTGGCCAGGGTGAGAATGAATGGGAGGTTGTTGAACGAGAGGGAAAGAAAGAAAGGAAAAGAAAGGGGAGAAAAAAATAATAACAACAACAAAAAAAAGCCACTGAGAGTGGGTTCCGCGCTAGTGCTGTAGGTGGCGCTGTTGCTCCACTACTCCAGCGCCACTCTATAGTTCTGGCTGGGTTCGGAACAATGGGAAGCTGTTGATATCCGTGGGGGTCTCAATGGCAGGCACCCTTTCCCAGTCGCCAGCCAAGGGGTCCAAAGCTCCCCAGGACTCCCAGCGTGCTGGGCTCAGTTTGCGGAGCTATCCGGCCCCTCTACTGCGCTCCTCTCTCTTTAAGACCGCTGAGGTAGAGCGCGAGCTTTTCTTCCCTTTTTTCTCCTTTCTTTTTCCTTCCCGGAGCCTGCCGCCGGCAACTTGCACGTTCCGGGCTGGGACCCTGTGCCCTCTGTCTCTCCTATCTCCGCTACACCGCAGGCTGTGTGTCGGCGCTCCCAGCGCAGACTTCCACTCCCTCCCGGCTCTGAATCCTCTCCTCCCGCCGGAGCGCTGGGGGAGAGGAGCGCTCGGTCCGCTCGCGGCTCCGTACCTTACCCGCCTTGGCGGGACTCCCGCCGGAGTGCTGGGGTGGAGGGGCGCTCTGGTCTTGCTGGATGGCGTTTCCGTCCTGCCTCACCAGGTGCCAGGTCCACTGTCCGGAGTGTCTGGCTGCCGGAGCTCTGGGGTGGGGGGAGCGCTCGGTCCCATCGGGTCGCCGCTCCGTATTCCGTCCGCCTCACCGGCTGCCAAGTTCTCACAGGTGTAGCTGTACGCTGTGTACTTTCCTGTGTATTCTGGTCTCTCTTTTAGGGATAGTTGTATTTGCTGTATTTTCGTGAATAAATATAATGTTGGGAGGAATTTTTCTGCTGGTCCGTTCACGTCGCCATATTCCCGGAAGTTCTCTCTGCTTTCACTCTTGTAGATGTGTAATGTAATTGTGATCATGACTAGTATAATCATAGTTTATTATATTATTTGAACTTGACAATAACTGAAATGAGAAGAGATGGAATTAATATTTCTTAATCTGAGTAAACAGCCTCTGAAAAGATCTGACTATTCTGCGGTCCCAAGCTGCCTACTGATGTCAGTGATAAGTACCACCCTATAAAGAATCCTCACAGCTTGGCTCAGGGACCCTCCGTATCAGCAGTAAGTGGAGTATTTGTTAAAATTGTAGATTGTTCGACACACACCTGATTTACTGAATCAGAATATGTGGGAGTGAAGCCTGGGAAAGAGCCTCTTAGCTATGCCACCCAGATTATTTAATGCTTCCTAAAACCTGAGAACTACTGGGGATCATATTGCTTCTCTGGCTAGTATATCATTTCAAATTGGTCTTAGGGTTAAGCTGTGAATAGGGCTGAAAAGGCATCAAGTGTTTTTTTGACTTTTGTAATTAAGGGTGCATTTAGAAAAATTTTCCTTTTACTTCCAAAACATGCACATTAAAAAAAAAATCCAAGATCTCAGTTGTAAAAGGTTGTGACTGAATTGCTCATTTTCTAGGATACTAGAGCTGGTAACGGATCCATGGAGGCCGAAGACACTAGAAAGCCGATAGTGCAAACGACTTTTCCTCTACTTGTCCGATAATTAGGTTCCTTGTTGGTCATTCTTAGCCTCCTTTCCTCTTTAGCTTCAGACCTCTAAGCCATCCCATATCTAGCAGTGAATACCTTTGTACTTCCTTCATTTATTGCTTCTAGGAGCCACTGCTGTTGCATATCATAGATATGTGAGTGAATGGTGGACTTGAATCCTACTCCACTTCTAGTTTTATGACTGCTTCTTCATTAGCAAATAAAAAAAAACCCTACAGATATCCAGACCTGAACAGAGCCGTCTAGGCAGCTGGGCTCTAAAAGAAGCTGGAACTAGAATATGAATGCTCCTAGGGACTAAGACTTTCTTAGGCCGGTTCTTTCTGTAGCTACATGGACTCTTTCCCTTTTCTTCTGTGCACACGTCAATTTCATTCCTCTTGTTCTGTGGACTGTATCTGCCCTGAAAGCACCTGGTTGCCCCTCAGCTCTGGATTCCATAAATCCTTACATTTTGCCACATGCAGAGACATCCTGAATCTAAATTCCCGGGAGGGATTCTGATCAGCTCTCCTTGGGTCAGATGAATAGACCTGTCTACCTGGCTGTGGCCAAGGACCTTGCACCCATTACCTGCAGGGCACCAGGCGACCATTCCTGAGAAGTAGAACCTTCTCCCCAGAAAGGGGAGGGAAGTGACAATGCTCTTCTCTAATGATAACAGTAATTTGACAGCAATATCTTATTTGCATCATTACTTTTGCATTTTTATTTAGACTATTCTCACCATCAGTTTTATCTTTTGCAAACAGCGATTTGTGGGTTTTTTTTTCCCTTTCATCACAGCAATGATTCCCCATTACATACTGAATAAAAAATTGTCCCTTCGGATCGACACGCAAGATCTACTACAATTGAATCTAGGTTCACCTCTGAGCCTTCCGTTATGTCATTTTTTGATAGTTTCATCAAAATAGGTGGCTTCCCAGTGAGTTACTACATCCTCTGTCTTCACCACTTCGGTCACGCTCATTTCCTCGGAGCCCCAGCCATGACCCTTACACTTGGGAGTCCTAAACCCTCTGGGAATCTCCTTCAGCTCCTCTATTTAGAAGTTATCTTTTCCTCTTCTGTAATTGGATTGTACATTTGTTTTGTGGGGGGTATGAAGATGAAGAGTTTGGTCCATAGTTTATTTTCCATAATACAGATGGTTTATTCATTGAACTTTAGGCCTATGGGTTATATCCTTTGTGTACCTCAGTGTACCAGATCACACCTTGTACACAGCGGATGCTCAGTGAATACATAAAAATGAAACACAAGGAAAAAAGAGGTCACACTTCAACAGTAACAACACAAATGGACCCCCATTATAGATCTGTGATGTAAAATTTAGCTTCAGGTTTACTTCTGTCAGATTGCCACAGGATATTTTTCAGTGTTACAGCTGGGAAAGGGAAGGCTAATTTTCAAATAGTTGCAAGAATTCATTAGGTTGTCAATGCACTTTCGAGAATGACTTTTTGTAAGATAGTGTCTAGCTATGGGATACCCCAGAGAGGAGAAAATTGCTATGGCAAGTAGTCAAAAAGTTGGTATAGCAGCTGTATTTCCAAGTTAAATAGTCTCTTTTGCAAAAAGTATTATTTAAATATACGAAAAAGCATTTGCTTGTAGAAATCACTACTTAAAAAAGATTATTCTCAAAAACATCCTTCCTTTTGCCGTTCCTGGGAAAAAAGAGACAACTTAAAATACATAAAATGTCATCCAACTTCCCCTTCAACATGTGTAGCAGTTAAAAAAAAATCTTAGAACAAACGTTTCTAACCAGAGCCGAGAGCCAAATTGAACCAACTGCTAATGGGAATGTTTCTCTAATAGACCCTTTAGACTGGCCTCCCAGAGAAAGTGCTGACACGTCACTCAGTAGAATAGAAATTCCAGAGGCCCATGTAAGTGCCAACTGCAGTATGACTATAGAGGAGAGACGGGAGAGAGAGGGAGAAAGGAAATACACAGAGACAGGTGGCGTGTCTGCTCACACACACATGAAGACTTTTTAAGAGAGCTGGTAAAGACTCTCAGCTCAGTGGCATCTAACTGAATATAATTGCTCTTGTGATATTGGTAACTGAACACACAGTAGTCCGTACCACCCATTTGACTTCTTTCCTGGGATCAATCAGCCTGAAGGTTTTGCATTCCTTGAACAAAAACAGGAGGGAAAGGGTCAAGGCAGACATCTGAACAAACACACACTGTTTATATTGAGCTGGGTGGTTTCTCTGGCTGATCCCTTACCCGATTTGGCATATCAATTATTTGTACCCTCTGCCTCCTCTTACGTAAACTCATCAACCTTGCTGATTTACTCTGATAAGGTCTCACTGCTTGCCTTTGAGAGCAGTTTGTATGACCTTGAGTAATTCATTTGACTAGTATCAATATCTTACCTAATGTCCATTAACTGGGAACAGTAACTTACAAAATTTAGTCCTCCAATAAGGATAGGTGTGTTTGAAAATAAACACTAAGGAGACCTGGTAATTTAGACCAAGTATTTGTAAATAAGAACTTCTTAGAATGTACTTACAAGCTAAGCCGGAAAAAAAATCAGTGAGAATTTGAAAACCATTATAAACCTCAACTCTCCTTGGCATGGACTCCATCACTGTAATGATTGACTGGTGAGCTCTATTGTTTTTTAAGAACTACTTTGTAAATCATTCTTAAAATCATCTTTTATTCACTGTATTTAGACATAGAGCTAGATGGAATGTTATTCATCTTAATGTTATTGGCATCTATCTACAGGAATAAATGTAAGATAGGCCTGCAAGCGTTGACCAGGACCTGCTTCTGAAAGGCATCTTGAAGCCATATCCTCACTTGGCTTCAGAGAGTAGGGAGGGCATTTTCTTCTTTCCTCTCGCGTTGGAAGGGTAAGAAAATGTGCCGTTTCTGAGACGTCCTGATTCTCTCAATGTCTCAGCCTTCTTTGAAATTCCTGGGTTGGGATGATACAGAGTTTAACATGGTTCATTCTTACACCTCTAAGTTCTTAATATATCACATTCCAATTTGTGGAGATTGCCTTAGAATATGGGAATGCTTAGCACTTCTTTAGACTCAGCTTGGGCCCATCAAGAATTCCTGAACATCAGCAAAGGATTCATTTAATATCCTACTGCATAGTCTGCAGCTATCAATCCTACCAACAGTGGTAACTCTATGATTTCTGAAAAAGAAAGGCTTAACAGTTACAGTCTAGTTTAAAGTGAGAACTTGGGGCTTGCTTTGAGATGCTTGCAGTCCTTAGCCCTCCGGTCCTTTGGTTTTAGTTTGGAGGCTGATGGTAGTGGGGGCTGTGATAGAGATTAAGCACAGAGGTAAAACATCCCCCCGGTTTCCTGGGGCTCTTGCTCTGCATATGCCCTTCCCCAGCCCAAGTCACACCTCAGCTGCTGGTATTGTAGTTGACACCTCTGAAGAGCTGACTCTCTGAAAAGACCACAAGCCTGCTGCCTCTTGCACGGTGAGCTCAGCTCCATTCTGGGAGAGGCACTAAAATACTGCTGTGCTGACATTGCCATGGCAACAGGCTGCTCACCCGACAGTATGGATGGCCTGCCTGCAGTGTGTAGGGAACATGGATATTTTTTGTGGGGCTTTCATCATTATAAATAAAATTCACAGGCCCATGTGAGATATAGCAATGTGTCAGTTTAGATTTCGACTTCTAATAACGGGTAAAGAAATGGTCTTCATGTATTTGTTATTTGTCCAATGAATGCATGAGGACTCTCTGTGGTATGGAGGCGTTGTTAACTCCTGGTCAGATCTAGAAACTATCTCCATGGATTTTCTTATCAAATGTGTTTCCTGGCTAATTTCATGTCCACCACAATAAAAAAGGTAGCAACATTTGTTCCAAATGTCATGGCTTCTCTGAATCTGTTTGTACCGAATCCTTTATTTAATGCTGCTTACACATTCATGATACTGTATCAGCCGCTGAGCCATACATGAATATTGGCTTCTCAGGACTATGAAAGGTGGTCACTGTGCTTTGTAGAGAATGACTTCAGATGCAAATATTACCCAGAATTCTTGGAGTAATGGAAAAGACAAGTCATTTTCTTGTTATGTTCAATTTACTGTCAGGGTTTTATGGTGTAAACACCGGACAGCACATCTTCCAATCATGTCTGCTCTTGAACTCTTTAGGCCACAGTCACTGTATGCCTAGAATTTGGTCTCTTACCATGTTGTGCTTGCTTCCACATGCCAGTACAAGTGGGGAGGACAGTTGAGGGCCCGCGAGCAAAGCAAGAAGAGTGGGTCCATTTGCATACGGGATGTCAGTCCCCAGTCGGGTATGGCTTAGTAAGACCAAGGAGAACACGACATCATCCTGTCGTCTGGAGGCAAGAGAGGACATTGGTTAGCATGGTCTGTTTTTCTTGAGGGGCAGTGGTCTCAAAATCCCTTAAGAGGAATAGGTATAGCTACCCCTGAGAGCTGCCTCAAATGTGGTGCGAACCCTGTGGAGGGGTTGAGTTCTCTTGGGGAGAGCGACACGGGGAACGTGGAGCGTGGGATCTGCATTCCCATGGGCACAGACCAGAGGCTCTGAGGGATGGCTGAGGGCCAGCTGGCGGTCCCACTCGTGGCTCAGGCCCGGGGGTCAGTGGTGGTCCTTAGCCGTGAATGTCTTCTGTTTCCTTTCTGAGTTGAAGTCACCCCAAATCTGTGTGTCATGGTGATTCTGACAGCACAACCTCACATTATCCTGTGAAGGAAATACTGTGCCAGCTCAGTGAGAGTGATCTGTTTACCAGACCCTCATTTGGAAGTAGGGAAGGGACACAAGGTCCCAGGACCACCCCAAAGGCATGAGTTCCATCTCTCTTCCTTGGGGCATTTGGCTGACCTCACATGTGGGGTGGGCATGGGAGGAGTGGGCCGATGGAATAGGGTTGGAGATTACCCCAAAAGGGATAAACTGGGACTAGAGACGAGCGGTCCAGGTCTGCGGCACCCTGGCCTGATGACCCTGCAGGACCACACACCGGAGAGGTCTTAGGATATTTTCAGGAAGGC
>JAQQAC010021466.1:0-20346 GCA_029783875.1 Phataginus tricuspis
GCCTTTATACATTTAGTACGTAAGCCTTTATACATTTAGTACGTAAGTCTTTAAACATCATACAACATTGTTTTGCATCACTTAACATTTTTCGTAAATGGAATATCTATCATTCTGTAACTTGCTTTCTTTGTTCAACATGGTATTTATGAATAAATAATTTAACAAAATGTTGGGGCAAATATTGTTATTACCACTTTACAGATGGAGAAACTGAGATTCACCATGATTAGGTAAGTTGCCCAAGTTGAGTGATGAAGGCAAGATTGAACCAGATCTGACCTATGTCAAAGTCAGAGCTGCAAAAAGTGACCACAAGTCCTCTACAGTGCAGGGGGCTTTCCCTCTGGGCTTCCCTTAACTGTGCTTCCTTGTGTGGCGGTGAGCGGCGCCCTTCCACGCTGTTGCTCTCTGGACCTCTCCGGTTTGCTTGGCACTCGGTTTGGACAGGCCTCTCCTTGCCAAATCCAGCTCTGCCTGGGCCAGAATCCAGTCCCAGGCCCAGTGCCCAACTCCTTCAGCTTGGTTCTCCCTGCCCTAACCAATCCTGCCTTCTCCTGTCCGGGCAGGGGTTTTAAGCTCTGTCATGCTAGGGACCCCCTGACAGTCTGTTGAAGCCTAATGGCACCTCAGAATAAGACCTGTAAATGCTTGCGATCCATAAGATTACAATTAATGAACTACTATTCTCAAAATACATTTTAAATTGTGATAATATGTATTCCTCTTAATGCCTTACATAACAAGTTCTAGCAGTGGGTTTTAATAACCAGTTTTGAGTGAGCGTGAGCGTAGATTATTTCAACATATCAGCAATATGAAAATACCTGACTTCTACGGATGAAATAGGAGCTGATACTATGCTTTGTTGCTACTTTCCAACCTGAAGTGTTAAATTTCAGTTAGAAGTTAGTGAGCATAAATACATTTTTTCCCCAACCAAGTTCACAGACACCCTGAATTCCCTTCATGAACATGCTAGAGATCCATGGACCCCAGGACAAAAGTCCCTGGACTCACACCTCACCAGAGAGCAGAGCCTACAGAGGAGGAGCTGGGGAGCCGCTGGGGGGAAAAGCTGAACCCAGAGCCCCGTGTTGTATGTTACCAACGATCATCTCTCAGTTTCCCTGATTAAGCGCTACAGTGGAGCCTCCTGCACTGCTTCACATACTGAGGAACTTCAAAAAACACATGCCTGATAAGAATGACCTAACTCTTAGATTTAGGGCAGAGCCATGGTATCAAAGGCCTGAGCAAAGCTTTGCAAATTTCCAATTTTCAGTGATCTAGTCTAATTCTGTGAGGCATTTGTTACAGACATATTTCCAAAGAAAATTATTTTATGACTTAGTGTGAAACTAACCTGCGTGCAGACTACCCTCTGCTTTCACCAAAGCCCCTGGCAGCGCCCAGTGGTTCTGGGCCTCAAAGAATGCCCTGAAATTTGCAAGGAACCCACGGGGGTCTGCTTTAAACAGGTCAGGTCCTGAGTCTTGTCATTCGTGAGGCTCCCCATGTTTGCGATCTTGCTCTCAGTCTCCCTGAGGCTCAATTAACTGCCGACGATTTCTTCAAACAGGGCAGGGCCCAAGGCTCTCTTCTCTACCTCATTATTTTATAGATTTTGAAATGCTGACTTTTTAAGTTAAAGATCAATTTGACTGCTTTTTTTGGTGGAGGAGAGGGAAGCATGCTTGCTTTTAGTGGGAAAATTAGAAAACATGGATAAGAAAAAAAATCGTTTAATGTGGTTGTTCCAATCTACACCCTATCAGTAGGAGAGAATTTTATTTCCACATCTTTGTCAGCATTTGGTGTTTGCTGTCATGTTCACTTTAGCCGCTATGTTAAATTTGCATTTCATGTGGTTATGGGTCAGACGGGCATCCTTTTCTTGGAATGCCTGTTCAAATCATTCATGCATTTTTCTGTTGGGCCCTATTACTTTTTTCTTATTGATTTTCAGGAATCTGTTATAAATCCTGGATATATAATGACACAATAATATTCCTTTTGTCAGGAATGTGAATTGCAAATACCTTTCCCAAATCCGTGGTTTGCCTTTCACTCTCTCAAGTGTCTTTTAATGAACAAAAGATCTTAGCTGAAATACAGTCTAGTTTGTTTTTTTCTGTTGTGGTTGCTGGTACTGTTAAGATTTTTTTTTATTAAGGTATCATTTTTATACACTCTTAGGAAGGTTACACATGAAAAACCTAGTGGTTATTACATTCACCCATATCAAGTCCCCCCACGCCCCATTGCAGTCACTGTCCATCAGTGTAGTGAGATACCACAGAGTCACTACTTGTCTTCTCTGTTTCACACTGTCTTCCTCATAACCCCCCACACACCATGTGCGCCAATCATAATGGCCCTCAATCCCCTTCTCCCTCCCTCCCTACCCAGCCCCCCCCCACCCTTCCCCTTTGGTAACTGCTAGTCCTTTCTTGGAGTCTGTGAGTCTGCTGCTGTTTTGTTCCTTCAGTTTTGCTTTGTTTTTATACTCCATATATGAGGGAAATCATTTGGTACTTGTTTTTCTCAACCTGGTTTATTTCACTGAGCATAACATCCTCTAGCTCCATCCATGTTGTTGCAAATGGTAGGATTTGTTTTCTTCTTATGGTTGAATAATAGTCTATTGTGGATATGTACCACATCTTCTTTAGCCATTCATCTACTGATGGACACTTAGGTTGCTTCCATATTGTGGCTATTATAAATAGTGCTGTGATAAACATAGGGGTGCATATGTCTTTTTGAATCTGGGATCTTGTTTTCCTTGAGTAAATTCCTAGGAGTCGAATTCCTGGGTCAAATGGTATTTCTATTTTTAACTTTTTGAGGAACCTCCATATTGCTTTCCACAATGGTTGAACTAATTTACATTCCCACCAGCCATAGGAGGGTTCCCCTTTCTTTGCATCCTCGCCAGCATTTGTTGTTGTTTTTCTTTTGGATGTTGACCACCCTAACTGGTGTGAGGTGATATCTCATTGTGGTTTTTACTTGTATTTCCCTGATAATTAGTGATGTGGAACATCTTTTCACGTGCCTGTTGGCCATCTGAGTTTCTTCTTTGGAGAATTGTCTCTTCATATCCTCTGCCCATTTTTTAATCAGGTTATTTGATTTTTGGGTGTTGAGACATCTGAGCTCTTTATATATTTTGGATGTTAACCCCTTGTCGGATATGTCATTTATGAATATATTCCCCCATACTGTAGGATGTCTTTTTGTTCTACTGATGGTGTCCTTTGCTGTACAGAAGCTTTTTAGTTTGATATAGTACCACTTGTTCATTTTTGCTTTTGTTTCCCTTGCTCGAGGAGATGTGTTCAGGAAAAAGTTGCTCATGTTTATATTCAAGAGATTTTTGCCTGTATTTTCTTCTTAGAGTTTTATGGTTTCATAAATTACATTCAGGTCTTTGATCCATTTTGAGTTTACTTTTGAGTATGGAGTTAGATAGTAATCCAGTTTCATTCTCTTACACGGAGCTGTCCAATTTTGCCAACACCAGTTGTTGAAGAGGCTGTCATTTCCCCATTGTATACCCATGGCTCCTTTATTGTATATTAACTGACCATATAGGCTTGGGTTTATATCTGGGCTCTCAATTCTGTTCCACTGGTCTATGGTTCTGTTCTTGTGCCAGTACCAAATTGTCTAGATTACTGTGGCTTTGTAGTAGACCTCCAGAACTATGTTGAGTAACAGTGGGGAGAGTGGGCATCCTTGTCTTGTTCCCGATCTTAAAGGAAAAGCTTTCAGCTTTTTGCTGTTAAGTATGATGTTGGCTGTGGGTTTGTCATATATGACCTTTATTATGTTGAGGTACTTGCCTTGTATACCCATTTTGTTGAGAGTTTTTATCATGAATAGATATTGAATTTTGTTGAATGCTTTTTCAGCATCTATGGAGATGATCATGTGGTTTTTGTCCTTCTTTTTGTTGATGTGGTGGATGATGTTGATGGATTTTCGAATGTTGTACCATCCTTGCATCCCTGGGATGAATCCCACTTAATCATGGTGTATGATCCTCTTGATGTATTTTTGAATTCGGTTTGCTAATATTTTGTTGAGTATTTTTGCATCTACATTCATCAGGGATATTGGTCTGTAATTTTCTTTTTTGGTGAGGTCTTTGCCCGGTTTTGGTATTAGAGTGATGCTGGCTTCATAGAATGAGTTTGGATGTATTCCCTCCTCTTCTACTTTTTGGAAAACTTTAAGGAGAATGAGTATTAGGTTTTCACTAAATGTTTGGTAAAATTCAGTGGTGAAACCATCTGGTTCAGCAGTCTTGTTCTTAGGTAGTTTTTTGATTACCAGTTCAATTTCTTTGCTTGTAACTGGTCTGTTCATATTTTCTGTTCCTTTCTGGGTCAGTCTTGGAAGGCTGTATATTTCTAGAAAGTTGTTCATTTCTTCCAGGTTATCCAATTTTTTAGCATATAATTTTTCATAGTATTCTCTAATAATTCTTTGTATTTCTGTGGTGTCCATACTGATTTTTCCATTCTCATTTCCGATTCTGTTTATGTGTGTAGACACTCTTTTTTCTTGATATGTCTGGCTAGGGGTTTTATTTTCTCAAAGAACCAGCTCCTGCTTTTACTGATTCTTTGTATTGTTTTATTTTTCTAGATTTTATTTATTTCTGCTCTAATCTTTATTATGTCCCTCCTTCTACTGACTTTGGGCCTCATTTGTTCTTCTTTTTCTAGTTTCATTGATTGTGAGTTTAGACTGTTCATATGAGATTGTTCTTCTTTCCAGAGGTAGGCCTGTATTGCAATATACTTCCTTCTTAGCACAGCCTTTGCTGTATCCCACAGATTTTGCTGTGTTGAGTTATTGTTTTCATTCATCTGTATATATTGCTTGATCTCTGTTTTTATTTGGTCATTGATCCATTGATTATTTAGGAGCATGTTGTTAAGCCTCCATGTGTTTGTGGGCTTCTTCATTTTCTTTGCATAATTTATTTCTTGTTTCATTCCTTTGTGGTCTGAGAAGATGGTTGGCACAATTTCAATCCTTCTGAATTTACTGAGGCTCTTTTTGTGGTCCAGTATATGATCTATTCTTGAAAATGTTCCATGTGCACTTGAGAAGAACATGTATCCTGCTGCTTTTGGGTGTAGAGTTCTGTAAATGTCTGTTAGGTCCATCTGTTCTAATGTGTTGTTCAGTGCCTCTGTGTCTTTACTTGTTTTCTGTCTGGTTGATCTGTCCTTTGGAGTGAGTAGTGTGTTGAAGTCTCCTAAAATGAATACCCTGTATTCTATTTCCCCCTTTAATTCTGTTAATATTTGTTTCACATATGTAGGTGCTCCTGTGTGGGGTTCATAGATATTTATAATGATTATATCCTCTTGTTGGACTGACCCCTTTATCATTATGTAATGTCCTTATTTGTCTCTTGTTACTTTTTTTTGTTTCGAAGTCTATTTTGTCTGATACAAGTACTGCATCTCCGGCTTTTTTCTCCCTATTGTTTGCATGGAATATCTTTTTCCATCCCTTCACTTTTAGTCTGTGTATGTCTTTGGGTTTGAAGTGAGTCTCTTGTAGGCAGCATATAGATGAGTCTTGTTTTTTTATCAATTCAGTAGCCCTATGTCTTTTGATTGGTGCATTCAGTCCATTTACATTTAGGATGACTATCAATAGATATGTACTTATTGCCATTGCAGGCTTTAGATTCATGGTTACCAAAGGTTCACAAAAGATAGTAAAGTGTCTTTACTATATAACAGTCTAACTTAACCCACTTACTATGCTATTTCAAACACAGTCTAAAGATTCTTTTTTTTCCCTCCCTTCCTTTTCTTCCTCTTCAATTCTTTATATATTAGGTATCATATTCTGTACTCTTTGTGTATTCTTTGACTGACTTTGGGGGTAGTTCATTTAATTTTGCATTTGCTTAGCAATTAATTGGTCTACCTCCTTTATTGTGGTTTTATTTTCTCTGGTGAAGCTATTTAGCCTTAAGAACACTTCCATCTATAGCAGTCCCTCCCAATACACCATAGAGATGGTTTGTGGGAGGTAAATTCTCTCAACTTTTGCTTATCTGGAAATCGTTTCATCCCTCCTTCAAATTTAAATGATAATCTTGTCAGGTAGAGTATTCTTGGTTTGAGGCCCTTCTGTTTCATTGCATTAAATATATCATGCCACTCCCTTCTGAGCTGTAAGGTTTCTGCTGAGAAGTATGATGGTAGCCTGATGAGTTTTCCTTTGTATGTGATCTTCTTTCTCTCTCTGGCTGCTTTTAATACTCTGTCTTTATCCTTGATTTTTGCCATTTTAATTACTATATGTTTTGGTGTTGTCTTCCTTGGGTCCCTTGTGTTGGGAGATCTGTGCACCTCCACGACCTGAAGGAGTATCTTCTTCCCCATATTGGGAAAGTTTTCAGCAATTACCTCCTTAAAGACACTTTCTGTCCATTTTTCTCTTCTCCTTCTGGTACCCCTATAATGCGAATATTGTTCTGTTTGGATTGGTCACACAGTTCTCTCAGTATTTTTTCATTCCTAGAGCTCCTTTTTTCTCTCTGTACCTCAGCTTCTTTGTATTCCTGTTCTCTAATTTCTATTTCATTTACCATCTCCTCTACTTCATCGAATCTGCTTTTAAATCCTTTCATTGTATGTTTCATTTGGGGACTGTATTTTTCAAAGTTTCTTTCTTTTTCTTGAATTCCTCCCTGAGGTCTTAACTATTTTTCTGTAGCTCCATGAGCATGTTTATGATTTTAATTTGAAATCTCTTTCAGGAAGATTGGTGAGTTCAGTTTCACTTGGCCCTCTTTCTGGTATTTGTGGGATTTTGGTTTGAACCAGTTTCCTTTGATGTTTCACATTGGTAGGTGGCACACTCTAGTGCCCTGAAGCTCTACTTTCTGGAGCTGCTAAACCCCTGGAGTGCTGGTGGGGTCACAGGCAAGCAGTGCTGATGCCTACCTGGAGGAAGTGGCTCTTTCCTGCTTCCTGGCTACAGTGCCTATCTCCACTGCCAGAGCCAGTGGGCCAAGCACTCAGGGAGGAGCCTCTATGCTATACCCTTGTAGCTGCTGTATGTGGGGCTGTCCTCTCACTGGACAGGCACAATGGCAGGGTCAACATGTTTGCAAGCTTGTGCCAGCCAGGAGGAAGAAACAGCAGGCTGTGTATCATGGTGAGGGGCCTCATAACTGCATTACCAGCCAGGGGATCAAGCGCTTGAAGCTCCTGAAAGTTCCCAACCTGCTGGGCTGAGTGCCCCAGGACAATTTTTCCCACCTGTACTTTTCTGAGCAGCAAGCTCTGTGCAATCCTTGCCCCTTAAGCAGCCTTCTCGCTGTTGTGAAGTCTCTCAGAGTACCTGCCTTTATTTTGTCCCAGAGTGGCCAGTTGTGGGAACCTGTTCTCCACAAGCATCTGGAATCTCAGTCTCTCCGAGTATTTTGCCTGTCTTACCTTTCCAACCCCACTAATCTCCAGAGCACCATGTAATGTAGTTTTATGCTCCCATAGAAAATCTCCAGGGCTGGGTGTTTAGCAGTCCTAGACCTCCACCGCCTCCCCACTCCATTTCTCTTCCTCCTGCTGACGAGCTGGAGTGTGGGAAGGGCTTGGGTCCCACCGGGTCACAGCTTTGGTACTTAACCCTTTTCCATGAGGTCTGCTTTTTTCCCCATATGTAGGCAGTCTGTCACAGCATTCTTTCCTGTTGCTCTTTCAGGATTAGTTTTATTTGCTATATTTTCATAATATATGTGGTTTGGGGAGGAGGTTTCGGTCTCACCTCTCATGCCACCATCTTTAAGCCTACTGTTAAGAGTTTTTAAGTAAGAATTTGGGTAGCTTCACTGAATTTAAGATGCCCTGATGCTGTATTTGCTCTGCTTAGCCTGTCCTGTATAGGCTTTGTGTGCACAGCAGAGGCCTCTGTGTTGCTGGGAAAGCACCTGGCCAATGAAAGTATAATGCAAGCTACAAGGGCAATTACAATTTTTCTAGAAGCAACACTTAAGAGAAGTAAAAATAAACAGATGAAATTAACTTCTGTGGCATATTTTATGGAACCCTAAATATCCTGGAATCCGGGTCATTTTAATTAATTGATTTTCCCTGCTTTCGTTTAATTTAAATTTTACACCACATCACAAGTGCTTGGTATCCATATCTGTCTGGTGGTTAGCATAATGGACAGCAGAGGTTGACCGGCTGACGATGAGCTCGGAGGGCAAATAACCTAGGTCATTTATAAATATATGTATATTTATAAATGTATGCCTCTGTCACTTCATAGCAATAGCTACCATCTATGGACTGCTCCCTCCATACCAGGCTCTGTCTATAAGAACTAACAATACTGAGTACTTAAGGCTTATGAAGTACTGTACATGCACCAGCTCATGTAATCCTTCCAAAATCTTATGAGGGAGGTCATATTCTTACCCCTCGTGGTGTTTAATTTTATGTATGAACCTGGCCAGGCTCTAATGTCCAGTTGCTTGGCCAAATACCAGTCTAGAGGTTGCCATGAAAAGATTTTTTAGAGATGATTAACATTTAAATCAGTAGACTGATTAAAGCAGACTACTCCCCATAAAGTAGGTGGTCTTTATCTAACCAATGAAGTTCTTAAGAGAAAGGAGTGAGATTTCCTAAAGAGGAAGGAATTCTGCCTGCAGACTGCCTTTTGACTCAAAACTGAAACGCTGACTTCTGCTGGAATTTCTAGCCTGCTGGGCTTAGCCCCACAATAACATGAGCCAATTCCTTAAAATAAAATCTCTCCCTCTCTCTATCTATATATACATGCACATATACTTATATACATAATGTATGGGTATATGTACACACACACACACGATATACACACAGAATATACATCATATCAGTTCTGTTTCTCTAGAGAACCCTATTAGACCACCCATCCTAATTCCCCTGAATGGATAAGCTGAGGCACCTTTGGGTTCCAGAGCCCATACTCCACTTCTAGTCATTGGAGAACTGTAACTTCTTCAGTTTCAATATTTTCATTGGCAAACTAAGACAAATAATAGTACCTACGCAATAGAGTTGTTATGAAGCCTGTTCATGATTATTAGTGCACCTGGCACATAGTAAATAAAAATTGTGATTTATTGATGCCTTACATCTTTAAAACGTGCTGAGCAGGACTTATTCCTGGTTGCACTGTAGGCATCAAAAAATTCAAAGGAAGCAACAAAGTTTAGAAAGTATATTATATTGAATGTATTGATTATCTCTAGGAATAAATTTTTGCCGTGCTCATGGCAATAAAAATCACCAGTTTTCAGGGGGTCCCTACTATGTGCCCAGCACTCAAAGTCCATCATGTATTGAAATCCTCATATTTATCCTACTGGGGGGCAGGCATCATAGTCATTTCCCAGTTTACAGATGAGAAACTGAGGCTCTGGGGGACTGAGAAAGTCACCCAGCTTCTCAGTGACAATCTCTCAGGGACATAAATTCCCACTACCTTCATCTCCTCAAGCCGTCAGATTATTTGTTTTCTTTAATGATCCTTTACAAAGCAGCACAAAAGTGAATTGAAATGAACCTCAGTCCTTGTGGGGAAATTGAAGACTTAATCCTTCCCTTCTTTTCCTTCATTTTTATCTGCTGCTGGGCGCCCACATTTGTAATTCAGCTTTGAAACTGTCATACAATCTTACGGTTTTTTCTTTGCAATTTTGTGCAGGTAATCCTAAAGAGGATTTTTCATATTATTGTGTTGGGTCAAAATTGAATGTAGCTTGTAAAAGTAAATGAATTGTTAATAACTGAGAGACCCTTGTGTTCTTTGAAAATATTTATTGTTAATGAAAAGAGACTTCAGAATGTCAATACATTTCATTTTGTTTGTTTTATCCCCTCTTCATTCTTGTATTCTTCCCACAGATTTCAAATTTCTATAATCCACAGATTAATTTTAAGGTATTTCTTTGAGCCATGTTCATAAATGTCAGGTTTTATAGAGAGATTATTTTTGCATGTTTTAATACATTTTTCTCTCTCATTCTCTTTTCTTTGATGTCACGGCTGTATAAATCCAGTTTAATATGACTTTCATTTGTGAGGCTTAACATAGAAACCATTGTGAGGCTGAACTAAGCCTCCTTCTGTTTTTCAATGATTATCTTTTTCTGTCAAAATGAACCAAGCCCTCTAGTCTGAGGATCTGTAAAAAAAATAGGAACCAAAGCTCAGGAGGTGAGCTCAGATGGTATCTAAGAGCTCCTTTCTTTATCTTAGCCCACACACTTCTGTGAAGGGCTTCCCACGGGCCGGTTATGTTGGATATTGAAGGGAGAGTATATTCTTGAGTGGTAATTCTATCATGTTAATTCTGAGCTTGGCCGTTTCAATAGTTCTTTACTGCCTGGTCTTTAACCTCTGAGCCCTGGTACTTCTATGTATGTGATTTTTGCCTAGTATAGCTACATTGGGCTGTTTTAAATAATTTAGAGTTCAATTTCTATTGGAATGGGTATGTTCATAACTGAACCATTAACACCCGTATTTCATGAAAGTGCTGCATAATAGGTATTAAATGGCACACTCCCCTGAGATACTGTCCCTCTTACTTTTCATGATCTCTGACCCTTCTCTCATTTTTACAAGCAAATCTTTGCTCTGTCTCTAAGAGCTAACAGACAATAGCACAGAACTGTGGATAATGTGCTTGGGAAAGTCTGGATTTATTATGCTCAAATTACAATCCATGCATATTTATTAAGCTCCTGCTATGTGTGAATCTTTGTTCTAGATCTTGAATATAAAGATCAGCATGGTCCCTTTAAATATCTGTCCCTGAGGTATAATTTACTACTGTTTTTCTTGGGGTTAGTTCAGCAATGTACATTAAAGACTTAAAAATGTGCATATCCTTTAGTTAGTTATCTCCATCTTTATTAATTTAACTTAGATAAGAAAATGAGGATGCGGGTAAATATTTTGCTAAAAGGATGTTCATCACAGTTGTTTAGAATAATAAAAATTGGGAAATAGCCTAAATGCTCAATAGTAAGGGGCTGATAAATTAAGGTACCTGTGCCCTCAAACATTGGAATATTATGTAGCCATTAGAAATGAGAGTGTAGATTATTGACATGGAAGGACATAATTATATATCGCCACATGAGGAAAGAAAATGTTATAGTGGGGATGTGGTGTATGACTCAATTTTTGTCTATGAATATTTGCACACATAGGAAAAAGGCCATGTGGGTATTGAGCAATTGTAAAGAGTGGTTATGGTTGGGTAATAGGATCATAGGCTTATTTTTATTTTCTTCTCTTTGCTTTGCTTACCTGTACATACTTTTCTCCAGAGGCTAGGAGTTTCTTTTGAAATCAGAACATTCTATAAAATTTATTTTTAATGAAAACTAATTTAGATAGTCTGCCGGTGGGCTATTATATTATAGGGCAGCCGGCTATGCAGAAGGACTTCCTCTGGTGACATTCAGTGTTCAAGGAGCTACTCCACGTGCTCTGTCTGTGCTGTGCTGTGACCCTCTGTCCCTCATCCGACCTTTCTTGCCCTACCTGGGGCTTTATTTCCTGGCCTCAGAAAGCCGTTTATTTTCCTTCTGGCTCAATGCAAATTACAGAACAGTCAATTCAACAGTGGCCCAGTCAGTCTGAGTTTGTTTTTCTCCTACAACAAGAAGTCTAGCACTTCGGGGTCTGACTCTGACGTCCTGGACTCGGTCCTAGGAAACCTCTGCTAGGCAGGACCCAAGAAGAAGACAATCCCTGAATCTCAGGAGCTCTGAGCCTGTAAGGGACACAGACAACATCAACTCTGGAGTATGGGATCATGGCTCTCTGTCACCTACATGGTGGCCGTGTGACTTGCTTTGGTCAATGGACACGACATGACACTAATCAGCAGACACGATGTAATCACACCCTTGAACTGCGCTTGTGTGTCATGCTCCAGTGTCCTGCCCAAGTAGCCACTGCACCTTCACGGGCACCAGGGGAGACACGGAGAGCAGACCACCTGCACAAGAAGCCACTGGAGCTTAAGGAGCAGATATGACCCCAACCTGCAACCTGGACAACCTGGCACCTGGAGCCAGTAGTCTGGCCCAGACCAGCCAGGTTGCAGCTGACCTGCTAACCATGAGCATGAAAATAAAGGATTTTAGCTTTAAGCCACAGAGTTTTTTAAGCTGTAGTTGTTATGCAGCATTGTTATAGACATAGCTGACTTATCCAGTTCCCTCTCCTCTTCCTTTCTACTTTCCTTCCAAAAGTACTTGAGCAGTGAGTACATGCCAGGGCCTGTAGGGGGGACAGGAGATACTGTAACAGGGTACGGGCCATCTTTTTACAACAACTCTGTACAATATATCGCTGTCATCTGTGTTCTACAGATGTCACCAGAGGCCACAGAGCCAGCAAGTTGCAGAGCAGGAGCTGGAACACAGGAGCCTGACTCTGGAACCCCTGCTCATGCCCTTCTGCTCCCAGCCTCTCAGGGTCACTGAGTCGGCACCACCCTCCGGTGGGGTACTCACTCCCAGCCTGAGGTTTGCTGTGACTGTGGAAGGAGCAACATGCATAAAATGGGCTGTCAAGGAATGGCTGGCCCTCCATCTCCCCACAAGTTCTCAGAGAGATTTATCTTAATCAATATGACTACATAGGCAGGGGTGGCTAAATACCTCCAGCAAGCCAAATCCATCTGCCACCTATTTTTGTGTGGTCCATAAACTAAAAATGGTTTTTACATTTTTAAACGGTTGGAAACAATCAAAAGAATTTGTTTGGACCCATGAAAATTATATGACATCCATTTTTTCCTCTCTTTAAAAACAGACTTTGTTTTTTAACCAGTTTGAAAGTTTCAAGAAAAATTGGGCAGAGAGTAAGGAGGTACCGTTTCCATGTACTCCCTCACCACCAGCACTCCAGTTTCTCCAATTACTACTATTCTGCAGTGGTATATTTGTTACAATGGATCAGCCAATATTGATACATTATTATTAACCACAGTGCACAGTTTACATTAGGGTTCCATCTTGGTGTTGTGGACAAATGTGTAATGACGTGTATCCACCTTCGCAGTATCTGCAGAGTAGTTTCCCTGCCCCCAAATCCTTTGCATGTGTGCATAGCCTCCACTTATTAATCCCTCTCTCCTTTCCCCCATATCTTCTTACTGTCCCCATAGTTTTGCCTTTTCTAGAATGTCATGTAGTTGGAATCATGCCGTAGGCAGCCTTTTCAGACTGCCTTCTTTCCCTTAGGAATGTGGATTTAAGCTTCTTCCATGTCTTTTCATGACATCTGAGCGCATCTCTTTTTTTTATGGTATCATTAATATACAATCACATGAGCAACATTGTGGTTACTAGATTCCCCCCATTATCAAGTCCCCACCAGATACCCCATTACAGTCAGTGTCCATCAGCATAGTAAGATGCTATAGAATCACTACTTGTCTTCTCTGTGCTATACAGCCCTCCCCGTGCCCCCCCCTACATTATGTCTGCTAATCGTAATACCCCTTTTACCCCTTATCCCTCCCTTCCCACCCACCCTCCCCAGTCCCTTTCCCTTTGGTAACTGTTAGTCCATTCTTGGGTTCCATGAGTCTGCTGCTGTTTTGTTCCTTCAGTTTTTGCTTTGTTCTTATACTCCACAGATGAGTGAGATCATTTGGTACTTGTCTTTCTCTGCCTGGCTTATTTCACTGGCTCATCTCTTTTTATAGCTGAATAATGCCCCACTGTCTGGATGGACCACGGTTTGCTTATCCATTCACCTTTTGAAGGACATTTTAGCTGTTCTCAAGTTTTGGCAATTATAAATAAAGCTGCCATAAACATCTGTGTGAAGGTTTTGTGTGGACATAAATTTTCAGTGTATTTGGGTAAATACCAAGGAGCATGATTGCTGGATTACATAGAAAGAGTATGTTTAATTGTGTTAGAAACTGCAAACTGTCTGCCAAAGTGGCTGTACTATTTTGCATTCCCTCCAGTAAACAATGAGAGTTCCTGGGGCTCCACATCCTTGCCAGTGTTTGGCACGCATACCACAGTCCTTCATTGCTGTTTGAACTTGTAATGCCCTGGTGACACACGATGTTGAGCCCCTTTTCATGTGCTCATCTGTCATCTGTGTACCTTTTTTGGTCAGATAATTGTCCAGATCTTTTGCTTCTTTTTTAATTGGGGTTGTTTGTTTATTGTTGATTTAAAAGAGTTCTTTGTATATTTTGGATACCGGCTCTTTCATCAGATGTATTTTGCATATATTTTCTCCCAGTCTGTGGCTTGTCTTTTCATTCTCTTAACAGTGAAATTCAAATTTTAATGTCCATAAATAAAGTTGCATTGGAACACAGACATGTTCATCCATTTAGCACAGTCTCTGGCTAATGTCACATTAATGTCAGCACAGTCACAACTGAGCCTGAAAGCCTGCAAAGCCTAACATACTTACTAGTGCCCCTTACAGGGAGTTTGTTGACCCATGATTTAGGGCATCACCGCCCTTTCCTCCTTAATAAGCCTGTCATTCCCAGAAAGGCAATTCTCACGGGCAAAAACTACTGTTCAGAAACTCCCTTCCAGACTTGCTGAGTTGGAACGTGTCAAATTCTGGCTCAACTGGGCACTTTCTTAATCTTTGGTACAGTTATTCTTTCATGGCTTGGTTTGACTCCAGGAGGCCTTGCTAAGGAATGAAAGCTCTGCTGTCCAGCTGTCCAGATTCTGGGGTTGCCCACCATTCTCCCTCCGTCTTGGGGGTCTGGCCCAGAGCCTCGTTCTTTCCACCTCTGCTCAGTAGCTCCCTGTGCAGGGAGCTCACGGCCCCCTGGAGGTGAATCCTTGTTATTACAGACAATCGACCCTAGAAGCAGGAACTCTCGCCAGCCTTTCCTCCCAAGGCGGGCTTCCCGCCTTCTCCACCTCCAGCCCACTCCCTGGCTCCCGATTGTGTTTGGGATTGAATTTCCCTCCAAAGTTTTGAGGCTCACACTCTGTACATTCCTCTCATCCCATTTCCTCCTCCCACCAGTAGGAATCAATTCCAGCACAGGGTGTCAGATAACAGAAACAGCCTCTGTCGTTTGCATTTTTCAATTTCCACAGAGCTGTCAGTCTGATATTTTTCTCTCCATATTTCTTGCCTTTTGATTTTTTCATGTCTTTAACATTTGGTCCTTTTTTTTTTTCCCTTTTCCAATAAGTGAAAAGAATGTAAATCTAGAAAAATGTGGGCAGATATGTGCTCTTCCCTTGCTGAGTTTTCGCTCTTTAATTATAATAGTGGGACAACAAGTGAAGAGAAACAGAGACACTTGCACATTCTGTCTGGTCTGTCCTCTCCTGCTGGTTGTTTTTGACTGCTTGGCATGTGATGTAAATCAATTTTTTCCAACTTGCATCTTATGCCTTCTACAGAACAAGGGAGCTCAGGTGGGCTGTAGCCTCCCTGACTCCTGGGTGTTGATAGAAATGATAATTATTATTTATTGAGCACTTACTGTGTGCCAGCACTTTGCCTAAGTGCCTTTACACTTAGAGGCATTGAAAAGACAAGGTAGGCACCTTCTTGGCCTGCCCTGCCTTCCCTTACCATAGCTGGAGCAGGTGGTTGATGAACCTAGACTGAAATTGCACGGCCTGAGTTCAAATTCTGCCTCTGTCAACCACCAGCTGTGCGATCTTGGGTATGCCACCCCACCTTTCTGAACCTGTTTTCCCATCTGTAAACTAAAATTCAGAAAAGCACTTACCTCATAGGGTTGTTCTGAGAATTGCACCCACTACTATTGGTGGGGCTTTGGACTGTGTGTGGCATGTGAGCACGCTGTGAGGGCAGGTATTCGTAAGTAGCTACGGTGGGCAAGCCAGTGCCGGGCTGGCTGCTGGTGAGTACTAGCCCACCCCTCCGCTCCAGGCCCGACCTGCTGGGTGAGTGAGCAAGCCAGTGAGAGAGGAGGTCTGCCGGCCAGCCCAGCGCATACCCCGTGTGCCCGTGCACGCACAGCTCTTACATACAAAGGGCATGTGCATTAGCTCCTCAGTGTCACCTTTTCTGTGAGACTGGTCCAGCCATCCCAGGAGTTACCCAGGGGTTGAAGTCAAAATGTGGGTCTCACCCTCAGTCCCCCCGTCCCTCTTCCCACCTCCAACCAATGAACCCAGTGGCAAGTCCTTCAGTCCTTCCCCCAGAATGTACCCAGTCCCTTCCACATCTTGCTGTCTTTATGCTCTGACGCCAGGCCACCCATCACTGACTCAGATTCTTGCAGCTTCCTTCTCCCTGCTCTCCCAGGCTCCTTCACTCCCTTGTAATCAGCCGTTTTCCTACAGCAATTAGACTGTTCTTAAAATGCACATCGCTTCTCTGTTTAAACCCTCCAAGGTTTAAGAGAAAAATCTACAGCTTCCATGTGGTCTAGCGGGCTGCCCACATGACCTGGCTCAGCAAGCTGTCCGTCCTCCTCCCTGCTGCCTTTCTCCCATTCCGCAGACCCACTGGCCTTCTTTCTTCTCTGTGACCACGGCCAAGCTCCTTCCTGCCTCAGGGCTTTGGCACCTGTGTGCCTCCATTGGGGGCCCTCTACCTGATCCCTCTGTCCTGGAGGGATTCTTCTTGGCATTTGTGTCCAGGTGCCAGGCCTTCCTGGGCATCCTGCTCAAAGGACACCACTCCCCCTCCCCCCACTGCCCAGCCCCTCTGCTCACTACCCCTTTTCGTTTTCTGCAAAACATTATCACTGTGGAAAATAAGCAACTGACTTATACATGTTCATCTTCTCCAACTAGAATGCAAGCTGTCTGTCCACCACGGCTTTATCATTGCCCCAGAGTAACCTGCCCCTAGGGAGTGTTCCACAGATCTTTGGTAAAGAAATTCTTGAATATATTTCGAAAGAGCCAGGCCTTTTTTTCATGAGAAGAAAACATTTTTTTAAAGCTACCTAAAATTAGAGTTTGGAGGACTCAGAACAAAGGTTTTATACTGTACGTTGTAGGGCGGAGAGGAGCGTTCTGTGGGAAAAGAGCGATGGTGCTGCTCTAAAGGAGGTAAAAGTTCACACTTAGGAGGTGGACGGTGAAAGAACCAAACTAACGCCATGACAGGCGTCAGGAAGCCCCAGAAACCAGAAGGCCTGAGTTACAGTTTCCCTGAAACTATCAAGTAGTTACATATCACCCAAGGCATGCAACCACCCCTCTTGCCATCCAATCAGGAGAGGCCAAAAGCCCTCTCCCCACATTCCTAAGGATGAGGTCTGGGAGCAAGAGATAGACAAGACCCCATTACAGAGAGTAAAGATTAACCTGCTGGTCACCAAGCAAGACCCTAGGCTCGCTCTGTAATTGGTTCATTTCAAAGATACCCCAAATATTGTGATTTGACCCCGCCAAAAGTAACGGATACTCTAGATGACATGTATGGCTAGAACTGTTGTCAATGATGTTGAGTGATTATGATTGGATTACTGTATCCTTGTCCCAGTTTCCTGTAACTCAACCTTCCCAAAGCCCATAAAAATCCTGCCTGCCTTTGTCCGGGGCTCTCAGCTCACCTCCACCACCTGAGTGAAATGCTGAGAGTCCGAGCTTAAGCCCGTAGTAAACGCCCTTTGCTCTTGCATGCGTGACTCGGTCTCCCTGGTGGTCTCTGGTCTCTGAGGATGCTGCGATCCGGACATAACAGGCGGAAGAGGATTGGATGGTGCCAGGGAACCTGTGGCCGGGCCTGGGTGAGGGGTGACTGGAGATCCTGCCTCCTCTGCCTATTTGGAGCCTCGGTGGGCACTGTGCCTGGTGAAGTCCCCCCAGGACAGAAATGCTTCCCTCTCCAACCCCTGGGGTGGCAGAGAAGAGGATCTGAGAGTTTTCCAGGACCCCAGGGAAGGACACTGTGATATAATGAGTTATAAGAAATACACATTTGTGATGCCAGGGCTCTTGTTCACGGGCCTAAGAATGAACTTCGCGAACAGTCAAGGTAGGAGAGCAAGGTACAGGCTTTATTTATAGAATGAAAGGACAGAGGTCCCGGCTCACGCCAGGAGGGGGCAAGAGAGTCCCGGGGTGGTACGATGTCCAGGGGTTTTATAGGCAGTTGAGAGAGGAAGGGCTAGGGATGTACACCTGTTAAGTGGTTCCAAATACTTTTGAAGAAATACTAAGTTTCTTCTTAGTCTTCCTGGTTATTTACAAGAACTTTACTGCTCTCATTTCCTCCCAGGAGAGCAGCTTCCTGGTCTGGGAGTGTATCCCTCAAGGCGCCTGCTTTGCGCCAAAGGCGGGCTGAGTCATTGTTTTACTTTTTAACTTACTGGGTTTCAAGATGGAACCCTTCCTGCCTTATGTTGTTTCGGGCTTGCAGTAGTTTGGGGCTTGTTTGCTACATTGCCCAAGTTGCAACAGATCATTTGTTTAGGGCTGGAGGAAGGAAGGCAGCACCTGGGTAAAGTTAGAAAACTAAGCGGGGCTCCCCAGCCGCCAAAGCACATCTCACAATGGTTATCTTGTTGTTTTTTCCAGAGGCCCTCACCCTCCTCTGTCGAAGCCCATGGTCCCTGTCTCATTTGGTCATTCAGATGACCAAATATATATCTCCCGGGTAGATTTGGTCTCATCAACAGCTCCCGGTAACACTGCAGAGTCTTAAAGGTGAAATGGGCGTTTTGTTATGTTAATGAGAGACATTCTGACCCCTACCTAAGGGCAGGGGCTGGAGGTTCAATCAGCCAATGGCCAGTGGTTTGGTCAATCACAACTACACAGTGAAGCCCTCACAAAACCCCAGAGAAGAGCCCATGTCTCTTCTCGGTGGGAGAGAGCTTCCACTCTTGGGGAACCAGAAGGTTTCCACGTGGCGGGGAGCCAGGCCTCAAGCTCCATGTGGATGGAAGCTCCTTTATTTGGGACCTTGCCCTCTGCCTCTCTTCATCTGGCTGTTAAGTTATATCCTTTGTTAAACTGGGAAACGTTAAGTGGTTTCCTGAGCTCTGTGAGCCACTCTGGCAAATTAATCAGAGGCCGTGAGAACCTCCAACGTGTACCTCGTAGATCAGAAGGTAACTGCCTGGGGCTTGCAACAGGCGTCCAGAGTAGGGGGTGGAGGCCAATCCTGTAGGACGGAGCCCCTAACCTGAGGAATCTGGCGCTATCTCCGGGCAGATAACATCAGAATTGAGTTGGTTCTCCAACACCCTGCTAATGTTTGAGAATTGCTTGGTATGATGTGTGGGAAACCCCCTCCCACATCGTTACACACATGGGAATCGGGTCTGTGAACCTGAATGGGGTTATACTCCTATTACTGGTGTGTATAATATTGTTATTGTTATATGTACATGTAGGAAAACACACCCTCACAGACTCAAAACAGGCAGCTGGTTGGGGAAACTGGAGAAGCTTGGCAACTGGGGGAGGGTGTGCATTTAGGGACTTAACAAAGGAAGCAGAGCAGCAACAGGTGTGACAGCAGCGAATGCACAAGAATCACATGTCAGGGATCAACACCCAGAGTAGGCAAGTTATAGGCACCTTTGACGCCCATCGTCAACTCCAAAGGATGAGGAGTAGAGATGAGTGCCCCCAGGCCACTGACACAGGAGAGCATGTCAGAGGGGAGAGAGGAAGAAGCCTTCACTGACTGAGCTTGGGAACCCCTGCAGTGGCAGTTGGCCACCAATTAGCAAAATCAAGTTCCCACCCCTAGAGGAGAGCGGGTGTGAGTGTTCAGTTCCATTGGGAAGAAATTGATGGTCTCTAAAATGTCTGCTTGCTGAACAAGAGCAGACACGTCAGTATCTTCATAGAATATTCAAATAATATGGGATGTGAGCTAATGGATGGTAAGGATCTGCCATGTGCCCAGCATTGTGAGTGGTTTAGGCCAAGGTCCTTAGTGGCAGGCAACAGGGTCCATACTAGCAAGTTCATGCTGAAGGACATTCATTGAAGTCTATTTATTAGGCACCTGTGGATTCTCTGACAGGACCAAAGAACCAAGCTTCAATGCTACCCAGGACAGTATTGGATGACACTTGGGTCAACAGAGCCCTAAAAATACCCCAGCTCACTGCAAGGCTGTTTTAACAGAAAGCCTTCTTCTGCTGTTACCTGCCAATTGCCAATGGTGTTTGGGACTGAATATGCAAAATTCCTCCCCTTTCCCCCGGAAGACTCAGCACCTCCACACCTGTGTTTTCCAGAAGGTCCAGTCTCCCAGGCTGTGGCCACTTTCTTGCATTGCTCACTTCCACATCTGGGTCCCAAGTGAATGCAAGTGGTTACAGGAAACC
>JAQQAC010021467.1:0-20346 GCA_029783875.1 Phataginus tricuspis
GGTTTCCTGTAACCACTTGCATTCACTTGGGACCCAGATGTGGAAGTAAGCAATGCAAGAAAGTGGCCACAGCCTGGGAGACTGGACCTTCTGGAAAACACAGGTGTGGAGGTGCTGAGTCTTCCGGGGGAAAGGGGAGGAATTTTGCATATTCAGTCCCAAACACCATTGGCAATTGGCAGGTAACAGCAGAAGAAGGCTTTCTGTTAAAACAGCCTTGCAGTGAGCTGGGGTATTTTTAGGGCTCTGTTGACCCAAGTGTCATCCAATACTGTCCTGGGTAGCATTGAAGCTTGGTTCTTTGGTCCTGTCAGAGAATCCACAGGTGCCTAATAAATAGACTTCAATGAATGTCCTTCAGCATGAACTTGCTAGTATGGACCCTGTTGCCTGCCACTAAGGACCTTGGCCTAAACCACTCACAATGCTGGGCACATGGCAGATCCTTACCATCCATTAGCTCACATCCCATATTATTTGAATATTCTATGAAGATACTGACGTGTCTGCTCTTGTTCAGCAAGCAGACATTTTAGAGACCATCAATTTCTTCCCAATGGAACTGAACACTCACACCCGCTCTCCTCTAGGGGTGGGAACTTGATTTTGCTAATTGGTGGCCAACTGCCACTGCAGGGGTTCCCAAGCTCAATCAGTGAAGGCTTCTTCCTCTCTCCCCTCTGACATGCTCTCCTGTGTCAGTGGCCTGGGGGCACTCATCTCTACTCCTCATCCTTTGGAGTTGATGATGGGCGTCAAAGGTGCCTATAACTTGCCTACTCTGGGTGTTGATCCCTGACATGTGATTCTTCTGCATTCGCTGCTGTCACACCTGTTGCTACTCTGCTTCCTCTGTTAAGTCCCTAAATGCACACCCTCCCCCAGTTGCCAAGCTTCCCCAGTTTCCCCAACCAGCTGCCTGTTTTGAGTCTGTGAGGGTGTGTTTTCCTACATGTACATATAACAATAACAATATTATACACACCAGTAGTAGGAGTATAACCCCATTCAGGTTCCCAGACCCGATTCCCATGTGTGTAACGATGTGGGAGGGGGTTTCCCACACATCATACCAAGCAATTCTCAAACATTAGCAGGGTGTTGGAGAACCAACTCAATTCTGATGTTATCTGCCCGGAGATAGCGCCAGATTCCTCAGGTTAGGGGCTCCGTCCTACAGGATTGGCCTCCACCCCCTACTCTGGACGCCTGTTGCAAGCCCCAGGCAGTTACCTTCGGATCTACCAGCTACACGTTGGAGGTTCTCACGGCCTCTGATGAATTTGCCAGAGTGGCTCACAGAGCTCAGGAAACCACTTAACGTTTCCCAGTTTAACAAAGGATATAACTTAACAGCCAGATGAAGAGAGGCAGAGGGCAAGGTCCCAAATAAAGGAGCTTCCATCCACATGGAGCTTGAGGCCTGGCTCCCCGCCACGTGGAAACCTTCTGGTTCCCCAAGAGTGGAAGCTCTCTCCCACCGAGAAGAGACATGGGCTCTTCTCTGGGGTTTTGTGAGGGCTTCACTGTGTAGTTGTGATTGACCAAACCACTGGCCATTGGCTGATTGAACCTCCAGCCCCTGCCCTTAGGTAGGGGTCAGAATGTCTCTCATTAACATAACAAAACGCCCATTTCACCTTTAAGACTCTGCAGTGTTACCGGGAGCTGTGGATGAGACCAAATCTACCCGGGAGATATATATTTGGTCATCTGAATGACCAAATGAGACAGGGACCATGGGCTTCGACAGAGGAGGGTGAGGGCCTCTGGAAAAAACAACAAGATAACCATTGTGAGATGTGCTTTGGCGGCTGGGGAGCCCCGCTTAGTTTTCTAACTTTACCCAGGTGCTGCCTTCCTTCCTCCAGCCCTAAACAAATGATCTGTTGCAACTTGGGCAATGTAGCAAACAAGCCCTAAACTACTGCAAGCCCGAAACAACATAAGGCAGGAAGGGTTCCATCTTGAAACCCAGTAAGTTAAAAAGTAAAACAATGACTCAGCCCGCCTTTGGCGCAAAGCAGGCGCCTTGAGGGATACACTCCCAGACCAGGAAGCTGCTCTCCTGGGAGGAAATGAGAGCAGTAAAGTTCTTGTAAATAACCAGGAAGACTAAGAAGAAACTTAGTATTTCTTCAAAAGTATTTGGAACCACTTAACAGGTGTACATCCCTAGCCCTTCCTCTCTCAACTGCCTATAAAACCCCTGGACATCGTACCACCCCGGGACTCTCTTGCCCCCTCCTGGCGTGAGCCGGGACCTCTGTCCTTTCATTCTATAAATAAAGCCTGTACCTTGCTCTCCTACCTTGACTGTTCGCGAAGTTCATTCTTAGGCCCGTGAACAAGAGCCCTGGCATCACAAATGTGTATTTCTTATAACTCATTATATCACAGTGTCCTTCCCTGGGGTCCTGGAAAACTCTCAGATCCTCTTCTCTGCCACCCCAGGGGTTGGAGAGGGAAGCATTTCTGTCCTGGGGGGACTTCACCAGGCACAGTGCCCACCGAGGCTCCAAATAGGCAGAGGAGGCAGGATCTCCAGTCACCCCTCACCCAGGCCCGGCCACAGGTTCCCTGGCACCATCCAATCCTCTTCCGCCTGTTATGTCCGGATCGCAGCATCCTCAGAGACCAGAGACCACCAGGGAGACCGAGTCACGCATGCAAGAGCAAAGGGCGTTTACTACGGGCTTAAGCTCGGACTCTCAGCATTTCACTCAGGTGGTGGAGGTGAGCTGAGAGCCCCGGACAAAGGCAGGCAGGATTTTTATGGGCTTTGGGAAGGTTGAGTTACAGGAAACTGGGACAAGGATACAGTAATCCAATCATAATCACTCAACATCATTGACAACAGTTCTAGCCATACAGGTTATCTAGAGTATCCGTTACTTTTGGCGGGATCAAATCACAATATTTGGGGTATCTTTGAAATGAACCAATTACAGAGCGAGCCTAGGGTCTTGCTTGGTGACCAGCAGGTTAATCTTTACTCTCTGTAATGGGGTCTTATCTATCTCTTGCTCCCAGACCTCATCCTTAGGAATGTGGGGAGAGGGCTTTTGGCCTCTCCTGATTGGATGGCAAGGGGGGTGGTTGCATGCCTTGGGTGATATGTAACTACTTGATAGTTTCAGGGAAACTGTAACTTAGGCCTTCTGGTTTCTGAGGCTTCCTGACGCCTGTCATGGCGTTAGTTTGGTTCTTTCACCGTCCACCTCCTAAGTGTGAACTTTTACCTCCTTTAGAGCAGCACCATCGCTCTTTTCCCACAGAACGCTCCTCTCCGCCCTACAACGTACAGTATAAAACCTTTGTTCTGAGTCCTCCAAACTCTAATTTTAGGTAGCTTTAAAAAAATGTTTTCTTCTCATGAAAAAAAAGGCCTGGCTCTTTCGAAATATATTCAAGAATTTCTTTACCAAAGATCTGTGGAACACTCCCTAGGGGCAGGTTACTCTGGGGCAATGATAAAGCCGTGGTGGACAGACAGCTTGCATTCTAGTTGGAGAAGATGAACATGTATAAGTCAGTTGCTTATTTTCCACAGTGATAATGTTTTGCAGAAAACGAAAAGGGGTAGTGAGCAGAGGGGCTGGGCAGTGGGGGGAGGGGGAGTGGTGTCCTTTGAGCAGGATGCCCAGGAAGGCCTGGCACCTGGACACAAATGCCAAGAAGAATCCCTCCAGGACAGAGGGATCAGGTAGAGGGCCCCCAATGGAGGCACACAGGTGCCAAAGCCCTGAGGCAGGAAGGAGCTTGGCCGTGGTCACAGAGAAGAAAGAAGGCCAGTGGGTCTGCGGAATGGGAGAAAGGCAGCAGGGAGGAGGACGGACAGCTTGCTGAGCCAGGTCATGTGGGCAGCCCGCTAGACCACATGGAAGCTGTAGATTTTTCTCTTAAACCTTGGAGGGTTTAAACAGAGAAGCGATGTGCATTTTAAGAACAGTCTAATTGCTGTAGGAAAACGGCTGATTACAAGGGAGTGAAGGAGCCTGGGAGAGCAGGGAGAAGGAAGCTGCAAGAATCTGAGTCAGTGATGGGTGGCCTGGCGTCAGAGCATAAAGACAGCAAGATGTGGAAGGGACTGGGTACATTCTGGGGGAAGGACTGAAGGACTTGCCACTGGGTTCATTGGTTGGAGGTGGGAAGAGGGACGGGGGGACTGAGGGTGAGACCCACATTTTGACTTCAACCCCTGGGTAACTCCTGGGATGGCTGGACCAGTCTCACAGAAAAGGTGACACTGAGGAGCTAATGCACATGCCCTTTGTATGTAAGAGCTGTGCGTGCACGGGCACACGGGGTATGCGCTGGGCTGGCCGGCAGACCTCCTCTCTCACTGGCTTGCTCACTCACCCAGCAGGTCGGGCCTGGAGCGGAGGGGTGGGCTAGTACTCACCAGCAGCCAGCCCGGCACTGGCTTGCCCACCGTAGCTACTTACGAATACCTGCCCTCACAGCGTGCTCACATGCCACACACAGTCCAAAGCCCCACCAATAGTAGTGGGTGCAATTCTCAGAACAACCCTATGAGGTAAGTGCTTTTCTGAATTTTACTTTACAGATGGGAAAACAGGTTCAGAAAGGTGGGGTGGCATACCCAAGGTCGCACAGCTGGTGGTTGACAGAGGCAGAATTTGAACTCAGGCCGTGCAATTTCAGTCTAGGTTCATCAACCACCTGCTCCAGCTATGGTAAGGGAAGGCAGGGCAGGCCAAGAAGGTCTTTTCAATGCCTCTAAGTGTAAAGGCACTTGGGCAAAGTGCTGGCACACAGTAAGTGCTCAATAAATAATAATTATCATTTCTATCAACACCCAGGAGTCAGGGAGGCTACAGCCTACCTGAGCTCCCTTGTTCTGTAGAAGGCATAAGATGCAAGTTGGAAAAAATTGATTTACATCACATGCCAAGCAGTCAAAAACAACCAGCAGGAGAGGACAGACCAGACAGAATGTGCAAGTGTCTCTGTTTCTCTTCACTTGTTGTCCCACTATTATAATTAAAGAGCGAAAACTCAGCAAGGGAAGAGCACATATCTGCCCACATTTTTCTAGATTTACATTCTTTTCACTTATTGGAAAAGGAAAAAAAAAAAAGGACCAAATGTTAAAGACATGAAAAAATCAAAAGGCAAGAAATATGGAGAGAAAAATATCAGACTGACAGCTCTGTGGAAATTGAAAAATGCAAACGACAGAGGCTGTTTCTGTTATCTGACACCCTGTGCTGGAATTGATTCCTACTGGTGGGAGGAGGAAATGGGATGAGAGGAATGTACAGAGTGTGAGCCTCAAAACTTTGGAGGGAAATTCAATCCCAAACACAATCGGGAGCCAGGGAGTGGGCTGGAGGTGGAGAAGGCGGGAAGCCCGCCTTGGGAGGAAAGGCTGGCGAGAGTTCCTGCTTCTAGGGTCGATTGTCTGTAATAACAAGGATTCGCCTCCAGGGGGCCGTGAGCTCCCTGCACAGGGAGCTACTGAGCAGAGGTGGAAAGAAAGAGGCTCTGGGCCAGACCCCCAAGACGGAGGGAGAATGGTGGGCAACCCCAGAATCTGGACAGCTGGACAGCAGAGCTTTCATTCCTTAGCAAGGCCTCCTGGAGTCAAACCAAGCCATGAAAGAATAACTGTACCAAAGATTAAGAAAGTGCCCAGTTGAGCCAGAATTTGACACGTTCCAACTCAGCAAGTCTGGAAGGGAGTTTCTGAACAGTAGTTTTGCCCATGAGAATTGCTTTTCTGGGAATGACAGGCTTATTAAGGAGGAAAGGGCGATGATGCCCTAAATCATGGGTCAACAAACTCCCTGTAAGGGGCACTAGTAAGTATGTTAGGCTTTGCAGGCTTTCAGGCTCGGTTGTGACTGTGCTGACATTAGTGTGACATTAGCCAGAGACTGTGCTAAATGGATGAACATGTCTGTGTTCCAATGCAACTTTATTTATGGACATTAAAATTTGAATTTCACTGTTAAGAGAATGAAAAGACAAGCCACAGACTGGGAGAAAATATATGCAAAATACATCTGATGAAAGAGCCGGTATCCAAAATATACAAAGAACTCTTTTAAATCAACAGTAAACAAACAACCCCAATTAAAAAAGAAGCAAAAGATCTGGACAGTTATCTGACCAAAAAAGATACACAGATGACAGATGAGCACATGAAAAGGGGCTCAACATCGTGTGTCACCAGGGCATTACAAGTTCAAACAGCAATGAAGGACTGTGGTATGCGTGCCAAACACTGGCAAGGATGTGGAGCCCCAGGAACTCTCATTGTTTACTGGAGGGAATGCAAAATAGTACAGCCACTTTGGCAGACAGTTTGCAGTTTCTAACACAATTAAACATACTCTTTCTATGTAATCCAGCAATCATGCTCCTTGGTATTTACCCAAATACACTGAAAATTTATGTCCACACAAAACCTTCACACAGATGTTTATGGCAGCTTTATTTATAATTGCCAAAACTTGAGAACAGCTAAAATGTCCTTCAAAAGGTGAATGGATAAGCAAACCGTGGTCCATCCAGACAGTGGGGCATTATTCAGCTATAAAAAGAGATGAGCCAGTGAAATAAGCCAGGCAGAGAAAGACAAGTACCAAATGATCTCACTCATCTGTGGAGTATAAGAACAAAGCAAAAACTGAAGGAACAAAACAGCAGCAGACTCACGGAACCCAAGAATGGACTAACAGTTACCAAAGGGAAAGGGACTGGGGAGGGTGGGTGGGAAGGGAGGGATAAGGGGTAAAAGGGGTATTACGATTAGCAGACATAATGTAGGGGGGGGCACGGGGAGGGCTGTATAGCACAGAGAAGACAAGTAGTGATTCTATAGCATCTTACTATGCTGATGGACACTGACTGTAATGGGGTATCTGGTGGGGACTTGATAATGGGGGGAATCTAGTAACCACAATGTTGCTCATGTGATTGTATATTAATGATACCATAAAAAAAAGAGATGCGCTCAGATGTCATGAAAAGACATGGAAGAAGCTTAAATCCACATTCCTAAGGGAAAGAAGGCAGTCTGAAAAGGCTGCCTACGGCATGATTCCAACTACATGACATTCTAGAAAAGGCAAAACTATGGGGACAGTAAGAAGATATGGGGGAAAGGAGAGAGGGATTAATAAGTGGAGGCTATGCACACATGCAAAGGATTTGGGGGCAGGGAAACTACTCTGCAGATACTGCGAAGGTGGATACACGTCATTACACATTTGTCCACAACACCAAGATGGAACCCTAATGTAAACTGTGCACTGTGGTTAATAATAATGTATCAATATTGGCTGATCCATTGTAACAAATATACCACTGCAGAATAGTAGTAATTGGAGAAACTGGAGTGCTGGTGGTGAGGGAGTACATGGAAACGGTACCTCCTTACTCTCTGCCCAATTTTTCTTGAAACTTTCAAACTGGTTAAAAAACAAAGTCTGTTTTTAAAGAGAGGAAAAAATGGATGTCATATAATTTTCATGGGTCCAAACAAATTCTTTTGATTGTTTCCAACCGTTTAAAAATGTAAAAACCATTTTTAGCTTATGGACCACACAAAAATAGGTGGCAGATGGATTTGGCTTGCTGGAGGTATTTAGCCACCCCTGCCTATGTAGTCATATTGATTAAGATAAATCTCTCTGAGAACTTGTGGGGAGATGGAGGGCCAGCCATTCCTTGACAGCCCATTTTATGCATGTTGCTCCTTCCACAGTCACAGCAAACCTCAGGCTGGGAGTGAGTACCCCACCGGAGGGTGGTGCCGACTCAGTGACCCTGAGAGGCTGGGAGCAGAAGGGCATGAGCAGGGGTTCCAGAGTCAGGCTCCTGTATTCCAGCTCCTGCTCTGCAACTTGCTGGCTCTGTGGCCTCTGGTGACATCTGTAGAACACAGATGACAGCGATATATTGTACAGAGTTGTTGTAAAAAGATGGCCCGTACCCTGTTACAGTATCTCCTGTCCCCCCTACAGGCCCTGGCATGTACTCACTGCTCAAGTACTTTTGGAAGGAAAGTAGAAAGGAAGAGGAGAGGGAACTGGATAAGTCAGCTATGTCTATAACAATGCTGCATAACAACTACAGCTTAAAAAACTCTGTGGCTTAAAGCTAAAATCCTTTATTTTCATGCTCATGGTTAGCAGGTCAGCTGCAACCTGGCTGGTCTGGGCCAGACTACTGGCTCCAGGTGCCAGGTTGTCCAGGTTGCAGGTTGGGGTCATATCTGCTCCTTAAGCTCCAGTGGCTTCTTGTGCAGGTGGTCTGCTCTCCGTGTCTCCCCTGGTGCCCGTGAAGGTGCAGTGGCTACTTGGGCAGGACACTGGAGCATGACACACAAGCGCAGTTCAAGGGTGTGATTACATCGTGTCTGCTGATTAGTGTCATGTCGTGTCCATTGACCAAAGCAAGTCACACGGCCACCATGTAGGTGACAGAGAGCCATGATCCCATACTCCAGAGTTGATGTTGTCTGTGTCCCTTACAGGCTCAGAGCTCCTGAGATTCAGGGATTGTCTTCTTCTTGGGTCCTGCCTAGCAGAGGTTTCCTAGGACCGGGTCCAGGACGTCAGAGTCAGACCCCGAAGTGCTAGACTTCTTGTTGTAGGAGAAAAACAAACTCAGACTGACTGGGCCACTGTTGAATTGACTGTTCTGTAATTTGCATTGAGCCAGAAGGAAAATAAACGGCTTTCTGAGGCCAGGAAATAAAGCCCCAGGTAGGGCAAGAAAGGTCGGATGAGGGACAGAGGGTCACAGCACAGCACAGACAGAGCACGTGGAGTAGCTCCTTGAACACTGAATGTCACCAGAGGAAGTCCTTCTGCATAGCCGGCTGCCCTATAATATAATAGCCCACCGGCAGACTATCTAAATTAGTTTTCATTAAAAATAAATTTTATAGAATGTTCTGATTTCAAAAGAAACTCCTAGCCTCTGGAGAAAAGTATGTACAGGTAAGCAAAGCAAAGAGAAGAAAATAAAAATAAGCCTATGATCCTATTACCCAACCATAACCACTCTTTACAATTGCTCAATACCCACATGGCCTTTTTCCTATGTGTGCAAATATTCATAGACAAAAATTGAGTCATACACCACATCCCCACTATAACATTTTCTTTCCTCATGTGGCGATATATAATTATGTCCTTCCATGTCAATAATCTACACTCTCATTTCTAATGGCTACATAATATTCCAATGTTTGAGGGCGCAGGTACCTTAATTTATCAGCCCCTTACTATTGAGCATTTAGGCTATTTCCCAATTTTTATTATTCTAAACAACTGTGATGAACATCCTTTTAGCAAAATATTTACCCGCATCCTCATTTTCTTATCTAAGTTAAATTAATAAAGATGGAGATAACTAACTAAAGGATATGCACATTTTTAAGTCTTTAATGTACATTGCTGAACTAACCCCAAGAAAAACAGTAGTAAATTATACCTCAGGGACAGATATTTAAAGGGACCATGCTGATCTTTATATTCAAGATCTAGAACAAAGATTCACACATAGCAGGAGCTTAATAAATATGCATGGATTGTAATTTGAGCATAATAAATCCAGACTTTCCCAAGCACATTATCCACAGTTCTGTGCTATTGTCTGTTAGCTCTTAGAGACAGAGCAAAGATTTGCTTGTAAAAATGAGAGAAGGGTCAGAGATCATGAAAAGTAAGAGGGACAGTATCTCAGGGGAGTGTGCCATTTAATACCTATTATGCAGCACTTTCATGAAATACGGGTGTTAATGGTTCAGTTATGAACATACCCATTCCAATAGAAATTGAACTCTAAATTATTTAAAACAGCCCAATGTAGCTATACTAGGCAAAAATCACATACATAGAAGTACCAGGGCTCAGAGGTTAAAGACCAGGCAGTAAAGAACTATTGAAACGGCCAAGCTCAGAATTAACATGATAGAATTACCACTCAAGAATATACTCTCCCTTCAATATCCAACATAACCAGCCCATGAGAAGCCCTTCACAGAAGTGTGTGGGCTAAGATAAAGAAAGGAGCTCTTAGATACCATCTGAGCTCACCTCCTGAGCTTTGGTTCCTATTTTTTTTACAGATCCTCAGACTAGAGGGCTTGGTTCATTTTGACAGAAAAAGATAATCATTGAAAAACAGAAGGAGGCTTAGTTCAGCCTCACAATGGTTTCTATGTTAAGCCTCACAAATGAAAGTCATATTAAACTGGATTTATACAGCCGTGACATCAAAGAAAAGAGAATGAGAGAGAAAAATGTATTAAAACATGCAAAAATAATCTCTCTATAAAACCTGACATTTATGAACATGGCTCAAAGAAATACCTTAAAATTAATCTGTGGATTATAGAAATTTGAAATCTGTGGGAAGAATACAAGAATGAAGAGGGGATAAAACAAACAAAATGAAATGTATTGACATTCTGAGGTCTCTTTTCATTAACAATAAATATTTTCAAAGAACACAAGGGTCTCTCAGTTATTAACAATTCATTTACTTTTACAAGCTACATTCAATTTTGACCCGACACAATAATATGAAAAATCCTCTTTAGGATTACCTGCACAAAATTGCAAAGAAAAAACCGTAAGATTGTATGACAGTTTCAAAGCTGAATTACAAATGTGGGCGCACAGCAGCAGATAAAAATGAAGGAAAAGAAGGGAAGGATTAAGTCTTCAATTTCCCCACAAGGACTGAGGTTCATTTCAATTCACTTTTGTGCTGCTTTGTAAAGGATCATTAAAGAAAACAAATAATCTGACGGCTTGAGGAGATGAAGGTAGTGGGAATTTATGTCCCTGAGAGATTGTCACTGAGAAGCTGGGTGACTTTCTCAGTCCCCCAGAGCCTCAGTTTCTCATCTGTAAACTGGGAAATGACTATGATGCCTGCCCCCCAGTAGGATAAATATGAGGATTTCAATACATGATGGACTTTGAGTGCTGGGCACATAGTAGGGACCCCCTGAAAACTGGTGATTTTTATTGCCATGAGCACGGCAAAAATTTATTCCTAGAGATAATCAATACATTCAATATAATATACTTTCTAAACTTTGTTGCTTCCTTTGAATTTTTTGATGCCTACAGTGCAACCAGGAATAAGTCCTGCTCAGCACATTTTAAAGATGTAAGGCATCAATAAATCACAATTTTTATTTACTATGTGCCAGGTGCACTAATAATCATGAACAGGCTTCATAACAACTCTATTGCATAGGTACTATTATTTGTCTTAGTTTGCCAATGAAAATATTGAAACTGAAGAAGTTACAGTTCTCCAATGACTAGAAGTGGAGTATGGGCTCTGGAACCCAAAGGTGCCTCAGCTTATCCATTCAGGGGAATTAGGATGGGTGGTCTAATAGGGTTCTCTAGAGAAACAGAACTGATATGATGTATATTCTGTGTGTATATCGTGTGTGTGTGTGTACATATACCCATACATTATGTATATAAGTATATGTGTATGTATATATAGATAGAGAGAGGGAGAGATTTTATTTTAAGGAATTGGCTCATGTTATTGTGGGGCTAAGCCCAGCAGGCTAGAAATTCCAGCAGAAGTCAGCGTTTCAGTTTTGAGTCAAAAGGCAGTCTGCAGGCAGAATTCCTTCCTCTTTAGGAAATCTCACTCCTTTCTCTTAAGAACTTCATTGGTTAGATAAAGACCACCTACTTTATGGGGAGTAGTCTGCTTTAATCAGTCTACTGATTTAAATGTTAATCATCTCTAAAAAATCTTTTCATGGCAACCTCTAGACTGGTATTTGGCCAAGCAACTGGACATTAGAGCCTGGCCAGGTTCATACATAAAATTAAACACCACGAGGGGTAAGAATATGACCTCCCTCATAAGATTTTGGAAGGATTACATGAGCTGGTGCATGTACAGTACTTCATAAGCCTTAAGTACTCAGTATTGTTAGTTCTTATAGACAGAGCCTGGTATGGAGGGAGCAGTCCATAGATGGTAGCTATTGCTATGAAGTGACAGAGGCATACATTTATAAATATACATATATTTATAAATGACCTAGGTTATTTGCCCTCTGAGCTCATCGTCAGCCGGTCAACCTCTGCTGTCCATTATGCTAACCACCAGACAGATATGGATACCAAGCACTTGTGATGTGGTGTAAAATTTAAATTAAAAAACGAAAGCAGGGAAAATCAATTAATTAAAATGACCCGGATTCCAGGATATTTAGGGTTCCATAAAATATGCCACAAAAGTTAATTTCATCTGTTTATTTTTACTTCTCTTAAGTGTTGCTTCTAGAAAAATTGTAATTGCCCTTGTAGCTTGCATTATACTTTCATTGGCCAGGTGCTTTCCCAGCAACACAGAGGCCTCTGCTGTGCACACAAAGCCTATACAGGACAGGCTAAGCAGAGCAAATACTGCATCAGGGCATCTTAAATTCAGTGAAGCTACCCAAATTCTTACTTAAAAACTCTTAACAGTAGGCTTAAAGATGGTGGCATGAGAGGTGAGACCGAAACCTCCTCCCCAAACCACATATATTATGAAAATATAGCAAATAAAACTAATCCTGAAAGAGCAACAGGAAAGAATGCTGTGACAGACTACCTACATATGGGGAAAAAAGCAGACCTCATGGAAAAGGGTTAAGTACCAAAGCTGTGATCCGGTGGGACCCAAGCCCTTCCCACACTCCAGCTCGTCAGCAGGAGGAAGAGAAATGGAGTGGGGAGGCGGTGGAGGTCTAGGACTGCTAAACACCCAGCCCTGGAGATTTTCTATGGGAGCATAAAACTACATTACATGGTGCTCTGGAGATTAGTGGGGTTGGAAAGGTAAGACAGGCAAAATACTCGGAGAGACTGAGATTCCAGATGCTTGTGGAGAACAGGTTCCCACAACTGGCCACTCTGGGACAAAGTAAAGGCAGGTACTCTGAGAGACTTCCCAACAGCGAGAAGGCTGCTTAAGGGGCAAGGATTGCACAGAGCTTGCTGCTCAGAAAAGTACAGGTGGGAAAAATTGTCCTGGGGCACTCAGCCCAGCAGGTTGGGAACTTTCAGGAGCTTCAAGCGCTTGATCCCCTGGCTGGTAATGCAGTTATGAGGCCCCTCACCATGATACACAGCCTGCTGTTTCTTCCTCCTGGCTGGCACAAGCTTGCAAACATGTTGACCCCCCCCATTGTGCCTGACAAGTGAGAGGACAGTGCCACATACAGCAGCTACAAGGGTATAGCATAGAGGCTCCTCCCTGAGTGCTTGGCCCACTGGCTCTGGCAGTGGAGATAGGCACTGTAGCCAGGAAGCAGGAAAGAGCTATTTCCTCCAGGTAGGCACCAGCACTGCTTGCCTGTGACCCTGCCAGCACTCCAGGAGTTTAGCAGCTCCAGAAAGTAGAGCTTCAGGGCACTAGAGTGTGCCACCTACCAATATGAAACATCAAAGGAAACTGGTTCAAACCAAAATCCCACAAATACCAGAAAGAGGGCCAAGTGAAACTGAACTCACCAATCTTCCTGAGAGAGATTTCAAAATAAAAATCATAAACATGCTCATGGAGCTACAGAAAAATAGTTAAGACCTCAGGGAGGAATTCAAGAAAAAGAAAGAAACTTTGAAAAATACAGTCCCAAAATGAAACATACAATGGAAGGATTTAAAAGCAGATTCGATGAAGTAGAGGAGATGGTAAATGAAATAGAAATTAGAGAACAGGAATACAAAGAAGCTGAGGTACAGAGAGAAAAAAGGAGCTCTAGGAATGAAAAAATACTGAGAGAACTGTGTGACCAATCCAAACAGAACAATATTCGCATTATAGGGGTACCAGAAGGAGAAGAGAAAAATGGACAGAAAGTGTCTTTAAGGAGGTAATTGCTGAAAACTTTCCCAATATGGGGAAGAAGATACTCCTTCAGGTCGTGCATAGATCAGGAGGTGCATAGATCTCCCAACACAAGGGACCCAAGGAAGACAACACCAAAACATATAGTAATTAAAATGGCAAAAATCAAGGATAAAGACAGAGTATTAAAAGCAGCCAGAGAGAGAAAGAAGATCACATACAAAGGAAAACTCATCAGGCTACCATCATACTTCTCAGCAGAAACCTTACAGCTCAGAAGGGAGTGGCATGATATATTTAATGCAATGAAACAGAAGGGCCTCAAACCAAGAATACTCTACCTGACAAGATTATCATTTAAATTTGAAGGAGGGATGAAACGATTTCCAGATAAGCAAAAGTTGAGAGAATTTACCTCCCACAAACCATCTCTATGGTGTATTGGGAGGGACTGCTATAGATGGAAGTGTTCTTAAGGCTAAATAGCTTCACCAGAGAAAATAAAACCACAATAAAGGAGGTAGACCAATTAATTGCTAAGCAAATGCAAAATTAAATGAACTACCCCCAAAGTCAGTCAAAGAATACACAAAGAGTACAGAATATGATACCTAATATATAAAGAATTGAAGAGGAAGAAAAGGAAGGGAGGGAAAAAAAAGAATCTTTAGACTGTGTTTGAAATAGCATAGTAAGTGGGTTAAGTTAGACTGTTATATAGTAAAGACACTTTACTATCTTTTGTGAACCTTTGGTAACCACGAATCTAAAGCCTGCAATGGCAATAAGTACATATCTATTGATAGTCATCCTAAATGTAAATGGACTGAATGCACCAATCAAAAGACATAGGGCTACTGAATTGATAAAAAAAACAAGACTCATCTATATGCTGCCTACAAGAGACTCACTTCAAACCCAAAGACATACACAGACTAAAAGTGAAGGGATGGAAAAAGATATTCCATGCAAACAATAGGGAGAAAAAAGCCGGAGATGCAGTACTTGTATCAGACAAAATAGACTTCGAAACAAAAAAAAGTAACAAGAGACAAATAAGGACATTACATAATGATAAAGGGGTCAGTCCAACAAGAGGATATAATCATTATAAATATCTATGAACCCCACACAGGAGCACCTACATATGTGAAACAAATATTAACAGAATTAAAGGGGGAAATAGAATACAGGGTATTCATTTTAGGAGACTTCAACACACTACTCACTCCAAAGGACAGATCAACCAGACAGAAAACAAGTAAAGACACAGAGGCACTGAACAACACATTAGAACAGATGGACCTAACAGACATTTACAGAACTCTACACCCAAAAGCAGCAGGATACATGTTCTTCTCAAGTGCACATGGAACATTTTCAAGAATAGATCATATACTGGACCACAAAAAGAGCCTCAGTAAATTCAGAAGGATTGAAATTGTGCCAACCATCTTCTCAGACCACAAAGGAATGAAACAAGAAATAAATTATGCAAAGAAAATGAAGAAGCCCACAAACACATGGAGGCTTAACAACATGCTCCTAAATAATCAATGGATCAATGACCAAATAAAAACAGAGATCAAGCAATATATACAGATGAATGAAAACAATAACTCAACACAGCAAAATCTGTGGGATACAGCAAAGGCTGTGCTAAGAAGGAAGTATATTGCAATACAGGCCTACCTCTGGAAAGAAGAACAATCTCATATGAACAGTCTAAACTCACAATCAATGAAACTAGAAAAAGAAGAACAAATGAGGCCCAAAGTCAGTAGAAGGAGGGACATAATAAAGATTAGAGCAGAAATAAATAAAATCTAGAAAAATAAAACAATACAAAGAATCAGTAAAAGCAGGAGCTGGTTCTTTGAGAAAATAAAACCCCTAGCCAGACATATCAAGAAAAAAGAGTGTCTACACACATAAACAGAATCAGAAATGAGAATGGAAAAATCAGTATGGACACCACAGAAATACAAAGAATTATTAGAGAATACTATGAAAAATTATATGCTAAAAAATTGGATAACCTGGAAGAAATGAACAACTTTCTAGAAATATACAGCCTTCCAAGACTGACCCAGAAAGGAACAGAAAATATGAACAGACCAGTTACAAGCAAAGAAATTGAACTGGTAATCAAAAAACTACCTAAGAACAAGACTGCTGAACCAGATGGTTTCACCACTGAATTTTACCAAACATTTAGTGAAAACCTAATACTCATTCTCCTTAAAGTTTTCCAAAAAGTAGAAGAGGAGGGAATACATCCAAACTCATTCTATGAAGCCAGCATCACTCTAATACCAAAACCGGGCAAAGACCTCACCAAAAAAGAAAATTACAGACCAATATCCCTGATGAACGTAGATGCAAAAATACTCAACAAAATATTAGCAAACCGAATTCAAAAATACATCAAGAGGATCATACACCATGATTAAGTGGGATTCATCCCAGGGATGCAAGGATGGTACAACATTCGAAAATCCATCAACATCATCCACCACATCAACAAAAAGAAGGACAAAAACCACATGATCATCTCCATAGATGCTGAAAAAGCATTCGACAAAATTCAATATCTATTCATGATAAAAACTCTCAACAAAATGGGTATACAAGGCAAGTACCTCAACATAATAAAGGTCATATATGACAAACCCACAGCCAACATCATACTTAACAGCAAAAAGCTGAAAGCTTTTCCTTTAAGATCGGGAACAAGACAAGGATGCCCACTCTCCCCACTGTTACTCAACATAGTTCTGGAGGTCTACTACAAAGCCACAGTAATCTAGACAATTTGGTACTGGCACAAGAACAGAACCATAGACCAGTGGAACAGAATTGAGAGCCCAGATATAAACCCAAGCCTATATGGTCAGTTAATATACAATAAAGGAGCCATGGGTATACAATGGGGAAATGACAGCCTCTTCAACAACTGGTGTTGGCAAAATTGGACAGCTCCGTGTAAGAGAATGAAACTGGATTACTATCTAACTCCATACTCAAAAGTAAACTCAAAATGGATCAAAGACCTGAATGTAATTTATGAAACCATAAAACTCTAAGAAGAAAATACAGGCAAAAATCTCTTGAATATAAACATGAGCAACTTTTTCCTGAACACATCTCCTCGAGCAAGGGAAACAAAAGCAAAAATGAACAAGTGGTACTATATCAAACTAAAAAGCTTCTGTACAGCAAAGGACACCATCAGTAGAACAAAAAGACATCCTACAGTATGGGGGAATATATTCATAAATGACATATCCGACAAGGGGTTAACATCCAAAATATATAAAGAGCTCAGATGTCTCAACACCCAAAAATCAAATAACCTGATTAAAAAATGGGCAGAGGATATGAAGAGACAATTTTCCAAAGAAGAAACTCAGATGGCCAACAGGCACGTGAAAAGATGTTCCACATCACTAATTATCAGGGAAATACAAGTAAAAACCACAATGAGATATCACCTCACACCAGTTAGGGTGGTCAACATCCAAAAGAAAAACAACAACAAATGCTGGCGAGGATGCAAAGAAAGGGGAACCCTCCTATGGCTGGTGGGAATGTAAATTAGTTCAACCATTGTGGAAAGCAATATGGAGGTTCCTCAAAAAGTTAAAAATAGAAATACCATTTGACCCAGGAATTCGACTCCTAGGAATTTACTCAAGGAAAACAAGATCCCAGATTCAAAAAGACATATGCACCCCTATGTTTATCACAGCACTATTTATAATAGCCACAATATGGAAGCAACCTAAGTGTCCATCAGTAGATGAATGGCTAAAGAAGATGTGGTACATATCCACAATAGACTATTATTCAACCATAAGAAGAAAACAAATCCTACCATTTGCAACAACATGGATGGAGCTAGAGGATGTTATGCTCAGTGAAATAAACCAGGTTGAGAAAAACAAGTACCAAATGATTTCCCTCATATATGGAGTATAAAAACAAAGCAAAACTGAAGGAACAAAACAGCAGCAGACTCACAGACTCCAAGAAAGGACTAGCAGTTACCAAAGGGGAGGGGTGGGGGGGGCTGGGTGGGGAGAGAGGGAGAAGGGGATTGAGGGCCATTATGATTGGCGCACATGGTGTGTGGGGGGTTATGAGGAAGACAGTGTGAAACAGAGAAGACAAGTAGTGACTCTGTGGTATCTCACTACACTGATGGACAGTGACTGCAATGGGGCGTGGGGGGACTTGATATGGGTGAATGTAATAACCACTAGGTTTTTCATGTGAAACCTTCCTAAGAGTGTATAAAAATGATACCTTAATAAAAAAAAATCTTAACAGTACCAGCAACCACAACAGAAAAAAACAAACTAGACTGTATTTCAGCTAAGATCTTTTGTTCATTAAAAGACACTTGAGAGAGTGAAAGGCAAACCACGGATTTGGGAAAGGTATTTGCAATTCACATTCCTGACAAAAGGAATATTATTGTGTCATTATATATCCAGGATTTATAAAAGATTCCTGAAAATCAATAAGAAAAAAGTAATAGGGCCCAACAGAAAAATGCATGAATGATTTGAACAGGCATTCCAAGAAAAGGATGCCCGTCTGACCCATAACCACATGAAATGCAAATTTAACATAGCGGCTAAAGTGAACATGACAGCAAACACCAAATGCTGACAAAGATGTGGAAATAAAATTCTCTCCTACTGATAGGGTGTAGATTGGAACAACCACATTAAACGATTTTTTTTCTTATCCATGTTTTCTAATTTTCCCACTAAAAGCAAGCATGCTTCCCTCTCCTCCACCAAAAAAAGCAGTCAAATTGATCTTTAACTTAAAAAGTCAGCATTTCAAAATCTATAAAATAATGAGGTAGAGAAGAGAGCCTTGGGCCCTGCCCTGTTTGAAGAAATCGTCGGCAGTTAATTGAGCCTCAGGGAGACTGAGAGCAAGATCGCAAACATGGGGAGCCTCACGAATGACAAGACTCAGGACCTGACCTGTTTAAAGCAGACCCCCGTGGGTTCCTTGCAAATTTCAGGGCATTCTTTGAGGCCCAGAACCACAGAGGCGCTGCCAGGGGCTTTGGTGAAAGCAGAGGGTAGTCTGCACGCAGGTTAGTTTCACACTAAGTCATAAAATAATTTTCTTTGGAAATATGTCTGTAACAAATGCCTCACAGAATTAGACTAGATCACTGAAAATTGGAAATTTGCAAAGCTTTGCTCAGGCCTTTGATACCATGGCTCTGCCCTAAATCTAAGAGTTAGGTCATTCTTATCAGGCATGTGTTTTTTGAAGTTCCTCAGTATGTGAAGCAGTGCAGGAGGCTCCACTGCAGCGCTTAATCAGGGAAACGGAGAGATGATCGTCGGTAACATACAACTCGGGGCTCTGGGTTCAGCTTTTCCCCCCAGCGGCTCCCCAGCTCCTCCTCTGTAGGCTCTGCTCTCTGGTGAGGTGTGAGTCCAGGGACTTTCGTCCTGGGGTCCATGGATCTCTAGTATGTTCATGAAGGGAATTCAGGGTGTCTGTGAACTTGGTTGGGGAAAAAATGTATTTATGCTCACTAACTTCTAACTGAAATTTAACACTTCAGGTTGGAAAGTAGCAACAAAGCATAGTATCAGCTCCTATTTCATCCGTAGAAGTCAGGTATTTTCATATTGCTGATATGTTGAAATAATCTACGCTCACGCTCACTCAAAACTGGTTATTAAAACCCACTGCTAGAACTTGTTATGTAAGGCATTAAGAGGAATACATATTATCACAATTTAAAATGTATTTTGAGAATAGTAGTTCATTAATTGTAATCTTATGGATCGCAAGCATTTACAGGTCTTATTCTGAGGTGCCATTAGGCTTCAACAGACTGTCAGGGGGTCCCTAGCATGACAGAGCTTAAAACCCCTGCCCGGACAGGAGAAGGCAGGATTGGTTAGGGCAGGGAGAACCAAGCTGAAGGAGTTGGGCACTGGGCCTGGGATTCTGGCCCAGGCAGAGCTGGATTTGGCAAGGAGAGGCCTGTCCAAACCGAGTGCCAAGCAAACCGGAGAGGTCCAGAGAGCAACAGCGCGGAAGGGTGCCGCTCACCGCCACACAAGGAAGCACAGTTAAGGGAAGCCCAGAGGGAAAGCCCCCTGCACTGTAGAGGACTTGTGGTCACTTTCTGCAGCTCTGACTTTGACATAGGTCAGATCTGGTTCAATCTTGCCTTCATCACTCAACTTGGGCAACTTACCTAATCATGGTGAATCTCAGTTTCTCCATCTGTAAAGTGGTAATAACAATATTTGCCCCAACATTTTGTTAAATTATTTATTCATAAATACCATGTTGAACAAAGAAAGCAAGTTACAGAATGATAGATATTCCATTTACGAAAAATGTTAAGTGATGCAAAACAATGTTGTATGATGTTTAAAGACTTACGTACTAAATGTATAAAGGCTTACGTACTAAATGTATAAAGGC
>JAQQAC010021477.1:0-14049 GCA_029783875.1 Phataginus tricuspis
GTCTGTCCCTCTTTTAAGTTCTGTCAGTTTCTGCTTCAAGTATTTCAAATCTGTTTGGTGCACATACGTCGAGTATTACTGTGTCATCTTGGTGTGTTGACCCTTTGATAGTTATGTTTCTTTATCACTTCATCTTCTTACCTTTGAAGCATACTTTCATATTAATGTCGTCACTGCTGCATTTTGATTGCTTAATTTTTCCATAAATAACTTTATTTCCAACCTTATCTACAATATTATCTTTGAAGTTTCTGGTAACAACATATAGTTGGCTCATCCTCTCTTCTCCATTCTTCCACTTGTTTTAATTGGTAGATTTATTTAGGTCATTTAAAAATGTTTTTTATAATTTATTTTGGTATCATTAATCTACAATTACATGTGCAATATTATGGTGATTAAACTACCCTCTTCATCATTTCCCCCCCACCAAACCCATTACAGTCACTGTCCATCAACGTAATGAGATGCTACAGAATCACTACTTGTCTTCTCTGAGTTGTACAGCCCTCCCCGTGCCCCCCAACGTTACGTCTGCTAATCGTAATTCCCCTTTTACCCTCTTCTCCCTACCTTCCCACCCATCTTCCCCAGTCCCGTTCCCTTTGGGAACTATTAGTCCGTTCGTGGGTTCTCTGTGTCTGCTGATGTTTTGTTCCTTGAGTTTTTTTTGTTCTTTGTTCTTATACTCCACGTATGAGTGAAATCATTCGATACTTCTGCTTGGCTTATTTCACTGAGCATAATACCCTCTAGCTCCATCCATGTTGTTGCAAATGGTAGGATTTGTTTTCTTTTTATGGCTGAATAATATTTCATTGTGTATATGTACCACATCTTCTTAATCCATTCATCTACTGATGGACACTTAGGTTGCTTCCAGTTTTTTGGCTGTTGTAAATAGTGCTGCAATAAACATAGGGCTGCATCTGTTTTTTGAAACTGGGCTGCTTCATTCTTAGGGTAAATTCCTAGGAGTGGGATTCCTGGGTCAAATGATATTTCTATTTTCAGGCTTTTGAGGAACCTCTATACTTCTATTCACAATGGTTGAACTAATTTGCATTCCCACCAGCAGTGTAGGAGAGTTCCCTTTTCTCCACATCCTCGCCAACATTTGTTGTTGTTTGTGTTTTGGATGTTGGACATCCTCACTGGTGTGAGGTAATATCTCATTATGGTTTTAATCTGCATTTCTCTGATGATTAGCGATGTGGAGCATCTTTTCATGTGCCTGTTGGCCATCCCAATTTCTTCTTTAGAGAAGTGTCTATTCATGTCCTCGGCCCATTTCTTAATTGGATTATTTGCTTTTTGTTTGTTGAGGTGCGTGAATTCTTTATATATCTTAGATGTCAACCCCTTATCAGATACATCATTTATGAATATATTCTCCCATTCTGTAGGATGTCTTTTTGTTCTACTGATGGTGTCCTTTGCTGTACAGAAGCTTTTCAGGTTGATATAGTCCCACTTGTTCATTTTTGCTTTTCTTTCCCTTACTTGGGGAGATATGTTCATGAAGAAGTCGCTCATGTTTATGTCCAAGAGATTTTTGCCTATGTTTTTTTCTAAGAGTTTTATGGTTTCATGACTTACATTCAGGTCTTTGATCCACCTTGAGGTTACCTTTGTGTTTGGGGTAGACCATACTCCAGTTTCATTCTTTTACATGCAGCTGTCCAGTTTTTCCAACACCAACTGCTGAAGAGGCTGTCATCTCCCCATTGTATATCCAAGGCTCCTTTATCAAATATTAATTGACTGTAAATGTTTGGGTTAATGTTTGGATTTTCTATTCTGTTCCACTGGTCTGTGGGTCTGTTTTTGTGCCAATACCAAATTGTCTTGATAACTGGGGCTTTGTAGTAGAGCTTGAAGTCAGGGAGCGCAATTGCCACTGTTTGATTCCTCCTTCTCAGGATTGCTTTGGCTATTCGGGGTCTTTTCTGGTTCCATATGAATTTTAGAATTATTTGTTCCAGTTCATTGAAGAAAGCTGTTGGTAGTTTGATAGGGATTGCGTTGAATCTGTAGATTGCTTTGGGTAGTATAGCCATTTTGACAATATTTATTCTTCCTAGCCAAGAGCATGGGATGCATTTCCATTTGTTAGTGTCCTCTTTAATTTCTCCTAGGAGTGTCTTGTAGTTTTCAGGGTACAGGTCTTTCACTTCCTTCATAAGGTTTATTCCTAGGTATTTTATTCTTTTTGGTGCAATTGTGAATGGAATTGTTTTTCTGATTTCTCTTTCTGTTAGTTCATCGTTAGTGTATAGGAAAGCAACAGATTTCTGTGTGTTAATTTTGTATCCTGCAACTTTGCTGAATTCAGATATTAGTTCTAGTAGTTTTGGAGTGGAGTCTTTAGGGTTTTTTATATACAGTATCATGTCATCTGCAAATAGTGACAATTTGACTTCTTCTTTGCTAATCTGGATGCCTTGTATGTCTTTGTTTTGTCTGATTGCCGTGGCTAGGACCTCCAGTACTATGTTGAATAACAGTGGAGAGAGTGGGCACCCCTGTCTTGTTCCCGATCTTAGATGAAAAGCTTTCAGCTTCTCGCTATTAAGTATGATGTTAGCTGTGTGTTTGTGATATATAGCCTTTATGATGTTGAGGTACTTGCTGTCTATATCCATTTTGTTGAGAGTTTTAATCATGAATGGATGCTGAATTTTGTCAAATGCTTTTTCAGCATCTATGGAGATGATCATGTGGTTTTTGTTCTTCTTTTTGTTGATGTGGTGGATGATGTTGATGGATTTTTGAATGTTGTACCATCCTTGCATCCCTGAGATGAATCCCACTTGATCATGGTGTATGATCCTCTTGATGTATTTTTGAATTCGGTTTGCTAATATTTTGTTGAGTATTTTTTGCATTTACGTTCATCAGGGATATTGGTGTGTAATTTTCTTTTTTGGTGAGGTCTTTGCCCGGTTTTGGTATCAGAGTGATGCTGGCTTCATAGAAAGAGTTTGGAGGTATTCCTTCCTCTTGTATTTTTTGGAAAACTTTAAGGAGAATGGGTGTTATTTCTTCTCTATATGTCCGGTAGAATTCATAGCTGAATCCATCAGGTCCCGGACTTTTGTTCTTGGGTAGTTTTTTGATTAACGATTCAATTTTGTTGCTGTTGATTGTTCTGTTTAGTTTTTCTGTTTCTTGCTTGGTCAGTCTTGGAAGGTTGTATTTTCCTAAGAAGTTGTCCATTTCTTCTAAGTTTTGCAGCTTGTTAGCATATAGATGCTCATAATATTCTCTTATAATTCTTTGTATTTCTGTGGGGTCCGTCGTTATTTTTCCTTTCTCATTTCTGATTCTGTGTATGTGTGTAGATTCTCTTTTTCTCTTAATGAGTCTGGCTAGGGGTTTATCTATTTTGTTTATTTTTTCAAAGAACCAGCTTTTGGTTTCATTGATTTTTTCTATTGTTTTGTTCTTCTCACTTTTGTTTATTTCTTCTCTGATCTTTTTATTATGTCCCTCCTTCTGGTGACTTTGGGCCTCATTTATTCTTCTTTTTCCAATTTCAGATATTGTGTCTTTAGACTGTTCATTTGGGAATGTTCTTCCTTCTTTAAATAGGCCTGGATTGCAATATATTTTCCTCTTAAAACTACCTTTGCTGCGTCCCACAGAAGTTGTGGCTTTGTGTTGTTGTTGTCATTAGTCTCCATATATTCTTTGATTTCTATTTTGATTTGGTCGTTAACCCATTGATTAATTAGGAGAATGTTGTTAAGTCTCCATGTATTTGTGAGCCTTTTTGATTTCTTTCTTAAATTTATTTCCAGTTTTATTCCTGTGTGATCTGAGAGGTTCGTTGGTAGGATTTCAATATTTTTGGATTTACTGAGGTTCTTTTTGTGACCTAGGATATGGTCTATTCTGGAGAATGTTCCATGTGCACTTGAGAAGAATGTGAATCCTGCTGCTTTTGGGTGCAGAGTTCTGTAGATGTCTGTTAGGTCCATCTGGTCTAGTGTGTTGTTCAGTGCCTCTGTGTCTTTACTTATTCTCTGTCTGGTTGATCTGTCCTTTGGAGTGAGTGGTGTGTTGAAGTCTCCTAAAATGAATGCATTGCTGTCTATTTCCTCCTTCAATTCTGTTAGTATTTGTTTCACATATGCTGGCGCTCCTGGGTTGGGTGTATATATATTTATAATGGTTATATCTTCTTGTTGGACTCACCCCTTTATCATTATGTAATGTCCTTATTTATCTCTTCCTACTTTCTTCGTTTTGAAGTCTATTTTGTCTGATACAAGTACTGCAGCACCTGCTTTTTTCTTTGTTGTTTGCATGAAATATCTTTTTCCATCCCTTCACTTTTAGTCTGTGTATATCTTTGGGTTTGAGGTGAGTCTCTTGTAAGCAGCATATAGATGGGTCTTGCTTTTTTATCCACTCTGTTACTCTGTGTCTTTTGATTGCTGCATTCAGTCCATTTACATTTAGGGTGATCATTGATAGATATGTACTTATTGCCATTGCTGGCTTTAGATTCGTGGTTACCAAAGGTTCAAGGGTTGCTTCTTTACTATCTAAGAATCTAACTTAACTTTCTTGTTAAGTTATTGTGAACACCATCTGATGTTACTTTATCTTTCCCTTCCTATTCTTCCTCCTCCATTCTTTATATATTAGGTGTTTTATTCTTTGCGTTTAGTTAGTATTTGGATGGTCTGCTCTCTTTGCTATGATTTTATTTTCTCTGGTGACCTCTTTTTAGCCTTAGGGATGCTTCCCTCTAAAGCAGTCTATTTAAGATATCCTGTAGTGGTGGTTTATGAGAGGCAAACTCTCTCAACTTTCGTTTGTCTGGAAATTGTTTAATCCCTCCATCATATTTAAATGATAATCGTGCTGGATACAATATTCTTGGTTCGAGGCCCTTCTGTTTCATTACGTTATATATATATCATGCCATTCTCTTCTGGCCTGTAAGGTTTCTGTTGAGAAGTCTGATGATAGTCTGATGGGTTTTCCTATGTAGATGGTCTTTTTTCTCTCTTTAGCTGCCTTTAATACTCTGTCTTTATCTTTGACCTTTGCCATCTTAATTATTATGTGTCTTGGTGTTGTCTTCCTTGGGTCCCTTGTGTTGGGAGATCTGTGGGCTTCCGTGGACTGTGAGACTATTTCCTTCCCCTATATGGGAACGTTTTCAGCAATTATTTCTTCAAAGACACTTTCTATCCCTTTTTCTCTCTCTTCTTCCTCTGGTACTCCTATAATGTGAATATTGTTCCGTTTGGATTGGTCACACAGTTCTCTTAATATTCTTTTATTCCTAGAGATCCTTTTATCACTCTCTGCCTCAGCTTCTCTGTATTCCTGTTCTCTGTTTTCTATTCCATTAACAGTCTCTTGCACCTCATCCAGTCTGCTGTTTAAGCTCATCGATGGCTTGTCTGATTTCTGCATAGTCTTTCCTCACTTCCCTCAATTCCTCTCTCAGCTCTTGCACATTTCTCTGTAGATCTGTCAGCATGGTTAGGACTTTTATTCTGAATTGTTTTTCAGGAAGACTGTGCATTTCTATCCCTTCAGGTTCCCTCTCTGGGGTTGTCTGGGTCTGAAGCTTTGTCTGTACCATATTCCTCTGTCTTTTCATGGCTGTAGAAGGGGTTGCTGGTAGTTGCCACATATGTCAGCTGGGCTCTTTATGACCGCCTTGCGGGCTGCCGAGTCCTCTCAGGTGTAGCTGCCTGCTGTGCGCTTTTCTGTGTATTCTGGTCTCTGTTTTAGGAATAGTTGTATTTGCTGTGTTTTCGTGGATAAATATAATGTTGGGAGGAGATTTCTGCCGCCTGGCTCACATCGCCACCTTCTTGGAAGTCGGAACAGTGGTTCTTTATTTACACAGAAATTTACTGGTAAAGTTCCATGTTAACAGATCAAAAAAATAAAAGATATGGTTGAACCACACTCTTTCAATCTACAAATATGTACTAAATACATGCATTCGAAAAGGCAGGATTCCTATAAACCCAGGATTGCATCTGGTCTTAACAGATGGAATGAATTAAATTGGATCATTCCTAACTGGTGCCCAGGGCCCACCACCACCTGACCTACCTCAGAGAAGGGGTGTGCACAGACCAGCCAAAGTCTGCAATCTTCACTTCACCCCTGAACCCCAGCAGCAGGTTCTTCGGCTTAATATCCCTGTGAATCACCTTCCTCTGATGGCAGTAGGTCAGAGCATCTGCCAACTCCTCCATGATCTGTGTGAGGAAGAAAGAAAAGCAACCTGGAAATGAAGCCTTCCACAATTTCCTTGTTAAGTAAATACTCATCATGCATTTTATAATCGGAGTGCAATCTTCTTTTCCCGGTTACCGACTCCACGACCTCTTAACAGCACCATTTATTAGTAGGGAAGGATTTCCTATTCCCATTTTATAGGTCTCACGGAGTGGATGCTAACGTGGACAAACCTTCCCTTTCGCCCTAGCGTAGCAAGTAGCCAGACACAGGACTTACGCTGAGTTAAGCTAATCAGGTATCTCCCACAGCACTTCAGGCCTGAGGAAATGGTAGACAAACGAGGAAAACTGGCAGGTCAGTCCTTCAGAGAGCAGACTGGGCCAAGCGTTGCTGCGGGGCTGCCCACTGCCCTGCTTCCATTTGAGGCCCTCTAAGAACCTCGTTTCCTGTTTTTAAGGCAGTTCCACTCATTTATTCATTAAATTCCCTCACAGCCTTTCAATGTTTCTTTGCATAAGGTAGTAGAGTTAGATTCTGTTGCTTGCAAAGAATCCAAATGTATACCCCGTTTATTAATATGCTGGGGTAATTAAGGTATCCCAGTGTGAATTTGTTAGGATGTATGGGTCATCATATAAAATTCACCGAATTCAGAGATCAGCTGAAGAAAACAAAAAGAATATAGTCTGGACACTAATGACAGCCATAAGCAGGGGCCCCCGCCAGACCACAGTAAACTCACGGGCCCCAGCGCCCTCGGTCCTCCCACCTCACCGTGGCTGTTCGCCGTTCATCTAATCTGTGGCTCTTCTGCAGCTCCTTGTAGAGCTCACCCCGTGGAGCGTATTCCAGAATGAGGTACACCCGGCGTGCATCATGGAAGTAGTTGTACAGGCAGAGGATATTGGGGTGTCTGGAGGAGGTATGGAGGAAGGGTCAGACTCCTAAGGCTATTACACCTGACTGGCCACAGAAGGGGCAAAGTGTGCCGGGACCAGAATAACAACCGCCCATCCGGAAGCGTGTGGGCGGCCATCGGAGCAGCCATCTGGATTCGGGGCGGGGGGACGCCAGAAGGGAGCTTGACACAGGTAACTGGGAAGGACTGCAGAGGGCATTCAGGGTGGAAGCCAAGGGCCTATTTGGGGCCAGCAGGGGGGATGCTGGGTTCAGAGGCCAGGGATGGAAGAAGGCCCAGGGCAGGAGGAGGGAACCAGTGCCGGGCTCCCGCGGGCCGCCCTTACTGCAGGTGCGCCTGGATCTCGACCTCCCTGCGCAGCTGGTGCTCCAGGCCTTCCTTCTCCAGCTGGGACTTGAAGAGAACCTTCAGGGCCACAATGAAATGGCTTCCCTTGAGCCGAGCCAGGTACACATTCCCAAACTTTCCCTTGCCCAGAGGACGCCCGATTTCGAAGTCGTCGATGGTGAGACGCCTCCTGGGAGGAGAGGAAGCGCCTCGTTTTGGGGGTGGGTGGAGGGAGAGCCAGCGCCTCGGAACGCTCACCTTGGTCCTTCCGTGACCCCCGCTCGGCCCCTTTCCCTTCCCAGAGGCCCCGCCCCCTGCGGGTCAAGCTCTCAGTCCGGCGAGCCAACAGCCCAAAGGCGCGGCCTCTCCGGTCCTCGGTCCCACCTCCCTTCCCGAGGACTCACACCGTCGGAATGCTGGGCGGCGTCTGCCCTGCTGCCGCCCCGGCCCCGCCAGCTGGCACCGGTGCGTCCTTCTCGGCCCGGCGGCTCTGGGGCTGGTTCTCATCCCCTTCGCCTGCCGGCTGAACGGTGCCCGGCTTCATCACGGCCTGTGGGGGCCCCAGGAGCAGAACGGACGGTGGCGAGAACGCGTCCAACTCCGGGAGACCCGGGAAAGGGGTGGGAGCGGGGAGCACTCCGGCCGACGTCCCTCCGGCCCCTTCGGCCCACACAAACCCTCCGCAGGTTCACAGCCGCGACACCCACCGCAGCAGATCCGCCGCAGGCCGCTAGAGCCAGGCCTTTATACCACGCGCCCTGGCCCCATTGGCTGAGCTGGTAGTTCCTGGCCGGCTCCTATTGGGTGACACTTCAGGCCGTTGGCAGCATGCCCAATACAAGAGGCAGAAATGGGAGAGCCTCCGCCGCTTAGCCAATGAGGGGACAGGGCACGGAAGGGAGAAGGTGGGATGCTGGCCCGGGATGGACGCGGCCGGTGGGGACCAGGGGGCTCAGCGAAGGGCACTCGGACGGGTGCAGAGACCCTGCGTTGTAAATGGCCATGAAGGAGTGAATAGGTCAACGAGTGAGGGGCTGCATCCATGAGCAAAGTGACAGGACGCATGTATGAATGAATATAAATCAACCGAAGGGAGCTGCTGGGCTATCCTTTTGAAGTTGGAAAACCCCAAAACCCCTACGCTCCCAGCTGACCCCCTGTGGATAAAGTGAAGGCTCCTGTGGCCAGGATTCTCACCTGGCCTTGGTTGGCTAGCTCACTACACACATGTGGGCAAATCATCGTTATTGACTCTATATAAAGAGCTCCACCCAGTGCTCTGGGCGACGCGGTGGCACGGCTGCGAGGCTGCGGGAGAGCAGAGCCTGGAGTGGTGACAGCGCCGAGGACAGCGACTGAGACAGCTGCGGGGGCGGAGAGGCCCAGAAGCGGAGACTGGCCTGCTGCATGCAGACTCGCTCTCAGTGGACGGGATTCTAGTGATTGACCTGCCACCATGGAAGTAAAGTTGGGTATAAACCCTTTCACGCCGAGAACGTTTTACTGTCATTTCTTTGGTTACACTGAATCCCTAGTGAACTTGCCTGCAGCTGAACCCATTGGCAAGACACCCCCGCTTGAAGGTTGTCACCAATTCAGGCCATTCCCCAGGGTCCCCCGCAATCACACATACATGAAAGTCACTGCGGGGGAGTTTCCTGCAATTTGTGCCTCTGTCCCCCTGTGTCCTACTGCTCATGTCCTCCCCCAGTCCGCCCCACATGCCTGGGAGCCTGCCCAGCCCACATGGCCTGGCACAGTGATGCACGGATCTGCTGCTTGCTTTCTGTGTATTATGTGTTTGTTGGACCTGTTGCCCTTAAAAATAAGTTATTTTACCAGCAAAACGGGTTTACTCAAGTAGAGCAAAGACTTGCAATTTGGAGCAAGGAAGATACAGCAAAAAACATAGGCAAGTCCCACAAAAAAGGAGCGAAACTCTATTTTATGGAAAAGAAGGAGGAAGTTGGAAGGGGTTGTTCTGAAACAAGGTCCACTGTGGAAAAGCAAAAGTGCCGAGTGGTGAGGGTTTCTCACTGGCTGAGCTGCAGGGCGGGGCACGTCTTGGACCTGCACTGCACACCTTCCCCTGCTTGGGCTGTGAGAGACGATTGTTCTGGTTGAGGATTCTTCCTCCCGGTGGAGTAACTGACAGTTCTTCCTGTGAGAGCTCCGCCCTCTCACCGCCCCACCCCATTTTAGTGAGGTTTCCTTTTATTATTTGTCACAGACCCATAATCAGTTTGTCGTATAGGCCTCAAACAGTAAAATCAATGCACATATATGTTTGTTGGGCATATACATAAGTTCAGAAAAATTAATGCATTATTTTAGACAGATAACAAGATAAATTGTTTCGGGAAATACAACTTATAAGGAAAAAAAATCTCCCAACCCAGATAACCTCTTCACAAAGATAGTAGAAAAATAAAAGTTTATTATTGAATAGGCCTTAACCACAATGTGATGCCCTTCACATACAACAGCTAAGAGGCTGCAAAGGCAGAAAGAAATCGCCCCCTTTTCATGTAGCCAATCACATATAGCCCTTTACATGTTTTCAAAATAAATAATAATTAACGCATAAGGAAGAAAACGTGACTGCACCATTTGTCACACATAGTTCATGTTAAATTCCCCCGGTAATTGGGATTACTATCTACTCTCACACTGGCTTTTTAAGAAGGAAAACCAACTTCTCATTTCTTCCTGACATAAGCGACTGTTAACCTTAAAAAAGTTATTTCACTAGCAAAAATGGGTTAATTCAGGAATAGCGGAGAATTGCGATGTGTGACATGCAGGCTATGGCAAAAGCATAGGCAAATCCAGCACAGGACAGGAGACAGCTCCTCTGTTGCGGTCTGGAGCTGACCGTCTGTTCTGGGATTGCCATTCAGGGCACAGTGTAAGCCCCTCCTGAGCCCATTTTAAAGGAGGTTTCCCTCTATTAACTTTCACAATACTTTTGCAACTTGAAGCAAGCTGTCCCTGGAAGTTAGGCTCATACTCTCCCATAGAAACTGGGAGACAGGGATGCTGTCTTCCTTGATGTCTCCATTTTAAAGAGATGGCTCCTAAGTCTTGGAGAAACATTCCTGGGTTGTGACACTCTTGGGGTGTTTGAGGAAAAGCAAGGCGCTGCATCTGTACGGGTTGGAGTGGTGTTATTTCCGGATCGCAGCATCCTCAGAGACCAGAGACCACCAGGGAGACCGAGTCACGCATGCAAGAGCAAAGGGCGTTTATTACGGGCTTAAGCTCGGACTCTCAGCATTTTCACCTAGGTGGTGGAGGTGAGCTGAGAGCCCCAGACAAAGGTGGGCATGATTTTTATGGGTTTTTGGGAAGGGAGGTTACAGGAAACTGGGACAAGGATACAGTAGTCCAATCATAATCACACAACATTATTGACAACAGTTCTAGCCATACAGTTTATCCAGAGTATCCGTTACTTTTGGCGGGATCAAATCACAATGTTTGGGGTATCTTTGAAATTAACCAATTACAGAGCGAGCCTAGGGTCTTTGCTTAGTGACCAACAGGTTAATCTTTACTCTCCGTAATGGGGTCTTATCTGTCTCTTCCCCGCAGGCTTCATCCTTAGGAATGTGGGGAGAGGGCTCTTGGCCTTTCCTAATTGGATGGCAAGGGGGGTGGTTGCATGCCTTGGGTGATATGTAACTACTTGATAGTTTCAGGAAAACTGTAACTTAGGCTTTCTGATTTCTAAGGCTTCCTGAAGCCTGTCATGGCGCTAGTTTGGTTCCTTCACAACATCTCAGATCACAAAGGTATAAAACTAGAAATAAATTTTAGAAAGAAATCAAAAAGGCTCACAAATACATGGAGACTTAACAACATTCTCCTAATTAATCAATGGGTTAACGACCAAATCAAAACAGAAATCAAAGAATATATGGAGACTAATGACAACAACAACACAAAGCCAGAACTTTTGTGGGACACAGCAAAGGCAGTTCTAAGAGGAAAGTACATTGCAATCCAGGCCTATTTAAAGAAGGAAGAACATTCCCAAACGAACAGTCTAAATACACAATTACTGAAATTGGAAAAAGAAGAACAAATGAGGCCCAAAGTCACCAGAAGGAGGGACATAATAACCATTAGAGAAGAAATAAATAAAATTGAGAAGAATAAAACAATAGGAAAAATCAATGAAACCAAGAGCTGGTTCTTTGAAAAAATAAACAAAATAGATAAACCCCTAGCCAGACTCATTAAGAGAAAAAGAGAATCTACACACATAAACAGAATCAGAAATGAGAATGGAAAAATAATGACGGACCCCACAGAAATACAAAGAATTAGAAGAGAATATTAAGAGCATCTGTATGCTAACAAGCTGCAAAACCTGGAAGAAATGGACAACTTCTTAGAAAAATACAACCTTCCAAGACTGACCTAGCAAGAAACAGAAAAACTAAACAGACCAATCACCAGCAACGAAATTGAATCGGTAATCAAAAAACTACCCAAGAACAAGACCCCCGGACCTGATGGATTCACCTCTGAATTATACCAGACATACAGAGAAGAAATAACACCCATTCTCCTTAAAGTTTTCCAAAAAATAGAAGAGGAGGGAACACTTCCAAACTCTTTCTATGAAGCCAGCATCACTCTGATACCAAAATCGGGCAAAGACCTCACCAAAAAAGAAAATTACACACCAATATCCCTGAAGAACGTAGATGCAAAAATACTCAACAAGATATTAGCAAACCGAATTCAAAAATACATCAAGAGGATCATACACCATGATCGAGTGGGATTCATCCCAGGGATGTAAGGATGGTAAAAGATTGAAAAATTCATCAACATCATCCACCACATCAACAAAAAGAAGAACAAAAACCACATGATCATCTCCATAGATGCTGAAAAAGCATTTGACAAAATTCAGCATCCATTCATGATTAAAACTCTCAACAAAATGGGTATAGATGGCAAGTACCTCAATATCATAAAGGCTATATATGACAAACCTATATAGCCTAACATCATACTTAACAGCGAGAATCTGAAAGCTTTTCATCTAAGATGGGGAACAAGACAGGGATGCCCACTCTCTCCACTGTTATTCAACATAGTACTGGAGGTCCTAGCCACAGCAATCAGACAAAACAAAGACATACAAGGCATCCAGATTGGTAAAGAAGAAGTCAAATTGTCACTCTTTGCAGGTGACATGATACTGTACATAAAAAACCCTAAAGACTCCACTCCAAAACTACTAGAACTAATATCTGAATTCAGCAAAGTTGCAGGATACAAACTTAACACACAGAAATCTGTTGCTTTCCTATACACTAACGATGAACTAACAGAAAGAGAAATCAGAAAAACAATTCCATTCACAATTGCATCAAAAAGAATAAAATACCTAGGAATAAACCTAACGAAGGAAGTGAAAGACCTGTACTCTGAACACTACAAGACACTCCTAAGAGAAATTAAAGAGGACACTAACAAATGGAAATGCATCCCATGCTCTTGGCTAGGAAGAATAAATATTGTCAAAATGGCTATACTACCCAAAGCAATCTACAGATTCAACGCAATCCCTATCAAACTACCAACAGCTTTCTTCAATGAACTGGAACAAATAATTCTAAAATTCATATGGAACCAGAAAAGACCCCGAATAGCCAAAGCAATCCTGAGAAGGAGGAATCAAACAGGGGGAATTATGCTCCCTGACTTCAAGCTCTACTACAAAGCCACAGTAATCAAGACCATTTGGTATTGGCACAAAAACAGACCTACAGACCAATGGTACAGAATAGAAAATCAAAACATTAACCCAAACGTATACAGTCTATTAATATTTGATAAATAAGCCTTGTATATACAATGGGGAGTTTGTATATATATGCAGATTAAAACCACAATGAGATATCACCTCACACCAGTGAGGATGGCCAACATCCCAAACACAAACAACAACAAATGTTGCCGTGGATGTGGAGAAAAGGGAACCCTCCTACACTGCTGGTGGGAATGCAAATTAGTTCAACCATTGTGGAAAGCAGTATGGAGGTTCCTCAAAAAACTCAAAATAGAAATACCATTTGACCCAGGAATCCCACTCCTAGGAATTTACCCTAAGAATGCAGCAGCCCAGTTTCAAAAAGACAGATGCACCCCTATGTTTATTGCAGCACTATTTACAATAGCCAAGAAATGGAAGCAACCTAAGTGTCCATCAGTAGATGAATGGATTAAGAAGTGGTGATACCTATACAGAATGGAATATTATTCAGCCATAAGAGGAAAACAAATCCTACCATTTGCAACATGGATGGAGCTGGAGGGTATTATGCTCAGTGAAATAAGCCAATTCCCGCGGCAGGCGTCTGGGGGCGGGGCTTCCGGGCTCCGGTGGCGACGTCATTCGTGTGCGCCCGTTCCGTCCACGCCAGCTGTGCGGAGCGCGTCGGTCCGCCGTGGCCACTTCCTGTGAGGCTCTTGAAAAACAAGCAGAACCGAAGCTGGGACTCACCTCCGCGCCTTCGAACGAGTCGTGAGCCTGCCCGTGACCGGGGAGGTCGAAAGGC
>JAQQAC010021492.1:0-10095 GCA_029783875.1 Phataginus tricuspis
GCGAGATCATTGCCTTGGGAGATCGGGCCAGGTAGACCCGAATGTGCGCGCACATGAGTAATAAACACAGGAGCGGCTCGGGCTATTAAGGCGTCCTGGATATTTTGAAAGATTTTGGCGAGAGGGCTGGAGGACTTTATAATGCCAGCCACCTCTAAAATTTTGACTGCATTAACAACATAAACAGAGTCAGAGACTACATTAAGAGGCTGGGGAAAGCTTTTAAATACTTCAAGAACGATACAACATTCAACTACCTGGGGGGAAGAAGTATCAAAATGATGGGTAGTTACTTTGCCATTTACTACATAAGCTCCTCTGCCTGTTGAAGACCCATCGGTAAATACAGTAAGGGCCCCCGGGATGGGCACAGGGGAAGTAACTAAAGGGAATATCAAAGGGTGTTGCATGGCAAAAGTTAAAATGGGATGTTTAGGGTAATGATTATCTATCTTGCCTAAAAAGGTTGAAACTAAAATTGCCCAATCATCAGATGAGGCAGAAAGGACCTGCACTTGATGAGCTGTATAAGGAACCAATAGTGAGGATGGCTCACGGCCAAAGCAGGAAATAGCCTGTTTTATACCTTGTACTGCTAGCAGTGCTACTGCTCTGGGATACCATTCAATAATCTTGGCTGGGGTAGCATTAAGATGTATCCATAACAGGGGGCCATCTTGCCAGAGGACAGCAGTAGGTAACCCCACGGTCTTAAGAATACACAAAGAAAAGACTGTAAGGGGATCAATGCGCTTGAGCTGTGCATTCTGAAGTGCGGCCTCCACTTGGGCTAACGCCGTCCTAGCGGCGGGAGTAAGAACACGAGGGGATGCTAAATCTGGACTTCCCTCTAATAATGTAAACAGGGGCTTCAGGGTTGAGGTGGGAATCTTCAAAAAGGGGCGAATCCAATTTATATCTCCTAGTAATTTTTGAAAATCATTAAGAGTTTTTAAGGAATCAAGCCTAATGGTCAGCTTTTGAGGGCGAATACAATCAGGATAGATCACGGTCCCCAAAAATTCTCCAAGATATGAGAACTGAACCTTCTCTACAGATAAGTGCAATCCTTTAGATTGAAGGATGGAAACCAAAGACGGATAAGCACGTTGGAGGATCTCAACATCTTTTGCAGTAAGCAAAATATCATCCATATAGTGAAGGATGGTGACATCGGGAAAACTGGCATATAACGGCTCTAGGGCCAATTGCACAAACAACTGACAGATGGTAGGACTGTTAGACATTCCTTGGGGCAGGACCCGCCATTGATATCGGCGGTCCGGACCGGCATGATTCAGTGAGGGAATTGTAAAAGCAAACCGAGGGCGGTCATGGGGACACAGAGGGATTGAAAAGAAGCAATCTTTGATATCAACAATCAACAGGGGCCAGCCACGTGGCAATGCCGATAAAACAGGGAGGCCACGCTGTATGGAGCCTAAAAGCTGCATTTGAGCATTTACTGCTCTAAGATCGTGTAAGAGACGCCATTTTCTAGACCTCTTTTTAATAACAAAAATAGGGGTGTTCCATGGCGAGGTTGAGGGTTCTAAGTGACCCAAGCATATCTGTTCCTTCACTAAGTCCTGTAATGCATTGAGTTTTTCCAGGGGCAGAGGCCACTGAGGGACCCAAACTGGATCCCCCGTACTCCAAGGTATGGGCATAAAGCCCCCAGCGGCCACTAGGGAAAACCCACACCCTTCCTATCTTGCTGTCCTCGGGGGGAGAGGGGCTCCACTCGACCCTGTTGAAATTTTCCTAGTCCTTGACCCGGTTTATGTCCCATTTTAACCATTATGTTGTGAGCTTGTGGCGAATAGACGCCACATTGTGCCTCTGTGGAGAGGGCAAATCCCATGGCTTGAAGAACATCTCTTCCCCAAAGATTCACAGGGAGCGGAAGGACGTAGGGTGTAAACATTCCTCGTTTACCTTCTGGACCTTCCCAACGGAGGGTTGCTGAACTAACATTAGGGCTAGCCTGATACCCTAAACCTTGTAAGGAATGGGCCGACTGCATGATGGGTCATGTATGAGGCCACCAATGAGTTGAGATGATGCTCTTATCAGCCCCAGTGTCTAAGATTCCCTCAAAAGACTTGCCTTGTACTTTTAAGGTTAATTTAGGGCGTTCAGCTAAAGATAACATTAAATAGGCAGAGTCTGGCCCTGAGGAACCCATTGGCTTAGAGCCTTCATCTTGCTTAGGGGAAGTTCCGGGGAGGAGTAATAGCTGAGCGATACGGTCCCCCTTTGAGATGGAAAAAACGCCCTGCGGGCTGGATGCTAATACCTGCAAGGCAGGGGAGTGGTCTGTGTCAACAATTCCCGGAAGAACAAGAAGGCCACGTAAGGCCAAAGAGGCTCTTCCCAACAGAAGGCCAACTGCGCTAGAAGGCAACTCTACCGGGTCTACCGGAATAGGTTGGATACCCATATGGGGGATCAATAAGAAGTTGGTGGAGGCGCGGAGGTCCATGTGTTGGGGGATGGTCGATCTGCCTCCTGCTGCTCTTGCCCCTCCCCTTGATTCATCCCATTGGTCCCATATTTCTGCGGGCCCTGGGTCCGTGGGCCCTTCTGGGCGTTTTTTGAGTCCTGGGTATTGAGCGGGGGGAGCAACATACCTTTAACATCTCTGACTGACCTACAAAAGGCAGCCTTATGGTAACCTTTACCACAGCGGGAGCAGAGGGCGGCCGGTTGGCGACCTTCCCCAGTCGCCGGGCATTGTCTTTTTAAGTGTCCAGGTATACCACATTTAAAGCAAAGCCTAGCCTCTCGAGGCTGCTGCCTCTGAGATTGCAGGATTGCCGCCAGCCAGCCCTGCATTAGTGAGGGGACCACCCAGCTCACGACATACTCTCAGCCAATCTTGCAGCCCTTTATTCTTACGTGGCACAATGGCATTGCGGCATTCCTGGGTGGCTTGTTCAAAAATTAGCTGTTGTATGAAAGGCTCTACTGAGGCAATGTCACCAAAAATCCTAGTGGCCGCTTCTGTCATACGCGCCACGAAGTCTGAGAAGGATTCCTGAGGACTTTGGATAATTTTTGAGAGCTGTGTATTAGCCTCTCCTTTTTTAGACAGAGCCTTCCAGGCTTTGATAGCGGCAGCTGCAATTTGAGGGTAGGTTCCCCAGTGGTAATTGCTTTGGTTGGCTGCGTGGGCGCCCTGCCCCGTAAGGAGGTCAGCGGTCCACTCTCTTTGTTCTGGGGTCAAGGCAGCTGCATTAATCCTGGCCTGATTTTGTGCCGCTTCGTGCCACAAGGCTTTCCATTCTATGTATTGGCCCATGCTCGGGAGAGCAGCTTGAGCTACCGTTTGCCAGTCAGCCGGGGTAAGGGCGTGAACCGCCAGACGGTCCAACTGGACCAAGGTGAAATTAGCATTAGGGCCATACTTGCGAACGGACTCAGCAAGCTCTTTTAATTGGTTAAAATCAACAGGTGCGTGAACCCGGCCACCTCCTTCTGCCTCAAAAACGGGGAAGGCGGCCGACAGCTGTCTTCTCACCTTCTCTGGAATTCGGAAAAGGGAGCCGATCTTGCCGGCAATCGGCACATAAGGAGGCGGTGGCGCAGAGGGCGCCAAGCCACTAGTCGAGGCGACGAGCCTATAGGGCTCATCAGGATGATATCTATCCGCCTCATATTGGGCGGCCTCTCTCTCTAAGTCTGCTTCATCTTCTAGGTCCAGTGCCTCAAAATCGGAAAGGCCCTCAAGGCCCTCACTATCTGAGGATGAATCAACAAGCGTGGGGTAGAGCCTGTTCTCATTACTTCCTTTAGGAACACTAGCGGGACGGGGATCCTCCCTTCCCGTAGGGTCCTTTGTCATCTTATCTTTATTGACAGAGCACTCCTCCTTTACCGGAGGGTCCTTTTTCTCTTTTCTTTTAGGGGGTTTTGTTTTCTTTCGGGCGCCCAGTCTCTCACTGCGCTCGGTTTCTGACATGCTGTCCTGTATGGTCTCAAACACTACTTGTCCTGACCTAACCGTTGCCTGGCAATTGTCATCTTGCAGACAGTTCCTTACCAGCTTCCAGATGGCTAGGACTCCCATGCGGAGATCCTTTCTTTTCTGTGCTGCTGTCAAGTCCTTACCCAGCTTATCCCAAGAAGGAAGGGAAACCGAGCCTGATACCGCAAACCATGGGGCTACGCGGTCTACCTCCTTAATGAAATTCCTCAAGGTTCTCTGACCTACTTTAATACAGATTACACAGGCAAACAAGAGACCAAAAATCACAGACACAGGCATACCTCTCCGAACTCACCACTGCAGTTCTGAATCCACCTCAACGAGGGGTCCTCCAGGTGCTGGCGATGTTACGGCTTCTTCCCGGGTTTCGGCACCAGTTGTCCCGCGCAACCTCCCTCCGGCAGGAATGAGCACAGGACAAATAGGATTCTTCTGCAGCAACAGCTTTAATGCATCTTGAGAGCGAGATCACAAGCTGACTGTATGGTAAGGAGGACCCCGGAATGAGGGAGACGGTCTCCTATATAGGTCCCAAGCCCCGCTTATGACGTGGTCATTCCCCATAGGGCGTCCCAGGATCAGGCCAGATGACGGCGCCAGCGCCACATCTCACGCTTGCGCAGCACAGGTGTTTACCAAACCAGCAGCAGGAAATGGGCGCCATCTTGTAATGGCGGGGAGCGGCTCCCAACAACTGCCCCTTATAATTAAACTAAGAACAGCAGGCATCAAAAGGAGAAAGATCAAGAAAAGGAAAAAGGGTCAGGCTGAAATCCACAGGGGATTCTGGGGCACGCCATCGCATGCCCCGATTCCCAGGGGCCAGGCCTGAGCTCTCCCACCAGTCGTGGTGCAATGGGATCCTGAGCCCTCACGACCCATAGGGGGAGGGCAGCAATTGGCAACGACACATGTGCAATGGGAACTTGAGCCCTATGTGTTTTTTCAATTGCTCCCTAGTCAGGACAGTTCCCACCTTAACCAGGTGCAATGGGGCTTAAAGGCCCCTCTGTGTGCAAAGGCTGGGAATACAGCTAGAAAGGAAAAAGAGGAGCCTGCGTTCTGGGGCGATTGTCCTCCATCATGGCTATCCAAACTGCTGCTGAACCTCCTTGATCTAGCGCTGCCAGTGCCTGCGCAATGACGACCTTGTCTTGCTGGCGCTGTGACCTGACTTTGCAGACAGCCCACAAGAGTAGGACCACACCAAAGCACATAAGGACACCGAAAAGGCCTACCCCCACCCATTCCTTAAAGTAAGAAACAACTGAAGAAATCCAGGAGGACATTCCTTCTGTAAGGGAAAGATCTAGACGAGTAGAATTCACTTCAATAATGGCAACCCGGAGTTTCCTCAAGGTCTCTTCAAATTCTGCTGTCCAATTCTGTAGCAAATATTTAGCTAAAGAGCGAGATAAATTTGCAGCTTTAGTAAAATTATGATATTGTACAGAGGTAACACAAAGGCCGGGTAATTTTTACTCACAACCTAATTGGGCCAGTTGCCACAACATATCTATTTGTTCTTGCACCAGATCTATACGCTGGTTCACTAACATTAATTCTCCTTGGACTTGAGAATTCAGGGCCATCTGCTCATCTAGTGCAGTTGTGACTGTCGCTGAGAGCTGATTAACCGTGGCGACAGTTTGAACTGATGTAGAAAGTGCCAATGCTGAGGCAGTAATGGCTCCCGCCACTGCCGTAGTGGCAATGATTCCAATAATGATTGCAGAGATACCAAAGTCTCTCCTGACTCTAAAATGGCTCAAGGTATTCGCTGCTTCTACAGGCACTGGAACAAACCTAGGCAATCGAGTCACCATGGCAAAAGGATAAGCTGAGGCATCCCAGCAAAGAGTATAAAAGCAGGTATGAGGGGAGCAACTGAGCACTGAGGTCCATATAGAAGAATCATTACTAACAAGCCAGATGAAAGGGGGCCAAACACAGACAGAAACAGGACGAAAGGACAAGACCTTCCCCCTGAATGACTTGTAAGAAATATCTGAGGTGGTCCAGAAAAAACCACCAGAAGACTTTCTCATGGCACCAGTAAAATCATATGTTAAATGTCCTTTCTCTACACGCCCTCCCCCAATCATGACCATTGGGGACAAATCTGTGCAACTACCATTTGTCCCACATAACAGCCATTGATCAAAAAGGGTTGGCAGAAATTCTATCAATGGGTTGATTGGTAAAATTATAACCAGAAAAAGTGGCATTATAAACAGTAGAAATGGCAGGGGAAAAGGAAAAATAATCTTGGACTTTCTTAGCGTCCCTAGACTGACATCCTGTCCAGGGCAGCATCAGCGTGTCTGGATCAGAGCCAGTACAAAAGGGGGACAACTTTAGTTGAGGAGGACCCACGTCCCCAACAATGGCCGCGGGCCACCATCCAACCAAGACTGTAGCGTTAGATGCAATTTTGGAGTTATGAAAATAAGGAGCTTTCTGCCAGGCTGCAGATTGGTTATATAACCGAATGCAGTCGCCTGTCTTATTTTGATGTGGTATAAGAAGAAAACAAAGACTGCCTTGCAGGGTAAAAGAATTATTGGTTAAAACAGGCGAAATCTGAACATCTTCGGGTAAAAAGGCCAATCCCAATGAATGATTGGTAGAAAAAAATCGGGGAAAGACTTGTGCATCATGCATGACTGGCATAGGGATAGGAAAGGTATTCATAATGGCCCAGCGCTGCCCACTCCAAACACTATGGGTCCAGCATATCAGAAGTAGAGGGAGTGCTCTCTGCAGGTGGGCTCTCAACGGGCGCCTCAGGTGTTGATGGATCGCCATTCTGCTCATCAGGTTCTTCTTGGGCGATAGGTTCTTCTTCGGCAGGAACTGTTCTGGTCAATCTAGCAGGGATCCAAAAAGGGGAATTCTCCTCCTGAGGAAAAACACAAACAGCGCCCCTGGATCTAATAATCACTGGATCCGGTCCTTTCCATTCATTAGTAAGAACATCTTTCCATTTCACAAAATCATTCGTGGGTTGTGGGTCACGGCAATGGCGATCTGCTGCCGCTAGGCCTCGGGGGTCCACATTAAGATAATTCAAGGTGAAAGTGGCCATAGCAACTGCTCCACGAGGGTTCGTGGGCAGCACAGACTGAAGGCCCTCCTTTTGTTTTTGTAGATAAGCCTTAATAGAGCGGTGGGCACGCTCCACAATGCCTTGGCCTTGAGGATTATATGGCACTCCGGTAGAGTGGGAGACACCATCTTAGCACAAAATTGCGCAAACTTAGAGGATGTATAGGCAGGGCCATTATCAGTTTTAAGGGCTCTGGGGCATCCCCAAGCGCTCCAGGCCTCCAAGCAATGTTGAATAACGTGGGCGGCCTTCTCCCCGGACAAGGGAGAGGCGAACAAGACTCCAGAATAAGTATCTATAGATACATGTACATATTGCAAGCGACCTAGAGAGGGTACATGTGTCACATCCATCTGCCATAGATATAAAGGACGTAACCCTCTGGGGTTTATCCCTACATGAGGTGAAGGCAGGAATTCACAGCAATTGTGACAGCTCTTTACAACTTCTCTAGCTTCTTTTCTTGAGATTTTAAACTTGTGGCGCAGCGTCTCTGCAGTCACGTGAAACGATCTATGGAAACTTTGTGCTGCTTCAAGAGGGGAACTCAGAGCTGCTGTCGCAAGGCGAGTGGCACTGTCTGCGAGATCATTGCCTTGGGAGATCGGGCCAGGTAGACCCGAATGTGCGCGCACATGAGTAATAAACACAGGAGCGGCTCGGGCTATTAAGGCGTCCTGGATATTTTGAAAGATTTTGGCGAGAGGGCTGGAGGACTTTATAATGCCAGCCACCTCTAAAATTTTGACTGCATTAACAACATAAACAGAGTCAGAGACTACATTAAGAGGCTGGGGAAAGCTTTTAAATACTTCAAGAACGATACAACATTCAACTACCTGGGGGGAAGAAGTATCAAAATGATGGGTAGTTACTTTGCCATTTACTACATAAGCTCCTCTGCCTGTTGAAGACCCATCGGTAAATACAGTAAGGGCCCCCGGGATGGGCACAGGGGAAGTAACTAAAGGGAATATCAAAGGGTGTTGCATGGCAAAAGTTAAAATGGGATGTTTAGGGTAATGATTATCTATCTTGCCTAAAAAGGTTGAAACTAAAATTGCCCAATCATCAGATGAGGCAGAAAGGACCTGCACTTGATGAGCTGTATAAGGAACCAATAGTGAGGATGGCTCACGGCCAAAGCAGGAAATAGCCTGTTTTATACCTTGTACTGCTAGCAGTGCTACTGCTCTGGGATACCATTCAATAATCTTGGCTGGGGTAGCATTAAGATGTATCCATAACAGGGGGCCATCTTGCCAGAGGACAGCAGTAGGTAACCCCACGGTCTTAAGAATACACAAAGAAAAGACTGTAAGGGGATCAATGCGCTTGAGCTGTGCATTCTGAAGTGCGGCCTCCACTTGGGCTAACGCCGTCCTAGCGGCGGGAGTAAGAACACGAGGGGATGCTAAATCTGGACTTCCCTCTAATAATGTAAACAGGGGCTTCAGGGTTGAGGTGGGAATCTTCAAAAAGGGGCGAATCCAATTTATATCTCCTAGTAATTTTTGAAAATCATTAAGAGTTTTTAAGGAATCAAGCCTAATGGTCAGCTTTTGAGGGCGAATACAATCAGGATAGATCACGGTCCCCAAAAATTCTCCAAGATATGAGAACTGAACCTTCTCTACAGATAAGTGCAATCCTTTAGATTGAAGGATGGAAACCAAAGACGGATAAGCACGTTGGAGGATCTCAACATCTTTTGCAGTAAGCAAAATATCATCCATATAGTGAAGGATGGTGACATCGGGAAAACTGGCATATAACGGCTCTAGGGCCAATTGCACAAACAACTGACAGATGGTAGGACTGTTAGACATTCCTTGGGGCAGGACCCGCCATTGATATCGGCGGTCCGGACCGGCATGATTCAGTGAGGGAATTGTAAAAGCAAACCGAGGGCGGTCATGGGGACACAGAGGGATTGAAAAGAAGCAATCTTTGATATCAACAATCAACAGGGGCCAGCCACGTGGCAATGCCGATAAAACAGGGAGGCCACGCTGTATGGAGCCTAAAAGCTGCATTTGAGCATTTACTGCTCTAAGATCGTGTAAGAGACGCCATTTTCTAGACCTCTTTTTAATAACAAAAATAGGGGTGTTCCATGGCGAGGTTGAGGGTTCTAAGTGACCCAAGCATATCTGTTCCTTCACTAAGTCCTGTAATGCATTGAGTTTTTCCAGGGGCAGAGGCCACTGAGGGACCCAAACTGGATCCCCCGTACTCCAAGGTATGGGCATAAAGCCCCCAGCGGCCACTAGGGAAAACCCACACCCTTCCTATCTTGCTGTCCTCGGGGGGAGAGGGGCTCCACTCGACCCTGTTGAAATTTTCCTAGTCCTTGACCCGGTTTATGTCCCATTTTAACCATTATGTTGTGAGCTTGTGGCGAATAGACGCCACATTGTGCCTCTGTGGAGAGGGCAAATCCCATGGCTTGAAGAACATCTCTTCCCCAAAGATTCACAGGGAGCGGAAGGACGTAGGGTGTAAACATTCCTCGTTTACCTTCTGGACCTTCCCAACGGAGGGTTGCTGAACTAACATTAGGGCTAGCCTGATACCCTAAACCTTGTAAGGAATGGGCCGACTGCATGATGGGTCATGTATGAGGCCACCAATGAGTTGAGATGATGCTCTTATCAGCCCCAGTGTCTAAGATTCCCTCAAAAGACTTGCCTTGTACTTTTAAGGTTAATTTAGGGCGTTCAGCTAAAGATAACATTAAATAGGCAGAGTCTGGCCCTGAGGAACCCATTGGCTTAGAGCCTTCATCTTGCTTAGGGGAAGTTCCGGGGAGGAGTAATAGCTGAGCGATACGGTCCCCCTTTGAGATGGAAAAAACGCCCTGCGGGCTGGATGCTAATACCTGCAAGGCAGGGGAGTGGTCTGTGTCAACAATTCCCGGAAGAACAAGAAGGCCACGTAAGGCCAAAGAGGCTCTTCCCAACAGAAGGCCAACTGCGCTAGAAGGCAACTCTAC